>JAANYP010001227.1:1010000-1431219 GCA_020465985.1 Centrapalus pauciflorus | reverse complement strand
AAAGTTTTTTATCCATAAAAAAACTGCAAAAAAAACTGCACAAAAAGGCTGGATTTGCTGGAGATAACTAAAAAGGGGATTTTTAAAAATTCTGCAATATTTATCCAGAAAAAAACTGCATAAAAAGTGGATTTCTGCTGGAGTTCGCTGATATACTAAAAAAGGGGGATTTCGATGACATAATTCTGCAATACTTATCATTTAAAATTACTGAAGTTATCGCCTATAACTAAAAATCAGGAAAAAAAGCGGATACATATGTTTTATGTATACTGGATTTCGATGACATAAGTTTGGATTTTCTGAAGTTATCGGCTATAACTAAAGTTTTTTATCCATAAAAAACTGCAAAAAAAACTGCACAAAAAGGCTGGATTTGCTGGAGATAACTAAAAAGGGGATTTTTAAAAATTCTGCAATATTTATCCACAAAAAAACTGCATAAAAAGTGGATTTCTGCTGGAGTTCGCTGGATATACTAAAAAAGGGGGATTTCGATGACATAATTCTGCAATACTTATCATTTAAAATTACTGAAGTTATCGCCTATAACTAAAAATCAGAAAAAAAGCGGATACATATGTTTTATGTATACTGGATTTCGATGACATAATTCTGGATTTTCTGAAGTTATCGGCTATAACTAAATATCAGAAAAAAGCGGATATATATGTTTCATGTATACTGGATTATATATTACTAGATACCAGTAGCAAACCCTGCTCCTCTTGTATCTATTATTTGGCTGGATGATCAATTAGAATCAGCAATCAAGCTCGACTCCATTGTCACCACTGCAAGGTAATTGTTCCATGATGTGTGATAATATATTTAACTTTAACATCATAGTACAAATTTATGTCAAGAGTTTTGATAAACTGTTGCTCCAAGCAGTAGTTTCTATTAGGTTTATTTATAAGTTTTTGTTCAATCTTGTATTATATATATATATATATATATATATATATATATATATATATATATATATATATATATATATATATATATATATATATATATATATATATATTGTTACCAACACCTCTGGTGAAGAACAATGCATAGACTTACTTTGTGCAACAAATTTTTATATATAACGTTAGTTTCTTTTCTTACCACTTTGTAATTTCGTAGGTTTTTAATACTTATAATGTTCATATAAATGTATATCGGATTATTAAGTACTAATATTTCATAATTTCTTACAATTTAGTAGAACTAAACGTTATACACTTAAAACAAATGGATATATATATATATATATATATATATATATATATATATATATATATATATATATATATATATATATATATATATATATATATATCAGAATATTAAGTATTAAACTTTCATAATTTCTTAAAATTTAGTACAAGAAAACGTTATACACACTTAAATTAAATGAAAATATGAATATACACACACATAAAAGTGTAATACTTTAACAATATTAGAATCAAGTACTTTAAAACGTATATATTATCATAATGAGAACTAAGAACTTTGGTATTATGACATTCAAAACTAAATAAGTTTCTTGGTTTATGAGCACATATGTAGTATATACTTTTATCAATCTAGGCACATAAGGGGGATAAAGAGAAGATAATCAAACCAATAATTTTGTCTTCCTATGATGTATTTCATAGTTTGATGATGATAATTTAAACCACATATCCATTTTTAATTAATAGCTCATCAAGAAAACAACATTACATTCTAAAAGATCAAATTAAAAGCAACTTTAAATTGTTTATAATTCATAAAGGTCTCAATCTTTCGATTTCTAGGTTCACATAGCCAAAAACATGAACCAACAAATACATTTCAGGGAATCAAATATCATATTTTTGGATGATGAATTATATAAATATATTCTAACTATAATTCTTAGGAAATGAGCTTATAATCTATCAAATTTGACTCCAAGATTGTTGGCCTTATGAATTTTAATTAGTTATCAACCATGTATAAAGAAAAGCATAAAATGATACTACAAAATAAAACCAAAAAGCATAATGAACCCGGATACACAAGACATAGATCTAGAACCAGAAGATGCATTCATGCAATTTCAAGACCAGATCTAAAAATGCATATCAAATGTGTTGTTTTACTAGATTACGAGATAATAACAAAGTCATATTAATTTCTGAAAATATTTACCAGACAATAGCAACCCATGTTCAGATTTCGAACAATGGTTGATCGTCGTCGTGCGCTTGATCGATTGCGTGCCCTGAGCCCAGATCTGGAACGACATTGTATCTTGAACACATATCTGGAACCATAACCAAACACAGTCAATGAAACCGAATATAGGGACATGTATTAGGTCTTGTGTTTATATAGATATAGGGATAGCAAAGAATATGACAGACTCTGTAAGTCATAAAAAAAGCTGTAAATATTGTTGAAGGTCTAAGCTCAAATTTCAATTCATGCATAAAATAAAACAAAAAAAAATCGAGTTGGGCATCAAGTCTCATTTAAATTAGCTGTAGAAGAAAATAATAGGATCGAAGGAATGTTTTAAATGTAGCATGGTCCGGAATTTACATTATGTTTTACAGTATGCTATATGAACTTAGATGATATATATAGTAGATACTAACATCAATTCAATATTGTGATGTAATTTTAGTAATTAACGAATTGTACATGATAAAAGGATTTCTGGATTGCACTCGCTTGCCTCTGCTCTGCCCGCGTTTCATTTTTCCAGATAAACTAAAGCAGGTAACTTCTATCTTATCTGGTATTGCATTGTTCATTTTAATCAGTTCATCATTGCATAGAATCTGTCTATTAGTTGATTCTTTCTTTCAAGACAATACATTCTCCATTTAAATATGTATATAATTACGAAAATGAGATTATTTATAATCATTTTATTACAATAAATTACAAGAAAACACCATTTCTATAAATTAAGTGGGTTTATTAATGATCACGAAAGCAGTCACGTTCATACATTATAAAACTTACTTTTATCAACGATAATCTGAGTTTAATGAAGATCTTCCAACTTATAATACAAATGTCAGTTATTACTTTTGATTCCCACGATTTAGTACATATTTGTATATTATGCAAGCATATAAATAACTTTTTGTATTTCTGTTGAAAATTAAATAGATATATAACTAATTATAATATCGTGTTTTAAAAAAAGAAAATATTATTCAATAACCAAAATATAATCTTCAAAATATGATTAACATTTTTAATATGCAAAAGTCATTTTGAACTGAGATATATATAATTTTATAATATTGATAGTATTGGTCAAATAATCATATGATATACAGAAAAAATGAGGATGTTTTAGGAGCATGAAGTGATTCTAGGATTTGCCTACTACGAGAGTGTTTGAATTAAACTGATATTTGCAAATTGATGTGCTAATCACATTTTAATGTTTGTTGGGTAGAAGTGTTTATGATTCCAGTTTGTGACAGTTTAAGGTCAAAATAATCAGACATGGAAATAAAAACTCCTATAAGAAAACTGATTATTATGATAAGTGTAAATTTCATATCTTAGTTTTAACCTGTTGATTATTCATGTCACAAAATTACTTTTATATAGCACATCAAACAAATGCCCCTATAGACTAATCTCTTGAGTCCTTTGCAAAGCCGACGAATACTGAAATTAATAAAATACGAACAAAGTAAAAAAAAACCGACCTCCTTTTGATAAGTAGCAGTCTCTCCAAGATCACTTTCAAGAGGTAGGTGCTCTTCCATGATGCTTAACATACATAACATGCTGAGTAGAGAATAACAAAGCAAATCACACACACAAACATATAAGTTCATTGATTGATTTAGGGTTTACCAATAAACCAAACATTTGTTAAATTGCTAATACAATGTGAAGTTAATCGCCCTATAATTCAACATTGTTACAACACATATAACAATCCAAGTATAAAACACATATTATTTGACGTTCAAGTGTCAAAATAGCATATATAGTCAGATAAATGAACTCATAAACAATTTTAAAATGTATATATCTCAAAAACCCATACACGAACGTTCATTAACATCGATTTCTCAAGTTAATACTATAAAAAAACTAGCAACAAATAACATGAGAAACAACAAAGTGTCACATACAAATGTTTAAACAACAAAGCAGAGGAAATAACGAATCAGAAGCATATATCCAAACGAAATAGAAATATGTGACTTACCAAAACCGAAAACATCATCAGATGTAGATCGAAGTTGAGCAACGACACCGATTGCATTGGTGAGGTGTGGTCGATTGCTACGGCGAGGTGTGGCGGGATTGTGTGAGTGAGTGGGTGGTGATCGATTGCGTTGGCGGTGGTGGTGATCGATTGCGTTGGCGGTCGGGAGATCGACGATGAGCGGTAGCGTGCACCAAAAGGAAGGAACGGTGGAGGTGCGTGAGATAGGATTAGGGCTAGGGTTTTCTGGACATTGTTTTTGAAACGACACAAATGGATTAGGCTGGAGAGAATGGCTTCCCATGTTTTATATCTAATCATCATATAAATTTATAAATATATAATATATAATCTATACTTATTTAAATGGATAAAATTATTAAAAAAAACAATCAAGTATTGAATAAGGGTTAATTATCAGAAAATGTAACTATTTTTATTAATTTTATTGTTTACGGTAATCAATTGTTTTGCAATAAAAGAAAATATCACTTATATATTTTGTTCATTTTCACTTAAATATTAACTTAGCAAAATTGTTAATCAAAACAATGAGATACTGAATTGAAATCAAAACGTAATGACATAATAAAATATTTAAATTAAAACAAATAAAATAATACATTTAAATCAAAACGTATTAGCGTAACCAAATATTTAAATTAAATCGTAACGTATTAGACTAACAAAATATTTAAATTAAAACTAACAAAAACTTAAAGATATATACTTTTCTTAATAACGTAATGAAATAGCTAGATGGAAAAATATAAATGATAAAAATATACAAACAGTTTAACCAACGAAATATAAAATAAATAAATTGAATACATAAAAGAGGCACAAAATAACTAAATTAAGTATATAAATAGAAATAAATTTTAATAGCTAAATATTAATTTATTTATAAAAAAATAGGTATAGTAAAAAACCAAAATATATATTTAAGAAAAGGATCAAAAGTGAAATTAAATTAAATAGTTAAGTGTAATTTAGAAAAGGACAAAATCATCATTTTTAAAAAGTTTAGAAACATAGGAACCGTTGCTGCAAGTAAAAAGTAATTTGAGGGACCACCACTACAACTTTTAAAACTGTGGACCGTTTTCATAATTTTAAACAAAGCACATGGTCCATTTTTGTAATTTACTCTTAAATTATAACATATGAACTGTTATTTTTGTATATTTTACATGAAAGTTATAACCTACTTAAAACGTATTAAACTATAAAAAAATTTAAATAATTTATTATACTAATATGTTACGAATAAGTTTTCATTTATCTTATGTTTTATTTATTATTTTTAATATGATTATATTGTTACATTAATACGATTTGAATTAATCATAATTTTCAATAAAAAATATCAACTTAGCAATTGCTTTATTTCGATTTTAAATTTTTTGGTAGGTTAATACATTTTAAGTTGGCTATAAACTTCAAGTAAAATATATAAACAGTTCATTTTATTCGTTATGATACAAATATTTTGTAATATTAATATGTTTTGGTTTAATTATAATTTACAAGAACCCAAACAATTTGTTTTTGACTTAAATGCTTTAATGTAACAAAATATTTAAATCAAAACAAATAGAATGTTAAATTTAAACCGAAATAATAATGTAACAAATATCTACATCCAAACGAATTAAATCCTAAGTTTATATATTTTTCTTAAAAAATGTATAATGAAATAAAAATATATTAACGCAATGAAATAAATAGATGAAAACATATGAAATACAACAAACATATAAATATTATAATAATAAAATCTAATATAAATAAATTTGTAATAAATAAATTAAATAAATAATAGAAACGTAAAATAAATTAATTATTTATGTAAAAGTATAACTTTAATAAAAATAAATACATCTTAATAATGATAATAAGTAATAAGTAACAATAAATTAATTAAATCATCATTTATGAAATTAAGGTTTAAAATTTAAATTTAAAAACGAAAATCAAAATTCTTGAAAAGAAAGGGACGAAAATTGTTATTAAGAATACACTTTGGGTTACTTTTGGATTCGTTCAACCCGGTTTCTTTTTAGCTATTGTCCGGTATTTACTCACATGACATTTCTGATGTTGTTGCCCAATGATATATAAAGATTCATCTTTATACATGCAAAAAAAAATTAAAATATAAAGTATGTGTGTGTGTGTGTGTGTGTATATATATATATATATATATATATATATATATGTATATGTATATGTATATGATATTTATCATCATATTTCATTTTATGTAATAAAGAATTGAGTCAATGATATCAATAATAAAAGTCGATTTGATTTTGCTCAAAAAGATTAAAATCGATTTAAAACATCAAGTACTAAAAATTTGAGTTAATACTATTATTAAAAAATTGTAAGTTTATTTCATAATATTTATCAAAATTAAATACATACAGAAATATAATCTATGTTTGTGTTGTATCAAAATTATACTATGTTTTAATAAAAAAACATGTGTATGTTAATAATACAATTTAGTACAGAATATACATAAACTAAAACGATATTAACAACTTATCTTGAACTTTTCAAACATAAATTATTACAAACTATACATGCAAAAAAAAAATCAAAATATATTAAACAATATGTTTTAAATTGTAATGTTTATTTATGTAATAAAGAATTGAGTTAATGATATCATTGATAAAAATCAATTTGATTTTTGCTCAAAAAAAATTAAAATCGACAATAACCAAATTTGTAAATAACTTAAACAAACAAATTTAAAGTGAAACTAAAACATGATATTATGTTTTCATGTTTAAATTTTTTTGGATTGAAAAAAAAAATGCACAGTTTATGTAAATCGAGTTCTTGAGTATTATATGTCCAAGTTTTTTATTTTCATTTGATATATGTCTTTGCTATTATTAAGTTTCATGGTGTTCTTGAATTGTTAGTGATATACTTTGTCTGATAAAATTTACCGGTAGGAAATCACTTTTGTAGTTAACAAATATGAGACATATACGGAATGAAAACCGTAATCCAAATACAAGTACGATGGAGAATTTGGATGGCCATTCAAATTGTGCATCTCAACTTAATATAACCAATGCTTCTCGATCCAACGAAGTTTCGTCCAACACAACATCAAATGTTGGACCTTTAAATGATATCACCAATGTTCGTGGCCCGTCTCAAAGTACCCAAGTGAGAAGAGGTCGACCACGATCCTCGACAACAACTCCTCCGATACCACGTGTCATAAATTCTTCAAGAACCATGATGGGTATGGACGGAATTCCGGATTCTGTTACCCGGACAGTGGGTATAGAACCACATCATTCAACATTCAACGAAGCTTCGTCTAACACAGCATCAAATGCTGGAGCTTTGAATGATATCACCAATGTTAGTGCCCCGTCTCAAAGTAGCCAAGTGAGAAGAGGTCGACCACGATCATCGACAACAACTCTGCCGATACCACGCGTCTTATATTCTTCAAGAACCAGCATGGATATCAATGGAGATCCGGTTTCTATTACCCGAACAGTTTTGAATGATATCACCAATGTGTGTCGCTCCTCTCAAAGTACCCAAGTGAGAAGAGGTCGACCACGTGTGGTCGCACAACATTCAAATATTGTTAGTGTGAGTTGTCCCGGTACAGTGTCCCCATTACCACGTTCAAGTACACGTAGAGCTCGATCAAATACTCCATCAAATGATCGTAATGTGATAGCACGTGTGGGCGAAAGTTCTGGATGTGTCACAGATCTCTCAAGCATGACCAATTATCAAGGTATTTCAACGCGTGAGGGTATCTTCCTTTATTACTGTATGTGTATACAAATACTACGTGTCACACGTAATTAACATGTGAGTTACAGGGATGAGTTCGAATGATGGTCATGCATCAACAACATCTCTTCCAGTAGCACACCAAATGTATTCATCAACAACCACCATGGATGTGGATGAAAATCCAGCTACTGTTACCGGATCAGTGGGCATTCCACTCCCTTCAAATCCAAGTAGCTCGACTATTATTCATGTTAATTCGGTGAACACTTATCCTCCAGCCCATGACAGATGTGTTGTGGACCAAATAGAGAACATTTCACATTCAAATGCATATCGAAATGCACGCCAACATCGTAAGATCGTTTGTTTCATGTGTTTTCCATTTCTATCGTCAAACATGGTTTTATAATAATTGATCATGTTATGTACATGTTTCTGTTTCCATCTCAGGTCGGATGTTAGTGTACTCTGACTGTGGGGATGCCATAAAGACATGCGTGTATTGTGAAGCAATATTTTGGTTTGGTGAGCGAACAGTGAAACGTTCTTCCGAATCGAATCCAAAGTTTTCGAGGTGTTGCAGCGAAGGAAAGGTGCAGCTGCCATTTCTTACGGAGGTTCCTCCATTGTTACAAGAGTTAATGGATTATAACAGTGGGGAACGTTCAAAAGTCTTCAGAAAGAATATAAAGCTTTTGAATGCAATGTTTTCTTTCACGTCTACTGGAGGAGCCATAAACAATGATATAAATGATGGCAGTGGACCATACGTGTTTGAGTTGAACGGACATAATCACCATCGGATTGGGAGTTTATTACCGACACATCCGGATGGTCGTCCTAGGTTTGCACAGTTGTACATTTATGACACTGAGCACGAAGTAGACAACCGGTTCTATGCGCTGAATCAAACCTCTTCAGGCGTTGAAGGCAGCATTCTTAGATTATTGGTTCAGGATTTGATATCGATGCTTAATGAAAACCATACGTTGGTTAAAGTTTACAGGATGATAAGAGAACGGTTTTCTGATTTATCAATGCACCCAGTCACTCTTCGTCTGCTCGGTACCCGACATAAAGATGGACGACAATATAACTTACCAACTGCTTCTGAGGTTGCTGCATTGGTTCCAGGAGATGGAAATCCCGCAGAGTCTCGTGATGTACTTATTGAAGAACGAGGTACTTATCATGTGAAGCGAATATCTGAGTTGCATCCACAATTTATGGCATTGCAATATCCGTTGCTTTTCCCATTTGGAGAGGATGGGTTTCATTTAAACATACCTCTAAATGTGCCGCAGTCAACTAGGAGAAAGAACTTAAGCCTTAGAGAATATTATTGCTTCCGGTTGCAATACAGGATCAATGAAATGGGTAGATTGCATAGAGCTGGTCGATTGTTTCATACATACGTGGTTGATGCTTACGCAGCCGTGCTTGATCATGATTTAGAGTGGTACAAAAGAAATCAACACACGATTCGATCAGAATTATACCAAGGACTACATGATCACGTGGCCAACGGGGAGACAAACGGTGAAGCTATCGGTCGAAGAACGATACTACCATCGTCGTTTACAGGTGGGCCCAGACATATGATACAGCAATATCAAGATGCAATGGCTATATGTCGCTGGGCTGGACCTCCAGATCTTTTTCTAACGATGACGTGCAACCCACGATGGCCTGAGATTCTACGTCACGTTGAAAACAACATACCCGGTCAACCTGCGCATGATAGACCAGACATCATAGCACGCGTTTTTAAGATTAAGCTTGATGAGCTTATGGAGGACATAAAAAAAGGTCATCATTTTGGCAGAGTGAAAGCTGGTTCGTGTTTTGTGACATACATTTTTTTATTTATTACTCACATGACATTCCTTCTGACATGCATTTTGTTTTTCATCTGTAAACAGTTATTTATACGATAGAGTTTCAAAAACGTGGATTGCCTCATTGTCACGCTATCCTGTTTTTACATGAACATGACAAGATTTTTTCACCCGATGTCATCGATCACGTCATCTCTGCAGAGTTACCGTCTGAAGCGGATGACCCGGTTGCATTTGAAGCTGTTCGTGGTCATATGATGCATGGACCATGCGGAATCCTTAATCCTTCAAACTCTTGTATGAAAAACAATCGATGTGATAAAGGTTACCCAAAAGAGTTTTGTGAGGACACAATCATTAAGCGTGATGGGTGGCCCCGTTATAAGCGGCCAAACAATGGAAGAAATGCACGTGTTGGAAGACGAGATATAATGCTTGATAATCGTTGGGTTGTTCCTCATAATGTCGATTTGGTTGTCAAATACGGGTGTCATATAAATGTTGAATGGTGCAACCAAGGTACTCTGGTGAAATATCTCTTTAACTATCTTAACAAAGGCCATGATCGTGCAACCGTTGTCATAGAAGGCCGAAACAACAGAACACCTTTCCGTTCAATATTAGAACATGAGAACGAAATTGAACAATACCTCAGTTGTCGTTACATCTCTGCTTCGGAAGCATGTTGGAAACTACTTGGATTGGAAATGCATTATCGTTCAGTCGCTGTGGAAAGGCTTTCTTTTCACGAAGAAGGCTGCAATAGAGTATATTTTGAAGATAATGCAGACCTGACAATTGTTGCTGATAGTATTACATCTGCGATGACTAAGTTCACAGAGTGGATGACAGCAAATCGAAATTATCCAGAAGGGCGGTGTCTTACATATGCTGAGTTTCCTACCATGTTTACGTGGCATGAAAATGAAAAGGCATGGAAACCCCGTAAATCGGGGATGACGATTGGTCGAATTTATTATGTGCCTCCGTCAATGGGAGAGAAATACTATCTTCGGTTGTTACTTAATGTTGTACGAGGTGCTATGAGCTTTCGGGACATACGTACAGTTAATGGTGTCGAATATCCAACATACAGTTCTGCATGCAAGGCATTAGGTTTGTTAGGCGATGATGTTGAATGGATTGAATCAATAAAAGAAGCGTCTCAGTGGAAACTAGGCAACCAGTTGCGAGAGTTGTTTGTAACCATACTTTTGTTTTGTACAGTTGCCGACCATGCACGTTTATTTAACGAGAGTCTTGCTTATCTGTCGGAAGATGTTGTTTACAACCAACGTCGGCTGTTACAAAATGACGATATAATGTTTACGGATAGAGAGATTGAAAATTACACGCTAATAGAATTAGAGAAAATTTTAAACGGTAACGGGAAATCATTGGCTGATTTTCCAGGCTTACCTCAGATTGATTATGACTTGATGAATACTAGGATGAACCGATTAATTGCCGATGAAAGAACGTACGATTGTCACGAAGAAAGGTCTCGATTTACCAATTTGCACGGGGGGTTAAACCCACAACAAAGGGAGGTGTATGATAATATTATGCGAGCTGTGAATGCAAAAAATGGTGGCCTTTTTTTTGTATACGGAAGTGGAGGTACGGGAAAAACTTACTTATGGAAAACGATAATTGCTTGCATACGTTCTCTTGGTAGAATTGTATTGTCCGTTGCTTCGTCGGGTATTGCATCGTTGTTATTACCTGGTGGTCGAACATCACATTCGAGGTTTCGTATCCCTATCGAAATTGACCACGAATCGTGTTGCGGAATTGACGTCACTTCAGATCTTGCAGATTTGATCAGAGAGACAGATCTAATAATTTGGGACGAGGCACCTTTACAACATCGACATGCTTTTGAAGCTGTTGATCGTACATTAAGAGATATTTGTAGGCAGAGTATGCCTGGTGCAGAAAACCGTGTGTTTGGTGGAAAGGTTGTTGTGCTTGGAGGCGACTTCAGACAAATTCTACCGGTGATTCCAAATGCCCGAAGGAGTGAGGTGGTTTCTTCTGCAATAAACAAGTCAAGGGCATTATGGAATGAATGTAGAGTTTTTGTTTTGTCAACGAACATGCGACTTCGTGATCCATCTATTGATGTTGAGGACTTGAACGAGAGTATGCTTTTTAATAAGTGGCTATTGGACATGGGAGATGGTAAGCTTCCTGCAATTGCACTTGACAATGAAGACGAGGCCACATGGATTACAATTCCTGATGAACTTTTGATACCTGTACAAGAGAACCCCATTGCGGCTATTGTATCCTATACGTACCCAGATATTTTGAGTAGAATGGATGACATTGACTACCTCAAGGAACGATGCATTCTGTGTCCAACAAACGATGAGGTTGATAAGATCAATTCACATGTTCTTGCTTCTATGTTAGGTGATACACACGTATTGTTTAGCGCCGATGACATATGTCCAACTACAGATAACTTGGAGGAAATGCAGATCATGTATCCACCTGAATTTTTAAATACGTTGCGTTTCTCCGGTGTCCCAAATCATAGACTTGAGTTGAAGGTCGGTGCCCCGGTCATATTGTTACGTAATATTAATCTACAAAGAGGTCTGTGTAACGGGACACGTTTAGTAATAACTCAGGTTAGTCGTTTAGTTCTTGAGGCTGTGATAATCACTGGTAGTCACATAGGTGAAAAAGCATTTATTGGAAGGATTGATATGACTCCAACTGATACATCATGGCCGTTTCGATTTAAACGAAGACATTTCCCAGTGAAGGTATGCTTTGCCATGACAATTAACAAAAGTCAGGGTCAAACATTTAATCATGTATGTGCGTATCTTGATCGACCGATCTTTACACATGGGCAACTTTATGTGGTTGCGTCGCGTGTTACATCGCGTGCGGGTCTTCGGTTTTATATCGATAATGGAGGACTGTGTGCTAACAATCTTACACGGAATGTTGTATATAAAGAGGTCTTTGCTAATTTGCCTAGAGGTAACATCGACACCATTTGTGTGTACTTACACCAGATTGAAACGCGTATAAAACACGTATATTTGCTTCAATTTACCTTTTTATAGCTGATGATAATTTTTAATTTATTGTAGTTGACGTCGCCCAACAATGACCGATCGCTACTGTTATATCAATGATTTGAGACCCAACTTGATAGAAAAATGGAAGATAAACGTTATGGCTTCGCGTGTATGGAACACCACCAATCCGTATACAGGTCGAATGCTTTCTCTCGACTTCATATTAGTTGATGAACGGGTAAGTTCATCAGGTGTTTTTTCTATTAGCATTTAGTGTTAATTTGCGTTTATGCATCTAATTAATTTGATGTAAACATCCAGCGTTCCTGTATCCATGCTACGATTCCTTCAAGATTTGTTGCGAAGTTCAATGCTTGTATCAACGAAGGTTGTGTTTATAGGATACACAAGTTCAAGGTTCTTACATATCAGGGAAAATACAGGCCTTTGAAACGTGATATCTTTGTTGAATTCCTTGCCTGGACATCTGTACAAGTGTCATCGTTCCAGCCAAATCTGTTTCAACGTCATGTTTTCGAGTTTATCCCATTTAACATGATCTCTCTACGCACCTATAATGATACATATCTGACAGGTGATTATAAATCCTGTTTACTTGAATTTTTAGTGTGATAAACATTGTAATAAATCGTGTCTCCATGTATATGTTATAGATGTGATTGGAGTTCTACGAGAATGGGGAAATCTTGAAAACGTTGTAGGAAAGGCTCAATCATCTAATTCAGCCCTACGTAAAATCGACATTGTTGATATGAGGTGTCTTCTCCTCTTTCGTACTCTGTATATATATATATGTGTGTGCGTGTGTGTGTGTCTTCTGGTTATTTGATTAAAAATGAAAAACTAACTGACGTATGCAAATCCAGTGATATGCATATGAATATTTCGTTATGGGGAGCATTAGCCTTGAAATACAAAGAAGATGACATTCTGGCTAAACATCTTGTCAGAAACATAATTGTCATCGTGACGTGTTGCAAAGTTCAGGCATTTAAAGGTTAATAATCTTGGATGTTGAAACATACACACTCATGTTTCTAGACCTTCCGATCATGGAGGCCGAATCATACACACTCATGTTACTTATAATTTGTACAGGGAAACCACAACTGGTAACTACATCAGCATCACATTTTTTTCTAGACCTTCCGATCATGGAGGCCGAATCATACACTCAAAGGTGATGTTATAACGTGATTCAAATCCTCATAATTGGTGTAGTTAATGTTGTCTAGCATAATTAGTGTTATGCTTTTGTGATATTTCAGGCCAATTGAGCCAGTTATTTTTACTCCGAGCCATTCAATCGACAATGATTCGATGGCTAACGATTTAAGAATAACAAGCTTGGATGATATGTTTTCACAGTTGGCTGGCAGAGGTGTTGTCAAGGTGCTTATAACAGATAAAAGAATATATATTGTCGATATGCATTGCATCAACAACTGTATTGCTAAATTTTATTGCGTTCACCAGGGGACAAGGTTCACAGTTGATGTTGATGTGTTTGACGTAGACTTGACCAACGATTGGAAGTACATACAATGTACAAGATGTTTTAAGAAAGCTTTATTGCAACACAACCGATACTGGTGTGAGACATGTCATAGACGTGTGAATAATCCACGTCAAACGTAAGTTATCTTATAGAAGATAATAGACATATATATATATACTTATAGTACTTTATGTAATCCGTACTTACGTATGTGCATTGTTATAGGTATAAGTTGGTGTTAAACGTGAATGATGATCTTGGAGAAACGAGCTGTGTTTTTTTCAACACTGATGCTAGAAAGCTCGTAGGTCATACAGTTGACGAGTTGCTTACAATAAGCACCAACGAGGTTGGCATGCATAGTTTATTTTATAATTATCATTTATATCATTTTGGTGACTTGGGAACGTCTTTTATTTTATCAGGACGGTGGTGATCCCGACTGGATGTATATGTATTTCGTTACCCATCTATGTGGTCGAAGGGTCATACTCGACATCAAAGTTGACGAATACAACTTACCACCTAGATGTGCACGAAGGTTTACCGTAGCCAAATACTTTGGTGAGCATGATGAAGTGATGAACGGTGGACACACTTCAAATGCAACACGAGTATCAGTACCGTGTGATTGTGTTCAGCCAGTCGACACCGTTAATGAGATTGACGTTTCTAACTTAGAATCGAATGTTAGTGAGTATGAGGAGAGGCTTATGGATGAGGTGATGTGGGGTCCATCTTCTATTTCGGTGCCTACTGCAGGTGATATAACTACAAATGAGAAAACTTCAACGGTTGTTTTAACTACAGATGGTGACACTTCGACTGCCCAAGTCAATGAACATGATTCTAATAATATCGTAGAAATAGATGATACATGTACTTGTGCCGATACAGACGAATCAAGAATAGATGGTAAATGCGTTGAAGGTAATCACATCAAGATTAACGTGAACACAGATAAGTCAGGAGTTGATGATACTAATGACGTCAATGAAAGAGTTGATTCTACTCCTATACAAGAATCTGTTGCATCTGATCGACATGAAACCCAAATTAGTACATGTACTTCTACAGAAGGATCAGTCCCATATGGCATTCAATGTGTGAGTGGATCGACGACGTCTACTCCAAAGTTTGAGCATGCTACGTCTGTTTCTCATGAAGATTAAGCGAATAGTTTATATTATGTTTAACAGTGATTATAATATTCAGTTATGCTAAGTTTAAATTATATGTTCGTGCTATTAACTTTCATAAGTAAGACGATGTAAGTCATGATTATGTTTGAAATGAAGTTCATGTTTATAGTTCAATCCTGTTTAATTAATTTGACTTATATTTGTATCAACTTTAGTATATTACACATGTTTTGTATTGTTGTTTGTGTATATTGCACACATGTCTATACATTATGCAGGTTCGATGGCAAGTACAATGGTTGAAAAAGAACGTATTTCCAGAGTGCGTGTCATTTCTGACACGTGGAAATTTTCAGTTCAAGTGGAATCGTTCAGACTGTCGGATATGATTCTGAAAGCTTGGCGACAAAAAAAAACAGAACAGTATGTTAATAACAAGCAAAATGATATACTGAAGTTATTTTCTATGATTGATTTAACCATTTTTATAGATATTAACAAATTATTCTATACTTACTGCAGAAAAGAAATACAATTAATGCAAAGAGAAAATCGCAGGTTACCATCCTTTGTACCTAATACGTAACTTAACACAAATGTTTAGAAATTCCAAACAGTTAATGATTATATTTCAGTCTGATATATTATATTGTTCATTTTTTTTACAGAGATAATCTACGGTGTCGGTCTACTAGGAAAATAGATCTGGTATGTGTGGTTGTATTTGAAAATACATTATGTATAGTTTTCAAAATGTTTTTTTTTAATCATACAAAATGTTTGTTATGCAGTTTTATGAGAAAAGACATGAAAGACAAATGGTATGAGTACATTTTATTATTTTTGTTAATGTTATGCTATAATGTTACAAAAATCATTTTAAGTATAACTGTTTGAGTTTCATATTAAGTGCATTGCTTCAATATTTTTTCACCTATATTTTGTGTGCCTTATTTCAGGCTACAGATAAGGTTAAACCACATTTTATATCATCAAAGTATAAATCATGGTTCAAGTCAGATGAAAATATAATATTTGTAAGTATATTTTTTAAATTATTTTACAAATTAAATTGGTATTTTTGTATCTTTTTATATTCATTTAGTCATGTGTTATTTCAGTATGAGAGTGAAGAGGATGATGATACAAGTAAAAAATCAAAGCCTAAAGAGAAGATGATGACTTCAAGGAGCAAAACATTATTCAAACGTCAGAAAAAACGTTGCATCGGTATACTTTTTTTTACATTATAAGCTTCTCATTATTTTTGTGTTGTTTATGTATTACAGTTTTTAAATTAACACACGCCTTGGTTTATTTTTTCAGTATATCATGAAGAACAATGAAGATTTTCGTGTGTAATGAACCGATAATCAACAATACATGCACAACGTTTTAAATAAGTCTCTAGACAATGAGATGTGTCATTTCCGTTTAAAGTTGTTCAATTTCTTTATTAAGATTCGTTAATTTTTTTATGATTGCTGCTTTTGTTTGTTAACATTTTTATTTGTCTGAATAAATTTTTATTATAAATTTATGTTAGACTATATTCGTACTTATATTTTTGAAACTACATGTTTGTGTATTGTTTTATGGGAAAATAATGGGTTTTCATTTTATCATAAATTATTATTAATTTTTTCCCTGTATACTTAATTCTGAGAGAACAATCTTTTAACGCATAATTATTTTTTCGATCAACTCAGATGCATTAAACTAGATATATGTATCGACCTCGTAATTATGTGTAATAATCGATATTTATGACTAAAATATAAGTAAATTTTTTAGAATAAATAATGTATAGTTTTCATAAATAAATTACATTTTTATCCTGTGACATTAATGATACAAATAAACATTGTTTTTGGTGCATCAAAAATATATAGTTTTTATAAATAAAATATAATTTTATCATGTGACACTTTAATTAAAAAATTTAATTTTGAAAGACGTCACCCGGGCAACGCACGGGTATTCAACTAGTTAAATATACTTGTTTGTTGGTCCAACCCGATTACTGTAATCATTTGAAATTTTGAATCAAGAACGCCACGAAAACTTACATGATGGGTGAGGCACTGAGGCAACAAATTAAACTTGGATAAAGTGTACTGGACCAGACATGAAGAATCATACAATTATGGAAGCCCAATAAATGAAACCAGTCCAATTCAGAAAAGTGGGTCTGGTCTATACAAGCAGTTCAAACTTATATGATCCAGATTAATAAATGTATGGGAAAATTTCACAAAAAACATCAAACTACAAGTTTTTTTCCAATTAAGTCCCTCAATAAATTTTTTTGTCTAATAAGTCCCTTAACTAAATAAAAATCACGAATTTGGTATTTTTTCGAGAAAAATTACCGGTAACCTGTTAAGCGGGTTGCAATTGCTGACGTGGATTTTATAAATCTATGATTTTTTTCGATTAAGTCCCCCAACTAAATATTTTTTGTCTTATAAATCCATTAACTAAATTATTTTGTCTTATAAATCCCTCAACTAATTTTTTTGCCACATAAATCTCTTATCTTGATGAAACTCAAGTTATTTGTTGTTTTATCAATTTAAGTGATTGTTCAATTGACACTCACGTAACACATATGTGGATGCAAAAAAAATAAAACAAAATGATGAATCAAAACGATCATTTTTATTGTTTAAAGTTTAGTCGGGATGAACTAGCTAAATATATTTAAAAATTGTGGTCTAGACAAACATAGGATCGAAATAATCATCATTTATGTTATTATATCAAACAAACTTATATTATCCGGAATAATGGACTTTTAACAAAAATTATTATTTTCAAACACCCATCGTGTTTTGAAAAAATATTGTTTTCAACCCAACTTATTTTGGTCTAGACAAACATGACATGCTCTGTCATCGTAATAAACATCGTCGCTTTAAATTTTAAAAAAATTCGTTTTATTTTATCGAAAAGTTGAAAGGTTTAATTAGTTCGGGGACTTATAAGGGAAAAAAAATAAAATGGGGACTTAATCGAAAATTTTTTATACTTTGATGGTTTTTGCAAAAATAGGTTTAAGCATGTTAACCTGTTATAACAGGTCAACGGACCAATTTAAAAGTTTTAAGCAGTTTGGGGACTTATCAGAAATAAAAAATGAAATGGGGACTTAATCGAAAAAATTTTGTACTTTGATGGTTTTTTGCATAATTTTCCCTAAATGTATATCCAAATTTCATGTAATCAAGTTCGAAAGAAGGTGGTGATTTGTACCTTGTACGTAATAATAAATTGTTATTTATAACAATAAATAATTTATAAGTTTATAAATCATATATAATATATAATTGTACATTGTGAGTTACAATTCTAGCACAACGGTTGAAATGAGTAGCAAGTGCCGTTAAAAACCAAGTTGATCTATGTTTTTTAAAGGGTATATTATAAAAAGAAATAAATATGTTTTTATGGTTTTTGCTTTTTGTCCCTTCATGTTATTTTTTCTAGAAAAATAATCAAGTTTTTTTTTTTCTTGGTTTTGTGAAATTTAACTATTAGAACTCGATTATAATTAGTAGACCGGGTTTTAAAAACTGAAAAACCGAGTTCTAACAGCCATATTTCGCTAAATCAAAAATAAAAATAAAACTTGAGCACTTTTCTGGAAAAATATAACATGGAGGGATAAAAACGTAAAAATCGTGAAAACATGTTGGTTTTTTTATAATAAACCCTTTTAAAATAAATTTATAAAACAATATTTAAAAAATATATATATGAAACAAGTTTTTTTTATACATATAATTGGTTTTCTAATTTTTTTTAACGGCAAGCTAACTTAGAACTTACTTTTACCACCTAAATTCAAACTTGTCTCTGACGGTAGTCGAACCTGTGACATTTCACCTGCATATTACCTCTCATACTAGATGGGCTAAACCCAACTGGTATTGGTTTTTTAAATGTATGATCATTTCACCAGTTATATGATTCAAGCTAAAATTGTCACGCTTTCATGTACTGAGTATGATTGTAGACGAGATGGTTGGAATTGGACTGTACATGATTATAACATGACTGAAAATATGAAATTGGCAATATATGAAATTGAAATTAATTTTATAAACTAGAACCTAAATTGTTCTAAAATGATTCTGGCCCAAAGTTGATTGTGAACAAAGTGACATAGTTTTTTACTTCTTGTAATGGTAGCACAATAGTAGGGAACATGAAATTTGTAGTGAAGGTTAAGGGTAGGGGTGAGCTCGGGATTAGACCGGACCGAACCGGTACCGGTCCCGAAAATACCGAAACCGAATTTCTATTTTTGAAGGTACCGAATACCGAACCATATAGTGTTAAATGGTGCCGGTTCGGTTCCGGTGCTGGGACCGGGTTTTCGGTGCCGGTCACGTATTGGGACCGAATAAGGAAAATATACCAAATACCAAACATACATTGCCAAATATTAATCCCGAATACCGAAATTTTTAAAACCGAAAACGAAAACCGAATATAGAATACCGAATACCGAATAAAGAATACCGAATAACAAAATGCTAAACCAATTGTATAATTCAAAAGACCAACAAAAAACATAAACAACAATAAGTTCAACGTTTTAAAGTTACAAATATCTATCAAAACAAAGGACGCTAATATCAAATCTTAATTATCGGTGGCCAATTTTCATTTCTCTTTTCCGTCACGAGCACGCATCACCTCTTCAAGCTCTATATAACAAGTAAAAATGAGAAATTAAACAAAGTTAGTATAATCAACGATTTGATAAAAATTTTCTACAAATATATAGAAATTTATTACCTATCGCTATGTCATCGTCTTTCAAAATATCGTCAACATCATCTACAATTGGTTTCCTTGATTTTCTAACCCAATCTTGGGTGCAAACCAAAGCCTCAACTATTGATGTGGATAAACTTGTTCGATACGGATCTAAAACACGTCCGCTAGTACTAAACGCAGACTCCGATGCCACAGTCGAAATTTGAATTGCCAAAACATCTAACAACATAATATATAAATTTATAATTTGTAAAAGTAAATAAGTGCTATAAATAATTTAAAGGGTACCTTTGGCCATTCAAGAAACGATCGGAAAACGCAATGCATTTTGCTTCCACCATCGAAGAATGTCAAACTCTTTATTGTAAGGAGTTATTGGCTCATTCAAATATCTTTTTAGTTCCGTCTCCAATGAAAAAGAGTTGTTTTCCTCCACGTTTAGAAACTCACCAAAAAAATCATTGTCGTCATCACAACAAATAACATCTTCTTTACTACCTTCTTGAGAAGACGCATGAGACTCGATCTTGTCAAACTTTTGTTTGTAGATTACAAACAAATTTTCCATCTTATCTTCAACATCCCGAATCAAAGAAGCAACCTTCTTGTCTATATCTTGTGTAGACATGGGATTATCATCCGTAACCGTGTACATGATGATCTTACGAAATGCATGTCTCAAGAAGGTAGATTTCATTGACGGATCCAATAAAATCGCAATATACATAAAGTCGTTCAACTTTTCAAAATCACCCCAATACTTGTCATATTTCTTTCGCATTTCCAAACCCATCATCCAAAATCGGGATGATGCTTCCCAATCCCGTAAATGTTTATCAACATCTAGAATTTCTCTAAAAAAACGATATGCTAGCGGTTTTGAAGTTGCCGAAACTAGCTCCGTTTTAGCCTTAAATTTTTCGAGAAAGTCCACCATACCTTTGCAAACTTGAAAATTTTCATTATCCGGGGCTTTAATATCATCATGTCCAAATGATTTATCTAACACAAATAAATAGCTATATGTAACCAATCTTGACAAACTTACTAAACATAAACATATAGAAATAAAATTACCTTCAAGTTCATACTTGAGAAACACTTCTCTTAACTCCACCGCAATTTTTAACAACTCGTAAGTCGAGTTCCACCGTGTAGGACAATCACCGCACAAAAACTTCTTCGATTCCACTCCACAAGCTATCATGCACTTTCTAAACATTGTGATTCTTTGTGTGGAATTTCTTATATATCTTACCGCCTTTTGAACACGTTCTACATGATGATTATTATCTTTCAAACCTTCTTTGACAATAAGATTGAGAATATAAGTCATGCACCTTATTTGAAAATGTTTGCCACCTTCGTACATATTTGGCAATTTCTTGATCAAAAACTCAATTGTCTTATCATTGGAAGATGCATTGTCAACTGTCATACTCATCACACTTTTAATCCCCCAACCATCTATGCAATCTAATAACTCCCGAGCCACATCCTCCCCCTTGTGACTATTAATGAGTCTAAAATTAATAATTCTTTTGTGCAAAACCCAATTATCATCTATAAAATGAGTCGTGACTACCATGTAGTTTATCCTTTAAACATAATAAACTATACATATTAAGGTTTATCATAACAAAAACATTAAACTTTAACTTACTTGAGTTTCATCCATGTCAATGAATGATGATGCCATCAACGGTTCGTTGGGATAAAACACGTCCCGGACTTGGTTATTAGCTTTAATATAAAAAAAAATAATAACATAATCATTATGCAATATAATTGCAGAGGGTATATTTATTGAGTTACGTTTGAGACTCAATAACAAAACCAACAAAAACTGACTGGACCAACTAGCCAAATACGAAACCAACTATTGTTACCTAACAAATGGATCCTTATTTGAAACACCCATACAACAATAATACATATTTCAGTGTAATTAACAATAATTTATACATCAATACTTGCGGAATTAGGATAGAATTAAAACTTTTACAACTAATGCATCATAAGTGATGCATCCGAATAACAACTATTGAATCTACAAGGTTACAGGTCATGATCCTGCAAACGAATAGTCAAGGCCAAGAGGTCGACTAACCCAAACCCAACACGATCACCAAAGCATACCGTTAGTCTCGAGTCTACACTCTGAATAAAGAGGAAGAATAAAAACTTCCCGCTCGATAGCTCAAACCTGCAAAAGGTTAACAACTAAAGGGGTAAACAACAAAAGTTGTTTAGTGAATTCTAAGATTAATATAAATAACAATTAACATGCTAACCATGCCTATCCAACACATAATTTCTATCAACCAAAGATATAGGGGCCAATGATGGCCAATGCCAAGTTAGAATGGGATCACATCATCCTCGTTGAGGACTATCGGTGAGCCACATCAATTATTTACCTATTCGAATTCACAACAAGATGCCACATCTCACTAAGGACTATTAACGTTCTCAATATTTATCAATGTCACATGTTCCATCGTCACCGCCCGGCCTAGCCGAGTCAAGGTGTGGAACCAACTCAACTCTTGGAATCCACTACGCCGCTAGACATAGTCGAGCCAAAGTGGGGATTCCAACGCGTGTCATAGTAGCACGTTGTAACGCTTTTACAAAGCTGCCTTACCAAATCGGCACGTTACATTACCACAGTACATACCACTATTGACTCCAATTCAAAGGTGAGAACAAACATGCTTGCGGCCCAACGTGTCATAATCATCGCCACGAAGGCGGCCCGTTGCCGTCCTCACATGATGTCAACACCGCCAGTAGGATACAACTCATGCTTGCAGCCCAACGTGTCATAATCATCGCCCGCAGGCGGCCCGTTGCTGTCCTCACACGAGATAATCCCATCCAAATCCAAATACCACATACCCCATGGTCGTCTAGGGTTCCCTGTCAAAGTCGGGAGTGGTATTGCCTCTAGCAAGTACGAGGCTGTCCCTAGCAAGTACGGGACTGTCCCTAGCAAGTACGGGACTTCCGACGGTGCAAGTATGTCGGCATCTGGCATCCAAAGGGGCCAGAAATATTTCATGGATATCCAAAGGGGTCCAAAACGCATTCCACAACAATTTAGGGTTCAATATGACTCATGAGAGTGTATAATGGTCCATAAGACCAATTAAAGAAACCATCTATGTGGTTCTACTAATCATTCCGCAACAATGGTTCTAACATATCAACGGGGTCGTTTAACATTACTAATAAGCCTACCGGTTGAATAGTCCTTTATGCCAAATCATAATCAATTAGATTTCCACGAATGCGACCCAATATACAACTTAAAGGACCATGCATATATCCCAGCTATTATTAATCAATCACAAAAGTGAATAGTCCAACCTACTAGGTTAACCAACACGAATTGCCATCTTCCAATCATTGTTATCCATACAAATAAGTAGTTAAGCATACTATATGAGATGCACCACAAACCAATCCACAACAATATCAACTAGCATGGCAATTCATCTTCAATTCATGATGCATGACAACATGTTCAATAAGGCTACAATGAATCCATCTATAACATGTGAATATGCATGATCAAGTAGCATGTCATCAACAAATGCATAAACAACAATTAACATGTAATCATTCATCTACATTAGTCCTAGAACTCACAGTGATTGGTTTAGGAGATTCCAAAGCCTTCCAATAAAGCCACAATAGCCCGGAGAATGGCTAAAGCTTGCAATCAAGCTCCTTTCGACTCAATTCACCTAGAAGCATTCATAACGCGTACACGTAAGCCCCCGAACACAAGATAAGCCCCCAAGAGTGGGATAAGGGTATTGGGTTATCAAACCGAAAGTACTAAGTTCATATGAGGCCTTAGGAGTTCCGGAATGGATCAAAGGCCCTCAAACCCTTAAAACACTTAATTTAGAGGTGCAACGAACGCATAAGACCCAAGCATCGACCACCGACCAAGCAAACTCAATTTTCGGGGCAGAATGTTGGTCATGGCGCGACCAAGACCTCAGTCGCGCCGCTACCATGCTACTGGACAGCCACCTGCTCAAATTTTGACATAAAAGCACACCAAAGTCCCAAAAACTCCCATAAACGTTTTCGTAACTTTGGAGGGACTTTACCAACAATATTAATAGCATATTAAGGTCACTTAGACACCTCTAAACATATTAGAATGATTTCATAACATTCCATGATTCCATGGAGCTCATACGGACTCCGAACGAGTCCGAAAATGACCGAAAACTCCAACCGGCAACACAAAGCTCCAATTGAGCTTTAATTCAATTCTAATCAATTCCATAGCAATATTTGACATATTTAGGATATGTTTAGATATTCATAATATATTCAAACATTAAACCCAATCCCAAAATGCTTGGGTTCTCATTGAGGCATTTCACCGAACACTTGGCGTGCGGTTTTGGCTCCAAACACCAATCTTGAGCCTTTGCCCAAGTTTAACCCCCAACCAATACATGAAATCATTAATCTAACATATCTAGACCATTTTATACCCTTTCCACACATTTAAATCATAAATATTCATCAATTGGTTCATATGAACTCTTTTGAGTTCATAAATGGGTTAAAACCCAAATCATCCCTTCAAAGCTCCAAATGAGCTTCTACTAACTTCCATTCGATTCTATATCAATATTTAACATATATGAATCACTATTTAGCATATTTATCTTACTAGAACATCAAACTCAAATGCATAACCCATTGGAGCTCATTTGAGCCCTAGATTGGGTTTCAACCAAAACTAACTCAAACTACCGATGTAGTTGTATATTATGACTCCATTTTGATCATATAAGAACATACTAAAAGATTGGAGTCTTTACAAAACATTTCAACATAAACCCATTTAGGGTTATGTTCTTCCAAAATGAAGAACACCATGAAAATGGAGAATCAACAAGATGAAGAATGTTAGGGGGGTTTCATACCTTGGATATGGCTTCAAATACTCAAACACTACCTTAAATCTTCACACTTTTGATCACCCAACCCAAACCCTAGAAATCTTCTTCTTCTTTCTCTATTTTCTCTTTGAAGATAAGAGTTGTGTGGGTGTGTGTCCATATGGACGATTTTAGAAGGGAGGGGAGGAGAAGTTTGGTCATTGATCAACTTTGCCCCTCCCACTTAACTCACTTACCCAAAAACCTCCTTCCTACACATCCATTCAATTTTATTTAAATAATACAAACCAAAGTATATTACCCATTCTTGTTAATGAAATACTAACCACATTATATTTCATTTTTGTCATATAAATCCCAATAATAGCAAATGTCATAAATTATTGGCAACTAACTCATAATATGACCTTTAAGTTCACCATTTCAATCGTTGAGCAAAGTTAATTACCTCGTTAGTCAATATTACTAATATCTCCAGTTAATAATAATTATTTCAATAACTATATTGACTCAACATTATTAGGAATATAATTACCTCCTAATTATTTGGGGTGTTACATTATTGACCCTTACCAAGTGCATATTAATGCGTTCTAGGACCATATTTACATCCTCCATATCCTTAACACATGCATTTATTCTATAATCACAGCTCCCTAGTGATCATTCGTCCTTAATTAGCACAGCATGTACAACATTGTGATGAGTTCAAACCGTACAGAACTTAATGTTAGTTTTCTATATGAAAAGAAAGTTCGTTGATAGCAAATTTCAAAGTGTTTCTCTTCTTTCAAAAAGAGGTAATAATTTAAAACATCACAGTAGTTCAGAATCATCTTTGAAGTTAATGTTATCAAAATACAGACAAAAATTGGCATGTATACTTTTTTATGCACAACCGCAGCACAGGTCATGGGGACGATTCAGTTGAAACATATCAATAGAAAAACTCAATCGAGATCTAATCAATCATGCTAAAACTCCCAACTACTTTCAGCATAAATATATTGCAGGAAACAACTAATATATCGAAATTTTCTAAAACTCCCCAACATATATGACTAATTGCTTGTTCTTATATTTCATTTTTAGGCAACTGAGAAACCTTCTGCTGATAATCGTCCCAGCTAAAGGACTACAAGAACTATAAAAAATACAAAATTTATATCAACAACAACAAGCACTTCTGTTTTCAGTTTTCACTAACACCTCAATTGAAACCCAAAGATGACCAAATATAAAAGTCAAAATCAGATTGTAAATTGTAATGCTCAATTGTAGCAATATGCATATAAATCCAAAATAATATATATATATATATATATATATATATATATATATATATATATATATATATATATATATATATATATATATATATACCTTATGGGCTTACAGAGATATGGTGATGTATTATCTGAAATTCTGAATCCAAGTTCCAGCAACAACCAACAGTCGAGTTCGAGACACACTCAGATGACAAAGTCAAAGGTGAATAGGAGAGTAGGTGATCGATTGATTAAAGCAAATTGAAGATTTGAAGCAACTAAATAGGTAATCGATCGGATTGAAGTAGGGGTGAGCGACCGATTGAAGCAATTGTAGATTTGAAGAATTCTTTGAAGCACTTCAAACGGCGGCCCTGGATGTTTCCAAGAAATCCGGGAAATCCAAGAGCCGGTCTCTCAATATTCGCCCATTGCAACCCTTGTCTCTCCATATTCTGGTTGCTAACTGGCTTGTACCACCGTCGCTCACCCATGTTCGAATCTTGAAGATGAATCGACGACATCGGGTATGATACGGTACTGAACCCTAAAGATGTCTGGTACAAGTATCAGCTTCAACCTATTTTAATCGGTTCGGGATCAGTATTTTCGGTATAAATACGGTACCGAAACCGAGAGTACCGAATACCGTTTTTTTAACAAATATGAAAACCGAGTACCGGACCAAATAAATAAAATCAATATCGGTTGGTACCGGTACCGGTTCGGTACCGGGAATTCGGCTACGTCGCTCACCCCTAGTTAAGGGCATGATTGTTTCACAGAATCCTGAAGGAATCTGTGGAACTGGAATGAAAATTTTATTCCTTTGTATGTTCGGTATGCTAAAGGAAAAGGAAAGAAAATTCATTTTGACATAATTTTTTTATTCATTCATTGGAATCTATTTTCTTGACTGATAGGAAAGGAATTGAAATTCCATTATCATAATATGTTTAATCTATCGACGTTACTTACCATACACCACCCGCCCTACCTAAACCATACCCACTATACCCCTATCCCCATCCATCCTACTTACCTCACCCACCATACTCTAGGGGTGTTCATGGATGGTTAACCGAAACCGAAAGTGCATTTCGGATGGTTAACCGGAGATATTGGTTCGATGATTTCGTGAACCTAAACCTAAACCGAAAAAACCGGTTAACCGATAATCGGTTAACCGGATTTTTCGGTTCGGTTATTCGGTTAACCAATTAACCATTTTTTATTTAATAAATTATTTTTTTAATTAAAAAACCTCAATATTTAGTTTTCTAAAAACTTCAAAAGTCCAAGATAATAAATGCGATGAATAAGACTACAAATTATCTATAAAAAATCTTTAAACGATTGAAAAATGTCTTTCATAATCTAATAGAAACAAAAAAAAATTTATAATATTTCCTAAAATAGTCGTTCTAATGTTGTTTTGGATTTAAAAATTAATGTGGACTAATAGATGAGCTAAAATTTTATATTATTGTTAATATAAATGCTAATATTTATAGGTATAAACATTAAACAATATAAAATTAAATTTTTTTTGGTTTTTCGGTTAACCGTCCGTCACCAAAATCGTGAACCTAAACCGAAACCGAGACCGAAGTTTTTTTCCGGTTCGGTTAACCAAACCGAAAATAATAGAAAATCCGGTTTGGTTAACCTTAAAATCGGTACGGTTTTTCGTATCGGTTTTTCGGTTTCGGAATATTTTGAACACCCATACCATACCCACCCAACCACATCCCAATCCTAACATATTATACCTCACCCTACCCACCCACCCATCCTACTCCACCCATCACCTTAACATATCCCACCCACCCACGCTACCTAACCTAACCATACCCCTATCCCACCCACCCCACCCTACCCGACCATACCCCACCCTATCTCAATCCTATCCTCATCTACCATACCCCAACCCACCCACCTTATCTCACCTCACACACCCTATCCTTCCCTACTCTACCCTACTTAACCATACCTATCCACCCCACCTACCTCACCAACCCTATCCTACTCACCCATTCTTATCCCCATCTACCGTACAACCACCCATCACATTTCACTTTACAAACTAAATATAAAAATAACAATGAATGAAGTTTTGTTTCATTCTAGTATTGTATTCAATCCCGCCAACCAAACAGTAGAGAATGAAATTTAATTTCATTCCATTCCTTTCAGCTTTCCATTCATTTGACAGATTACATTTTTTCTGAAAACATTGTGCGAACCAAACGCCCCTGAGAGTTTCAACTCTGCATATGTCATAAGTTACGTATTTACCTCATTCACATTGGCTGTGACACAGTCTCAAAGGCAAGTTACCTTTATTTTCTCTCTTTTTTTCACAATATAAACCTGATTTAAACCGACAACCAAAATTTGATCCTATATTTAATTTAGAGTGTAAAATTGTTCGATCCAACAACTACATTTTAAAAATATATAAATCTATGGTTCTATACGAAATTTAAGTTCTGCAAAGATCATCTTTCTCTCTCTCTCTCTCTCTCTATATCTATATATATATATATATATATATATATATATATATATATATATATATATATATATATATATATATATATGTTCAATGGAAAACATACATGCATCGAAAAACCTTGGAAAACCCCTATGCACCACTACAAATGCACCACAATTCCCGCGTGATGCACCAAATTCCCCGTGTGATGCATCGACTTCTCGCATGATGCATCTCCTGATCCAATGACTATAAAGTGGTTCCTGGGTTTTCCGATGCATATAGGTTTTCCATTGAACCCACCCTTTTATATATATATATATATATATATATATATATATATATATATATATATATATATATATATATATATATATATATATATATATATATATATATATGTATGTATATATATATATATGTATGTATGTATGTATGTATGTATGTATGTATGTATGTATGTATGTACGTACGTACGTACGTACGTATCTATGTATCTATGTATGCAGTGGCGTAGCTAGGATTTCAGTCTTGGGTGGACCAAGTTAAGGAATCAGTATGCATTGAAAAATCTGAATATATATATATAGTCTGATTCTAAAGAGTATCTAACTTTTGGATGGTATTGAAGATACATTTTTTAAATTTTAATAATAAGGAGTAATTACTAGGTATGTATATTATTAAAAAAAGTATAAAATGGTGATCAAAAAAGTAATTGTTGTTTATCTATATTCGGAAAACATGAAAAATAATAATTTATGACAAACAATAAATTTTTTTATGTATGTTTTATAAAAAAAACTATGTATTAGAAATTATTTGTGTGTGCGTGTATAAAAAATTGGATGGGGTGGGGGTGGCCATGGCCCACCCTAAGCCTAACTTGGTTACGCCTCTGTATGTATGTGTTGGAATAAACATGCATACGGATACATAAAATAAAATATATAATACTTCATGTAGGGGCGAACTTAGGTTGAAATGGGGGGTAGCCCGTGCAACTGGTCTTCTCCCAAATAATCTCGTTTCGTACTGAAAAACTTTTAAAATTTTCATATGTACAACCGTTGAATTTTTATGTATTCAACTTATAATATTCAAAATTTATGTGTGTGCAACTTTATTAAAAGAATTTTGATATCTAAAAAAATTGATTGCCTAAATAAGTAAATAAATAATCAATACATTAAACTAATAAATCAACAACATCCAATCATATTTCCAAAATTAAAACCCAATAAATCCAATACTAATTTTTAAACCTATTTACTCAATATCCTTTTTAAACCCAATATTAATTTTAACCCAATTTCTAACCCAATAATAATTTTACTTTAATAAATATATGCTCAAACCAAATTTTATCCAAAGCTTAAGAGTTTCTAACCAATATTATTATGCATTCCAAAATTCTTTGAATATTGATCATTAGTACTTGAATTTAGGGTTTAATTGTGAATTTGTGATTTGTGTTGAACAAATTTTATGTTTTTTAATTTTTAATTTCTTTGATTGAAAGTTTAAAAGTGTGTGTAATTTGTTATTGTAGGATTAATGGATAAATTTGTGTTTTTAATTTCTTTAATTGTCAAATTGTTAATTGTAGGATTATTGGATAAATTTTCAAAAGAAAATTATCGAAAAGTGGTAGCAATGACGGTCCATCTTCAAAAGTTAGTAGAAACGAAACTAGAGAATATGATAACATCACATAACCACATTCACAGCCTCAACCACAACCACAACCACAAACATTTAATCCTTGCACTCATTCAAACCCAATTAATATTGATTGAAAATTATATGTTTATTTTTGAATTATAGATATCCGTGTGTTGACCTGACCTAACTAAAATAATCATTATAATTTTCGAATCATGAATGCAAAGAAATTTTGTGCAACGGGTCACTTTGGTGGCTGGGTCCGCCACTGACTTCATGTATCATTTCACAAACAATATTTTAACGTTAAACCAGTATAACATCTAAAACCATGATAACATACAAATACAATAATGATAATAACAACAACAACAATAGTTATAACATTCAAAGTGAGCTTTAGCCTTATATAAAATTTAAACATCGAAAAGTTAATTTCAATAAAAGACTTAATTGAAAAAGTGCAACGAATGAAAAATATTTATAAATTTAAAATCATAAAACCTCGTTTCAATTTGGTCTTTTCTCGACATCCAAATCGAAACCATACCGAAAGTTTTGAATTTTGAAATCTGAAAGTCCTAACAGTTTAGTTTTTTGGTTCTGATTTTTTGGTTCTTTTCAGTTCGGTTTTTGAGTTTTTTTTTTTTTTTTTTTGCACTATCACTAGTCACTACTACGAGATTTTCATTAATTGCATGAGAAGTAATTAGTAGTTAATAAATTGAAACAATTAAACTGAAGATGCATGGTTTTCTATTCCTCCATCATCATCATCATCATTCATGAGAGGTAGGCAAAAAATCACACAACTAATTAAAAGTTAAAACAAATAAAAACCAAAACCAAAACCTACTAAAATGGTTGTAATCAGAGTTTTGGGGAGATGCACATACCCCTCCCCTCTGCCTGCCACCGTACCTGCACCTGCACCATGCATTTGCAATAAACCTATAATTATAAATTCATATTATATATTATTTATTTCACAAACAAAACATTATTACCTTAATTTTTTCGATAAAAAGATCAACCATTCTGATTTTTCATTTTATTTTTTTAAAAATAACCATTCTTATTATAATTAAACGACGATAAAAAATTACGAACCACACCGATATTGTTTTTTGGATAAAAAAACGATGAACCATTTCGATTTTAATTTTTTTGATCAAAAAATGATGAACCATTATGATTTTTGATTTTATCAAATTTCGATAACCATTCCGGTATTAATTTTTTTAATCAAAAAAAGATAACAAACCTTTTTGATTTTAATTTTTTTTATTATCAAAAAACGGTGAACCATCATGATTTTTTCAAACAAAATTACCATTCTGATTTTAAGTAAACGCAGATTAAAAAATCAATACAATTTTAATTTTCCAATAAAAAACAACGAAAACCATTCGGTATTTAATTTTTTGATTAAAAAACGACGAACCATTCCAAATTTCGAGTTTTTTCAAACCATTTAGAATTAAAAAAAATTTAGTAACTATTTGCAATGAAAAAACTACGAATCACTTTGATTATATACTTTTTCCAATTGAAAAACTTCAACACATCGTTATTTTGTATTTTTTTTTGAATGGAGAAAAGAAATAAATCATTCTGATTTTAGAATCATTCTGATTTTAGATTTTCTGAACGAAAAAACTAAATTTTATTTTTATTTTTCTTAAATGAAAAAAGAATAGAAAGAGAATTGGATTTTCAATAAATAATTGAAAAAAAATGAACCAGGTATATCATATAATAATCTTAATAGATAGTTATAGTAATAAATAAAAAAGTTAAAATTAATAATAACAATAAATATACAAATAAAAATCAATAATTACAACAAAAGGAATAAAAAATTAAAATGTTACATTTGGATAATTAAATAATAGAAAAGAAAGAAATCTAAATATATATGAAAAGAGATAATCATATAAAGGGAAAAAAAAAAAGAAATAAAGAATAAAAGTTATGAAAATTTCACAAATGGTCCATGAAAGTCAAAAGGACAAAAATGACACTGAGACTAACGGCTTAAATTAACTGTCCTTAGTTTCAGCGATCAAAATGTTACAACTTTTCGATTTTAGGGACTTGTGGTGTCATAAAAATTTTTCAGGGATAAAAACCGTAACTTAATATAAACACATGGACCATTTATGTAATTTAGTCTTTTTTTTTTTAATTTCAAAAAAAATTAGCTTTTATGAAATTCTTTTTGTTAAACTTGGTGGTACGTGTACTAAAAAAATTAAAAAAAAAAGCAGAAATTACTAATTAAAGGATTTAAAGTAGTGTTTTTGTAGTAATTAATTACGTAGGGTTGTAAATTTATAATTACCACATTCTCTAGTGGAGTTGAATGTCGGGGAGCAAATGCACACCATTCCTTGTGATTCAACATCAAACCCACAACTCCCACCCGATCTCCGGCACCGATCACACCCGTTATCCGGCGAACTATACGTCAACTTTATCCCGTACGACCAATCCAACGGTTTGTCCTCTTTCTTCAACTTATCAACATCATAAAAACTCGTATAATGCGTACAATCCAATATATTCATGCTCATAAACTTAACCGTACTATACGACGTGAAACAACACGGCGGAGGCGGAGAACTGTCGTTGGAGAGCATCTGAAAGATCCTGAATGAGGTGCAGGAGTCGTACAAATCGTCACATGAGTGGTCGCCGGAGAAGTTGAAGCAAAGGGATTTATAGTGGTTGAGAATTGGGGAGTCGACGGAGCAGTTCATGAGGGCGAATATGGTGTCCGGTGACGGAGGGATGATGGCGGATTGGAGGTCGGACATGAGAAAGTCATGGTGAGGTTGAAGGATTGTGCAGGTGGACATGGAAGGGTCGTAGATTGTAAGTGTTTTGGAGTCGTAATCGATTGATTCGACTTTGTAGCTGCCGGAAGGGGTTTGGAAGAAGAGATCGGTGGCGGTGGAAGTGGTGGAGGGGGTGGTGGGAGTGGGATCAATGGTAGGGGTGAGGATAGGTGTGGTGGTGTTGGTGGTGGTGGTGGTTGTTGTGGTGGTGGCGGTGGAAAGAGGTGAAAAGGTGGTGGAGCAATTGAGCATATTCCGAAAGAGAGGGGAGCCACAGCCGTCGTCAATGGCGAAAGGATAGTCAATGTGAATGTTACCGCAGGAATTCCGGCAAAGGGGAAGGGAGAGACAGAAAGATGATCGGAGGAAAGCGATGATCAGAAAGAGAAGAAAATTTGACATATTGTGTGTGTGTGTGTCAGTGTGTGTTTGAAATCATAAAAATGAAAATGTGTTTTGCTTTCGGTGGGAACGAAGGTATAAAATTTGATATCCGTAAATTACTCATAAGGGTCCTACACAAATTACCTCGGGATATGATTCTTAACTTATTGTTTTCTATGTGTAAAAAATTACACTTTATGCCCTTATATTTTTTATTAATACAATTTTGTCCTAGTTTATTAGGTTTATTACGAAAAAAAACTAACATGTTTTCATGTTTTCGTATCTTCATGTTATTTTTTTTTTCATAAAATTCTTTAATTTATATTTTATTTTTGGTTTAGCGAAATTTAGAAATTAGAACCTGATTTTTCAGCTTTTAAAAACCCGATTTACTAAATATAATCGGATTCTAATGTCCAAATTTCACTAAACCAAAAAGAAAAATTAAACTGATGACTTTTATGAAAAAAAAAAATAGTGATACGAGAAAAAAAAACATGAAAACATGTTGGTAATTTTCATAATAAAACCTATTTTATTATATATTTTGTCTTCTAAGCTTGTCAAATTTTTGTTAATTTATTAAATAAGGAAGTTATTTTACCTTTTTATCATCATTTTGGTGATTTAGACTAAACTTTATACCCTAATATATGTTTTCTTAGTATTTATACTTAAACATTTAATTTTTCAACGATTTCGACGTTTAGCGTTAAGAAAAAATAATAAAGATTAACAAGCAAAACATTAAAATAGAAATAATAATAATTGAAATGAAATGTGGAATTGTATAACTTATAAAATACAAAATGTTTTATAAATAATCCAATAAAACATGAAAATTATCACAAATTTCTGGTAGTAACTTAATTCAATGGTAAAATTTACTAAAAATGTACTATGTATCCATAAAACACAATAACTCTTTGAATCTATTAGCAGCAGCCTCCGGCAAGCAAATGCACACCACCATAGCACCACTAGAATTAGCCACCCCTTCCGGGAGGATAACACAAACTTGAGGTGTTGGCGTCAAGTCGATCGGGCCCACATAAACGGCTCGACCCCACCCAAAGTCCGATGATTCATACATCGAAAACCGGGTCCATTGTGTGATTGTTAACTTCCCTCCAAATTCAAGTTTTTTGGGCCTATCTACCTCAACGTAGTCTATTGTTGATCTTAAATACTCTTCAGAAATTCCTAACCGGGCTTCACGAACCAAACGGGTCACGTCTTGAAGTGACCCGTTTATGAGGTCGGACACGGTGCTTGTAACACATGCCACACACACCACGTTCCCGTAAAACCCATCTTTTAGAGGTGGGTTTTTGAGCTTGGACCGTGCATTGACCGAAAAGGTCAAACGTAACCCATAGTCCAATGGCTTCACGTTAAGTGCTTTGACCCATGACCTCCACACATGAGCGGCCATGGCATCAAAAGTGGTGCACCCCAAACTATCTGTGGGTCGAGCCACGTTCTTCAAATGGGCTTGGAACTCTCGGCTCAACCAATAACACTTTTGAAGGGGTTTCACTTCCCATAGACTAATCGTTAGATTAGAGTCATCATTAATCTTCATAAACTCAACATGAGGGTACTTAACCATCGGAGGATCACGAGGTGCGAAAATCTCCCGATCCCAGCACGGAGTCGGATCTACCACCAATGAGCCCAATTTCGCCGTTGAGGCCCAAGCTCCTAAAAATTGCATAGCCCCAAGCCCATCACAAATACAATGACACATTCTTAACCCAAGGCTAAACCCACCACAACTAAACCTAGTAACTTGGGCTATTAACAAAGGCATGTCAATAACTTTATAATCACCTTCATCTGGGAATTTATAAACCAAACTAGACCATGCTGGATTAGGGACTTTAAGATCACCCATATGGTCCAATGACAATTCTGTATGGGCCTGGACCATGAGTGCACCTTGGTCAGGCCCAAAAAACACTTCCAACTTTCCATTTCTAGTCCCTCTTAACCTACCCGAAAACGGGTAGTAAGGAACTAAAACTTTACTAAGTGCATCTTGTAAAATGTGGACAACATCATCAAAAGAACTCCCGGTGGCATTATAGAAGTAAATGGTGGGGGTGAAAACACGAGCTCCAATGATGTCATCAAGGTTGGAGAGATACAGGGTATCCCCATCTCGAGCAGGAATCTGTCCTTGAGGAAGGACAGGGAAAGACCGATCTATCGAGATGGGGATGTGGAGGTCGGGAAAATGGCGTTCTTGAACCCATGACGAAGATGGAGCCATCGGAAAGTGAAGGGTTGGAGAAGTAAGAATTTTGCCATGAAAATGACATTTGTAAGCATATTTGTGCAAGATTTAAGGGGTTAATGGAAAACCATGCCAAGATGTTGAGCGACAAATAAATAGGGGTTTCGAATGGTAGTTGAGGAAGAATGTTTGCATGATCCAAAGGTTACAAAGAGAGTTTGTTGCAAGTTAATATGATGTTTGTAGTAAGTACACTATTAAGTTTTTATTATATATTTAATTCAAAATTCAGAATCAAATAATTATTTGATGAAAGGCGAGTAGTAACATAAATTTAATGTTTATTGTTTATAATGAGTTTTTGTACATGAACTTTTACTTGGATATTTTTATCTATTATTTTGAACATAAAAACTTAAAACACATCCATTATCAATATGAATGGATTTTACAAAACTTTATTGGTTCTTCAAGCTGCAATAGTTACCTTAGTAGCATATCAAAACACTTGTTGGACATAGGCATAGCACCATGTTATTCCATCAAAATATTCAGACAATATGTGTTATTATACTTTTCTTTAAAATTATCAGAAATTTTCGTACTATAACTAACTTTATGTGATATTTTCAATAATACTTTCGTATTTAAGTACTTCTGATAAACATTTCTAAGTTTGTAATACTAGGGTTGAAAGAAATCCATGGATCCATTACTAAGAAGTAAGAACACCTACTTAAACTTGTTTGATTGAGACAACATAGAAATATATACTGGAACTGTGCAATACAAAACATCATTTTCTGATAATAAAAAGGGTTTATTATTATACAAAAAACAACATGTTTCTACGTTTTTTGTGTTTTCGTCACTCCATGTTTATTTTTTCCAGAAAAGTTTTCAAGTTAAATTTTTTTTTTGAAATTTGGCTATTAGAGCCAGTTTTTCAGTTTTTAAAAACTTAGTTTATCAATTATAACCGAGCTTTAATAATCAAATTTCACAAAACAAAAAAAAAATTACTTGAGGACTTTATAGAAAAAAATAATGTGAAGAAATGAAAACGTAAAAGCCGTGAAAACATGTTTGCTTTTTTTTCCAAGTTGAATAATATTTCTAACAGGGGTCATGTTATTTACAATTTTCTTTTGAGATGAAATTGATTTTATAGCCCCCTTGTCAACAATCAATTGCTACATGTTTTGAAGACTAGTAAATGGAAGGATAAAAAAATGTTATATATTTCAGGAGCTATATCAATTATTGATGTGTTAAGCATGTCGTCAACGTTCAATCTGAGCCGGTATAGAACTCTCCATAAGATTCATAGTTGCATTACTTAGGTGCGTTTGATTCACAGATTCCTTCAATTCTGAATGAATCTGATGGAAAAGGAATTAACTTTTCATTTTTCTGGCATGTTTGGCTGACAAATTCCAAGGAATGATAATTCTCTTTCAAGCAAAACATTCCATCCACTAAAGGAATGTGTTTTCCATGGGAGTTCTCAAGGAATAAACATTTCATTCCCATGATATATCTTTTTTATTCACTCACACCTACCATATCGACCCGACTAAACTCAACCTAACCCCACTTACTCTAGCTATACCTTACCCCACTCACCCCACCCTACCCCACCCATCATAATAAACTTACCACGTATCTTCCAACCCACCCTTTTTATTACGCATACCCTATTACACCCCATCCCACCCTAAACAACGCTACCTACCCACCCATCCATATAACGACGTTTTTTTGTTCTTTACAAGCTTACCGAGTACTTGCATCCTTGATCCTGCCACCATCATTGACCACCATAGCAGCCAAAAGCTCACCGCCATCTACCATCCTGAACCAAATATACGACCACTCTACACCCTGTCACCATTATTAACACCAGTGATCATTGCACCCACCACAACAGATCTGACAACCCAATTCACTGCTATAATACCACCATTGTGATCTGGTTGCTACACAACAGTCAAAAGAGCAACCAAATAACAAAAGAAAGTAAAAGGCACAAAACATAAAAAAAAAAATCATCAAAATGGCCATTCCTGCAACATACACACAATTAATTATGAAAACCACATTTCAAACACAAGATTAATAACTTTATACCATTAAACGGATCTGATCGAGTCAATTTCACTCAAACCGATAGAACTTAATGAACAATGCCATTACAAACTCTCCAACTTCACATAACTTAAAAAGAAAACGAAAGTAACCATCAGCCACAGTCGCTAACACATGAGCAAAAACAGAAACTAAAACTTGAAATGGAGTATCACCCATGGGTGTTCTCTACTTTCTACGGAAAGCACAACGGGTGCAATGTAAAACCCCACAAGGGAGTTTGGTGAGAAAACCTAAAAAGTTTTTCAGTAAATTTTCAAGTAAAACTGTAAAATGTCGCTACGTGAAGATGCCATCTCAAAATGGAAACAGGATACGGAAGTTTATTGTGCATTCCACAGCATGTATCATATCTTCTTAAGAGCCTTACCGCACAGGCTGCTGGTTGTAGTGACTCTTCTCCTTCTTCTTTGCTGCAGCAAGTCTTGCACTCCTTGCAGCAGCCTCGCTGGCGGCAGCTCTAGCGGCAGCATCCATCTCCTTGCTAGATTTCTTTTTCTTCATAGAAGCCACTTTCTTTATTTTCTCTTTGACGTCGACTCCAGATAACTCTTCAACCTTTTCTGATCCAGCGGCTTCGGTCAAATTCCCAGTCTCGGGTTCATTGGAGACCTCTTGTTGCTCTTTGGCTTCCTTAGAAGATTTATCCTTCTTCTTCTTCTTTTTAGCACTTTTGCTCTCACCAACAGCCATGTTTTTGTCTTTCTTCTCCTGCTCTCCATTTTGATTCTCTACCTTCTCTGAAACAGAACCTAGAAATGATGTTACGAAACTAAGAATTTACAAACTCGAGCAGTTTAAGGAGTCAAGCTCGCGTGTGAGGTCTTACTGAGCTTCTATATATATTTACAATTTTACTAGTTTAAATATAGATAAATGAGTTGGGCATTCTTGTGTCGAGCTCAAGCCTTGTCAAGTGGAGTCATAAGCCATTGATCTATATGTTCGAAGTGTTTTTTTAATAATATTTCGGTTTGATCCCAATGCCTTTATCAAGTTCAAGCTTGACCATTTAGGCCCGATCTAGCTCGAGTCTAGATTGAAAATAATCAGCTTGATGACAACCCTCTTCTTGCCAAATTGAGAAAATAAAAGATAATACAAAAGTGGGAGTTTTAAACAAGTGCCAAATACAACCAAGTTTTTTTTTTGCATTTCTATAATTTTCCAACATTGATCGTTCTTGAAAACTGCAATTCTTTTTGCCATATCTACGAGAAAGAAGATTAATTTGCAATGAAGAGCCAAGTACAGGTATTCAAATAAATGAAGAAAAAAAAGCTGGAATTTTAACACATATATAAGTTGGATTTTTGTACAGGAGAAATCGCACTAGCTTACCACGGGTGTCTTCTTGGTTATTGGTGTCATTCAAACCCAATTCTGCAAGCACTGCATCAAGTTCCGCAAGTTCCTTCTTCTTCAGTTCCTTCTTCGAAAGTTGTCTGTCAGTGTCCTTGGGAGGCAAAACTTCAGCAGGCTTCTCAACAACCACCTCCTTTTCTGCTGCAACTTCTTGTTCATGGTCATTTTCGTCATCATTATCATCATCAATTTCATCAAGCCCTTCGTCTTCACTTTCACTTTCCTGCAAAATTTAAATTAAGAAAATATCAACCAATTGACAATTGAAAGATGCGCAAGAAAGATTGCAAACAAAGCTTCCCTTCCCCAACCCTGTCAAAGATGAGTAGCCTTGGTGCACAGGAATGGCTTTTTCTATCAACCAATAAAAAATACATTTATGAAACCAAATGATTTACTTTGACTTGGAGTATAATCGGAGACCATATTACCATGTGGAGAGGATCTTCCCCAGAAGAAAAAATATAATGAACTCGAGTATGCACCTTCTTAGGTCTGGAATGCATTAAGCATACTATCAAATGTACTTCTATGTACACTGGCCATTTGTTTATAATGAATATTAACACCTAGGTGACGCATTCAGCAGCCCATAGCAGGAAATTGTAGAACACTTGTATAAGGCAATCAGGGAGGGCATACTTGATCGTATTGTCACACAATAATGAAACATACTTTCAGTCAACTTTTTTTTTATGATCATACTTTCAATAAACAGACGTTTAGGGCATATATTATAAGTAAATAATCAAATAAAGAACATGGTTTCCAAAATAGAAAACAAGGTTTGTTAAATGGTTTCCTTATTTTGGTAACGAAACCCTTAAATCATTATAATCTTATAGCATAGGTTCCAAAGTGCAAATCCCACAATAAAAATTGACTGAAAGTATATTGCATTTTGGCGCAGTTAACACCGTTGTTGCACATTAGAATAATTAAAATAATTGAACAATGAAACCTAGAAACTCAGGAAAGTAGTCATAATAAAATTGTACTAAATAATCATATTTTATATATCATATGAACCACTTATGCATCACTTGATCTTAGTTGATTAATCAATAGAAGTTGATCGACTCCATGGCCAGATCCAATTAATGATTTTTAGAACAATAATAATACAACTGAAAATTATAGTACATCAAACATATAATTATCATTCCGGAAAGGAGGAAATCTGCACAAAAGATCTCTGGTAGGAAAATTTTGTGAACTATCCATTGAGGTACCCACCAGGGCAAGCTGAATGTTTTAAGCAATAAAAAGGTATTTAAAAAGACAAGCATTTGGCAACCGATCTATGATCAACAAAATACAATTTCAAAAGTCCAAAAACAGGGATGTGTACTCCCTTGTAATAGTAACCAGGTAGACGATCGTCATCCAGCTAACCACTAAAGCAAACGAGATTTTAGGAACAACAAATCAGAAAATATACTTGCATAAAAAATAGCTCCATACTCCAATTAAAAGCCGAATTTCCATACCAAAGTGAAGTTATTGGATGGCATGCACTCGGCTTATTCATAAAAAAGAGAAAGGTTGCATTTAATAGAAGACTTCCCAACATGGAACTTCTAATCACTCAACATAAAAAGCGGTAAATTTGGACGTATTGCAGATTAAAATAAAACAGAACTTTCCTATAAGCACCTCACTTTACCATAAAAGAATTACCATCAAGGTAAGATGTTGCAGGTCGAAACCATAGAGATTATGAATTTAATGGCACCTACAAATTTATTGAACCACCTCCTGCTACTAACTCATATGGAAGTGACCAACAATGAAGTAATGTTCATACAGTAATTATATTTCAATCATTAGCATAGCTGCATAGGTCTTTGGCCGGCCTTGAACAAGGTTAACACGGGCAACCCCCAGGGCCCAATAATCATAAATGTCCATTTTCAAAAGATATATTATATATAGTTAGGTCTATTAACGGTTAAACAATGTTATTGACTTGCCAAAGTTTTTAGTTTATATTATATAATTATAAATTTTTTGTTTTTTGTTTTTCATTTTTACTTGAATTTTGCTTATTTTGAAAATACACATATTTATAGGGCCCATTTTAGATTTTTGTCCGGGGTCCCGAAAATGATTGGACCGGCCCTGGGTCTTTTAAGTCATGTTACCATATTTAGTTAATGCCAATCAAAATACCCACTATCGAAAGGATTCAGGCATCTAAGACAGTCCCACAATTATTGAGAGTCTTGACACTTGTTATTGAATATTTACATCCTGTTGTTTGCTCACATGAGAAGATAAAAGATTTCAAATTATGTCAACTAGTCCGCAATAAATGATATACTAAATCATAAGCAGTATGAAGCAACAATCAGAAGGAAGAGGAATACCTTTAGAATTTTAAAAACCAAATAATAACTTATTTCTCGCAACCCTAAGGTCTTCAGATTCCCTAATCCAACCTTATTTTCATATGGTTAATTAAACTGGCTGTCAGTAAGAATATAAAACACATAATCAAAAAGAATAAACACCAATAGGAACCGTTTTAGCTTGGAAATAATGTAAGCCACCAAGTAATGTGCATTTAGCCATTTAATTTCTTAAGCTAGAAATAACGCAAAATACCAAATCATCAACTGAACGACAACACTAAAAAAAATACTCGCTAGCCTTTGTTTCCCTAGGAATCTTCTGTATATTCAAAACCCCATCCTAACAGCACATAAAAGAATATATAACAAACAAGGTTTTCAACCCACACCGTTCACATTCATTTTGTACCAATGTGATGCCATTGAAGCATCCAAGTACTAATACATGTAACGGTGATTCAGGTAAAGACAATCATTCATCACATCACAACCAGCCAATCAGGTATGTGCATGGTCTAGTGTGACGCGTTTAGACCTTAGACTGAAAAAGGTCAGCAGAGCCAATAAGCTTGGTTTGATGCTTTACCAAACGAATTGGCCAATTTGGTTAAAATGAGTGTTCACATGTATATTGTAAGCCAGAAAATAACTACAAACATCAATAATAGACAGTTTAGCTTGAAAATAAAGTGAGTTACCAAATGCACGTATAATAACATGCATTTATATATAGAATTTCATTAGAAACAATCAAAAATTAACATGAAAAATCGTCTTCTACAAATAACATATACTGCCAAGCCATTGACTCGATGACGATGCTAAAAAATTCGTAACTAGCCGTTGTACCCAAGTTAAAACATCATCCTCGCAGAACAGACAAGAATATACAAACAAGGATCACAGTCCACACCACATTGACAACCATTTTGAAGAAGTATGAAGCAATGCAAACATCCATCCAAGTGCAAATACACGATGGAACTATTCAAGTTAAGACAATCAATCATAATATCACAATTAGGTATGAATCCGGTTCAGTTCGACTGATTCCGGAAGGCCACACCTGTAAGCTCAGTTTGCCAAATTTACAAACCAGGCTGGCCTAATTTAATGACCCCACTAGACCTGCAAACCCGACCAAAACCAGTTTGGCCCTTTTATTCAGTTTGCATAGCCATGCCCACCCATATTTACAATCAGACTTCTGAAATATGACCTAATTGTAAATTAACGGTAGCAGGCATTTTATGGAATTCCATAATCCATGAGTGAACAGAACAATATCACCAAAACATCATATAGCAACGATTTAGAGCACCATATAGAAAGCTGTGATGTGAAAACAGTAGGAAAAAGGGCGACTAGGAAGACACATTCAGGTTTCCTCACCTCAACCGGAGTCTCATTTCCCTTCACCTTGTCTTCCTGATCCCCACCACCAGCACCCCAAACAGACGGAGGCGGAGCAGTTGTCGCATAGTAATCATCGTCATCCTCATCACCCACATCTGCCCATGACTTCACCGTTAGTGGTGCTGGAGCCCAAAAAACCTGCTCATTCTCCCCCTCACGCTCCTTATCCTGCCCCTTCTTCGAGCTACCACCCTTTCTCGATGAACCTTGCTCTTTATCCGACTTCTTCTTCTTCTTCAAACTTCCTAGAGCAGCAAAAACATTCGAGCTGCTAATTGCTATTGAATCATCCTTCCTATTTCCACCTCCAGCCATTTGTTATCCAAAAACTCAAATACACTTCCAAACTCAACCGATCGAAATATCAAGTTTCCAAAAAACTTAGGGCTTTTACTTCGTTCTAGCTTAAATACAGATACACCTATATACGTATGTATGTGTATATATATACCTATACATACACAAAAGTGAACCTGCAAATATACTTTCAACGATTTGTTCCTACTAACAAAAACTTAATGACTGATGAGTAGTTGCAAAATCGAAATCGAAATCCAAATCCAAATTGAAATCCTACAATGAACACTGTACCGATATGTGGATAAGATTAGCACAGAACAATAACCTTCCGTTAGGAATTTGATTGGATAAACGATCCTCAAAACACCAAACAACAAAACTCAACCGAATTGAACCGTAAAACAATAATTAGGATTCGATAAAATCTAACACAGCAATCTATACCAAGCAAGATAAATAATCTCTTCTGCTTTCGAAAATCGACTAGAATTGAGTTATGTGCTGGATGGATTAAAGCAATTGGTAGGGATTTGGATGAATCTGATAATTTTGCAAGGGAATATAATCAGGATATTGTGTGTGAATAAGCCAATTAGGGTTCGGATGACGAAGAGCTGCTGCTGCTGCTATGGCAATTGAGGTGTTTTTGCGTGTATTTAGGTTTTATTTCGGTCTGTTTTTATGTGTGTGTTCACTACGGTTTCAGTTTTTTGGTGTCTATAGATCCAAACCGTCTATTTGATATGATCGTAGAGATCAAGCCACGTGTGTGATCTTTGAGATTTTAATTTTAATATATCATATTCTATTTTTTTTTTTTATTAGAGTAAATCACATAAAATTGTCCTTATACCGTAGGGCCTTTGACCTAGCGGTAAGATGGTGGAGATATAAATGAGAGGTCACGAGTTCGACTTCCGTCGGAGACAAGTTGAAATTTAGGTGGAGAAGGTAAGTATTGTGGTAAAAGAGTAGTTTAGGAGTAGACATAGGATAGTCTGCCGTTAAATAAAACATAAAATTGTCATTGTGGTTTCATACAAACTACGAATCTCATACTTATTACAAAGTAAGTATATAGATAGCCTCTGAAAGCTAAGTATGTTCGCATTTGGTCCCTGGAACAAATGATCGTCAAATACTTAGCCTTGAGCTAAAAAAACGGAGACCAGCTTCATCATTTCCACCCACATGGTCTCTCACGTTCGTTAAATGATATAATAATGATGTTTGTTCATTCACTTCGTCATCTTCATTTGTAGCAGCCGGAGGGCTAATTAGAGATTGTGTGTAAACAACAATGGTGATTTGTCAATGTTGGAAAGTTGTAATCCAAACTTTTTGGACTTCAAGAAATTCATGTCGTCAGTTCTGTACGATAAGTGTTTTAATGTCAAAGCCTAATGACTAGGGGAGAGCATTAGTCTAAAACCGGGTCGGGCCGAAACTGAAAAAGTGTGAAATTTAGAACCGAAAACCGGTCTGTATCATTTCGGATCGGTATCGGTTTAGAACCGGTTCGGTCAAAAACCGGACAAAGGACCAAAAATACAACTATCTAGCCATATCTAAAAAGGAATCTTCAAGACATTTTGGCTTCCATACGGATCTGCTTGCCACCTTTATTTACACTTGAAATGGATCAGACTATCCAAACTTGTTGATGGACCTAGTCGTATGAGTATCAAAAATAACCCAAAAACACTATATAAATAGGATAAGTGGGATCGAATCCACAGGGAATGTTAGGTTGCTAAACTAGTCTGAACACTGTTTGGATTGAGTTTGAAATCATTTGCTTTGAACTAATTTCCTACCGTATAATACTATTGTGGCAATGTCACACACAAGAATTGAATTTAAGAAGTGTCACTAGAGGAAAGAGGGTGTTTGCTCTCTCGTTATACATACTATGGCAATTCAGAATGTTATGGATTCCATTTACATGAATTGATACGGATTTACAACTGATGCTCCGGAGACAACGTATACCACTCTATTGATTGTCTTCCTCCCCTATAGAGAGTGGGCACAACCAATGACATGGATATCAACCATTCCAGATACACTCATTGTCTATTCGCATCTATTCATACAAATATAAACCCTTTTTAGTTTCCATATAAACGAATTGGTTTTCACAACAAATACTCTTAAGACGAAATATGCAACGTCTATTAATTGTCTTCCTCATATTAATGAGCCGGCACAACTAATGATATCACCATACCCCGTTATATACAATACCCATTGATTACAACCATTCATTCATTCACAAATAAGATCCACAACCCCTTTAAGCATGAATGGAAACTAAATTTAATCAAACATTCATTCAAACCATAATGTGCAAACTAAAGAACAAACACCACAAAGTTTTTAGCCAAGCATGGCTTGAATTAACTTACTAACAATGTCAAACATGGATGAAAACCTTAAAGCTACCAATAATGCGTAAATACAATTGATTGGACTCCAACGCTTGATCTTTGTTTGATTCCTGTTGCTTTCTACCTCTGGTTCGCCTCCCAAAAATCTCCCCTTTGTGTGTGGAACTGCCAAATTGCGAACCCCTCAATTGTGGTAACTCCCGTCCTCAAAAACTGCAGCTTTCACTCAACTGCCGCACCAGGACGCCATCTCCACTGATTAGGACGCCCAGACTCTGTAATAGGGGTTTTCGAGCGTTGTTCAAGCGTCTAGGACGCCTGCTGGGACGATGTGCATAAACTCCGCATCCCAGCACCGTTTTTCCTTACTTTCTTGCCAAGCAACTGAAATTACAAAAACCTACATTAGCAGTACCAATTATCTCACATTTACACATTAAAACATAACAAAAACACAAGAAAATAGAAGTGATTTATATCACTGATCACTTGTTTGGAAGTGACATTTTTTATTCAAGTTTGAAAGACGATACTGTAGTAAAATGTGATCAGTTCTTCCAAAGTCAAAACAGATCAACGTATAAAGTGGGTTCGGTCTCGGTTCTTGTCGGTTTTAGACCGGACCGAACCAAAAACCGATTTTTATAAAAACCATGGATCGAAAACTGAACCGTATATATCGGTCCTGGTCCGGTCCGATTTCGGCTAGGTTTGTCGGTTTCACCGGTTTGGATCGTCGAATGTCCTCCCCTACTAATGATGATACCAAAATGTAGCAATATGTTTATTGACAGTATTCAGCTATGCCTTCATTGGTTGGGGTGTTGATCCCCCATGTGCCCTAGTGCAGTTGAAATGATTCCATCCTTTTAAGATTAAAGAATGTTGAAATGATTTGGATAGAAGCAAAGTTTAATGCTTAATGGTTGAAGAAGTGGTTGATTTTTAGTTGAATTATATTTAGGGTCAGTTTGGTACAGAGAATTAATGCTAGGGAAATGGAAATAAGTGAGAATTCCTCTTATTTTCATTTCCCTAGCTTTATTTCTCTATATCAAACATAGTGTTAGGGTATATGTATATATATTATAAAGTGGATTATATTTAGGCTTTATGACCTTAGAAATGTGTAAAGGTCAAATCTTTTAAGGAAGGGATTATGAATAAGGGTATCAGTAGATGTTAGACGAGTTACTATATGAAGTTTCGGTTATTGCCTATAGATGTTTGTGCTAATGGTAACCCACAATGAAATCCAACAGAACATGTGTGAGGTTGCCTCGACATTTACTTCTTTTTTCAATTCCCAATACGACATCTACAATAGGGCCAACGTTTGCTTCTTCTTCAATTCCCGGTGCTACATCTACAACAAGACTAACACGTGGTTTAAGTGCACGCGTTGTCTTAATATTCTTTCTATTTCATCATTAATATTTTACAATACAACCTGAAGTCTTACTAGCTTTCTTGAGTTTCTTAATTGTTCTACCAAATCGTGATGAACCATTTCATTTTCTACATGCTCAATACAAATATTGGACTTTGTTGAACTGAAATGACATACATTTGTAAGCCCATGCTCTATAAACAACTCGATTAACATATGTTCAAGAATAAACTTGCTCATCATTTGAACATCCTCGTATTCACCTATCCTCTCAATCCAAAGTCTAAGTCACTATCGGGTAGTACATTGATATATCAACATGGTATCTTAATTCCTTCATTGTAGTCATGAACTGAGAACTCGTCAGCATAACTTACTTTACCAGCAACATGGCCACAAATGAACTCAAAAACCAGACCAGAAGAGACTGAAATCTCATGAAATCATGTCATTATTCAGTAGCAATAAAACTTGCCGGTTTCCCACATTAAAATTATCTTAGGTAATCGTACCACCAGTTTACAAATATCAATGCTTCAGGTACAATCAAGAATAGCTCCAATGAGTTGAATCACACACATTTACAGAAAACAAATTCATATGCCACTATACCTCAACCAAAGCTTGAGGTACAACCAAGAATATATAGCTCTAGTTGTAGTAGAATTGCAGAAAGCAAAACTCATGTTATGTGACATGGTGATGCTATCTCAATCAATTTTTGTTGAAAAGTGTATTCATATGTACATCGTGCAGACAACAAAATCCTCAAGAAAATGCTCGTTCCTTGCTTTATATATTTTCCGAAAATGAGGATACACACAAAATAGCATTACGCAACAAAGAAGAGGAAAATCATGAGGAACGCAATCAATACAAAGAATATCTTTATCATCAGCCACCGATTGGACGATATACTGTTGAGGTACCTCATCAGTTGCCCTTGTGCACCTTCTACGTTTGCCAGAGTGTCTTCCATGTTTTCGTCAATCCTGGAAACCAACCCCAACAATGTTCGTCAAGTTTGTGAGATTGATAATCACACTCATAAACACAATTGCAGGAAATGAAAACTCAACTCAAGCATTATTTTGATATTTTCAACAATCCACTTAGGGTAATATAGCCCTGGAACTGGTCATTCTTTGCATTTAATTAAGACATGACTTTTCTTTTTTCAAAGATAGGCCATAATGCCAAAATCACTCAGGATGAACTTTTTGTGAACTTCGAGCATTCTTTTCTTGGGTTTTAGGGTGCGTTTGGTACAGAGAATAAAAATGTCGAGAAATGGAATAGGGAAGAGAAATGGATTTGGTTTAGAGAATGGGAATTAGAATTGACAATTCTCTACATTTCTCTCCATTTAAGAGAGAATCAAATATAGGGAAATGGAATTGTTTGGTTTCTCATGTTGCAATTCTCACTTCCAAACAAACAATGGAATTATTTTTATTTCCATTTCTCTCCTTTAAATTCCACATAGTAAACACACCCTTAGTGTTTTACGAACTATAGTGAGCAAATTAGAAATTGGAACAAATTTGGTAATTTGCAAAAGCTCTTCACTTCACCATTTGTATTTGTGAAGTGCATGGAAATTGTAGGTTTATATACTAAAAGTAAGTGCAGGTATCAGACTAACCTAATTGCAAGCTCTCCTTGCTGAGAAACCATGGTCGCCAATTGTGTGAAAATACTGCCCAATTCATGAATAGTTGACTCGACGTTCTGAAGAGCCTCAGCTCTGCTCTGCATGTAACTGTCTTGTAACGGAACCATCTGTTGTTGCTGCTGATTTTGCTGTTGTAGCAACGGCTGAGATTCAGTATCTGCATGCTTCCTGAGAAGCAACGCCAACAACAAAAGCAACGGACAATCAATGTGACAACTGACCATATTTAAAAAATAGAGAAGAAATCCAATGTCCTCCAAGCATGTTTTTAATGTTCATTTTGATCTGTGGAAAATTTTTTATTGATGTTTTAAATACTTAAGATTTGATGGTCAGAGTGAACAAGTCCCTTCAGGCCTTCAAGCAATCGAAATTAACTTTATTTATAAGAATATCGGCTTTGGCAATTTAGACCCATACTTATCTCCAACGTGCCACATGAATAAAGTATAAAATATAGCTACAAAAATAATCAAACGGGTTGAAAATCGCCAAGTGTATTTCGATGCTCACAATGTCATTGATCGCTTTATTCAAAAATTCTTGATTGCTATGTTAATAGCAATGACTTTGCATTTTGCAATCATGTTTAGTACACTAATTAAGGACACACACACATATAAATAATATTTATAAAATCTGGCCTAGAGTGTAATCACCTATTCAATACTTAAAACCTCCTAAATCACTTTATTAAAAAATATTAATATTATAATATAACTTTCTAACATATTTAATTAGTAATTATATATTTAAATTACTTTAATTTTTAAAAAATAGACACATAAGTGTTCATAGGTCAACCCAATGACCCATGAATCCATAATACCCATTTTGAATTACCCAACATGTAGGCCAACAATTTTGCCATTTCTAAATATAAACTACGTGATACGGACTATACCTTTGGAACAATGGAGATGAACTTGAGGATTCATTAGCCCATGGAGGAGGAGAATTTGATGCACCAGAAGTAGATCTATTAGCTAAGGGACGCTGACGAACAAAAGGATTAGCAGTCTCTTTCGAACTAGTTGCAGAAAATAACTGCCTTCTATTTTCATGAACCTTCAAGTTCTGCAGCCAAAAGACCAAAAAAGCTCGACATATGAGGAAAGACGCTATACTTAAAACTTAAAATAATTATGGCGTTAGCCGCTTTTCTCGACATGTGATGCAGAGACCACGAACCTCCGTGCGCATGGTAAGAACTTCCTTGAACTCCTTTGTGGCACTCATCAAACGGTTCTTCAAATTATCAACAACTGTTGTTGAATGAGTGGTTGTGTCACTTGAAACATTTTCACTTTCATTTTGGGAATTGCAAACAAGCTGCAAATCCACCACCGCTGCATTGAGGGCTGTAATGTCCTGCTTGATTACAGCAGTCAGTTCTTGGATCTCCATAGTTGGGTCATCAAAAACAGATGTCCTCTTTGCCACTAGAAAGAGAAAAGTGAAATTATGTCAACACTTAGTCCTCCAAGCTATGAATAAATGTCATCTGGGTTAAGAGGTTTGTATAGATACAGGCACTGAATAGAGTGAGCGCTAAATAAAATTTTATTGTTTGTTAAGTATGTTGTATGCCTGTATGAGAATTTTTTTAAGAGGCAGTCGTATAACTTGTGACTCGACTCGTAAGAGTCAGCCAACAACACAAAGTTATGGTCCGAGTCATTTTCATTTATGAGTTAGGGTACCAACTTGGCTCATTTTAGGTATACCATGACTCATCTCATACAAGTTTATCAACTATGCAACTCAAGCCCTATTAATGGAATGTGTTTACTTTGCCCACACCCAATACAACCACCCTTGACTCTCTGACTGCAGGGACAATATTCACTAGATTGTGGGGATGCTTACGTAGCACTCACACCTTGTACTTCCACCAATATTTACCAGACTTAACAAACATGTGCAACATCAGCCACCAGATACAATTCAATTGTGCAATTACGTATATAATATACTACAAATCTAGTCACCCAATAAATGATTTCTTATACAAATGGTGTTCCAGTTGACCAATTCTAAAAGAAAAAATGAGGACAAAGGTGACACACATTATACATATATACATTATTCACTAATGAATTACTATTCATAAGTGGGTTTTGCTAAAATGCACCATTCAATATATTAATTAGGGTAAATTACAATTTTCATCCCTGTGGTTATATACAAATTATGGTTACCATCCTTTTCACATCAAAATTACAAATTCAGTACCTATGGTTGCTCTTTTGTTATGCTTTTGGTCTTTTGACCAAACATTATTTGAAAAATGATCATTTTGCCCTTTCAATTTGGTTTCATTTTTAGTCATCGACCAATTACTTTCTTTTTTATATTATTTTAATTACTTTTTAATCTATCATTATTTAATTAATATGTAATTTTTTTCTCATTATTACAATTTGACTAAAATAAATAAAATTTTAATACATTGTCTTTTATTATTATTATTAATTCACGTATTTAAATTAAAAATAATATATGACGATAATTTATTTACTTTTTATTGTTATTAATTATATATATATATATAGGAATAAGTTGTATCATTTTATTATTATTATATTTATTTCAAACGCATATTCAATTATTTATACTTTATTTAACGTTTTCTGTTTATTATATATTACTTCATATAAATACTTATATATTTAACCAAAATTTTATGCCAAAGTTATACATATGTGTATTAACTTGTTATGGTACAAACCGTACAATATTCGACTTCAAAACTTACATGCTAAAGTAGAATTTTATTAAAAAATTTAGATGACAACTTGTGAAATATATATATTGACAGTTGTTAAAGTAATGTATTGTTAGAAGTTAGTTTTAATCTGTTTTAGTTTGTTAAAACAGTTTCCAGTTAGTTAGCCTTTTTGTGTATAAATACCTTTGCTTCTGTAACTGTATATCCAAGTATTGAGAATAACAGATCTCATTTACTAATTTTCATATGGTATCAGAGACTCACACACGATCCTGATTTGAGAATTTTCTTCTTCCAATTTCTCAAATCGATCATAAATTTTGATCGATAATGGTGGAAACTCTCATTCAAGAACCAAATATGTCTAACACCGCCAATGATCCTTTGTATATTGCAAACTCTGATCATCCTGGCATGATGCTCACTACTACGCCCTTTAATGGAGGAAATTTCCTCGGGTGGAGTCGCACAATCAAGATGGCACTAGGAGCGAAACTGAAACTTGGATTCATAAACGGATCGTTGATGAAACCAGCTCCAAATCATGCAGACTTTCAGCGTTGGACGCGATGTGACTATATGGTCACTTGCTGGATTCTGAATTCTATGATAGCTGAGCTATCTGATGCATTTCTCTATGCACAATCTGCCTATGAACTCTGGAAGGAGATAACAGAACGTTATGGTCAGAGCAATGGACCACTTGTCTATCAAGTTGAAAGAGAACTGAGTAACATTTCCCAAGGTAATACTTCTGTTGCTTCTTATTTCAATAAAATGAAACGATTTTGGGATGAGCTACATAATCTGAATGGTATTCCTACTTGTAACTGTGGAAAAATGCAAGAGTGTAGTTGTGGAGTTGCAGAAAAGTTCTTAGAAATTGACAGTCGTTCAAAATTGATGCAATTTCTGATGAAATTGAATGATAATTTTGAATCAGTAAGAAATCAAATATTGTCTATGGATCCTTTACCCAATGTTAATAAAGCTTACTACATAGTTCAGCAAGTTGAAAAGCAGAAACAGGTCACAAACAATGTACCTGATCCTACTGCTTTTTTTGCTAATCTTGTAAGTAACAAATCTGGTCAAAATTCGAAGAAGGATTTCAAAGGCAACAAACGTTGTACTCACTGTCAACAAGACGGTCACAGCTATGATCAATGCTTTGAAAGAATTGGTTATCCGGACTGATATAAAGGAAAGAAGAATAAAAAGAACTCTAAAATGGCTGCTCAAGTATTTTCAGATTTTGACTTGACCAGCACAGCTACACCTTTTGATTTGGAACATGAAAATGAGGTTAATCATGAAAAAAAGGGGGACATAGACAAAAGACTTGTTGCTGCCGTATGTTCAGAGATGATGAAAATGTTTAAGGGCAAGAGCATTGATCTAGAAGCATCAATCAGTACTGCAGGGTCTTCTAACATTCATACCGGTACTTACTCTTCTAATATCTTTTCCTTTGCTTTATCATGTCACACTGATATTGATATTAAGCAAGACTGGATTGTTGATACCGGTGCCTCAGATCACATGTCACCACATCTAAACATGTTTCAATCTATCAGACAATTAAAGAATCCTATTCAGATTAATCTTCCTGATGGAACTTGTAAACTGGTTACTAAAGTTGGTGACGTTCAGGTTAATCCAAGACTGACATTATTGAATGTCTTTTATGTGCCAGACTTTAAAATCAATCTTCTTTCAGTTGGCAAATTATTGAAATGTCAAAGATTGACTGGCACTTTCTACCCTGATTCATTCATCTTTCAGGACCCTTCAACTAATGAGATAGTGGCAGTTGGTAAAGGGTTCAGAAATCTATACACATGCAAATCTACCTCATCAGACATGAATCAATTCTATCATGCTGCTGATAAAGGCCAATCTGTAGCTAATCATGCTTTGACTGTTAATGAATTTCATGCTAGACTTGGTCATTCTTCTATGTCAAAGTTGTTACACATTGATAGTTGTAAAGCTTTTGATAATAAAGATTTTTTTTGTGAAACTTGTATGTTGGCCAAACAACATCGGTTGCCATTTCAAAGAAGTCACAATATTGCTTCTACTCCTTTCGAATTAATTCATATTGATCTTTGGGGACCTTATAAAGTTCCTGCTCTTAATGGAGCACATCATTTTCTGACCATTGTGGATGATAATACAAGGGCCACTTGGACCTACTTGTTACACAGAAAAGATCAAGTTGCTTCAATTTTCTCTGCATTTATTTCCTATATCAGGAATCATTATCAATCAAAACCCAAATTCATTAGATCCGATAATGGTACTGAGATAGTAAATAAAGAGATTCAATCCATTCTAAATCATGAAGGCATCATTCATCAAAGGTCAATGGTTTATACGCCCCAACAGAATGGAATTGTTGAAAGAAAGCATAGGCATCTCTTAGACACTGCAAGAGCCATGAAACTACATGCTAGTCTTCCTGATTGTTTTTGGGGAGACTGTATCCTTACAGCAACTTATCTCATCAATAAGATGCCAATGGAAGTCTTATCATGGAAAACTCCCTTTGAGGTCCTTCATGGCAAGCCACCTGATTATGAAAATCTCAGAATTTTTGGATGTTTGTGTTATGCAGCAGTAACAAAACCTCATAAGGATAAGTTTGCTCCAAGAGAAATTAAATGTATATTCTTGGGCTATCCCACAGGTCAGAAAGGTTACAAAGTGTATGATCTTCAGAAAAGGGAGATTTTCATAAGCAGAGATGTAATTTTCAAGGAAAACATCTTTCCCTTTGCTCAGTCAACGAAAAATGAATCTGTTCCTCCTTTATTTCCTAATGTTGTACATGCCAGTGATGATGCTGATGAGCTTATACCTACTATTTCCACCAACAGTGAGGGTACTGAGATTTTCTTATCCTCTGATAATGATCAAAGTCCTGAAACTCTCAATGATCAAACATATTCTAGTGACCCTGGTGTTTCTAATCCTACTGACAATGTTATTCCACCTGTTAGAAGGTCTACTCGAACTACTACTCCACCTGTGTGGTTGAAAGACTTTGTTACTAACAAGCATAAGGCTTCTGCAGTTTCAACTCCAGGATCTAGGCCTGTTTATCCTTTGTTCAAGGATGATGATTTCAAAGATTTACCAGAGGATTATATTTCCTTTTTGGCCCATGTTTTCACTTATCCAGAACCTACTTCTTACAAACAGGCTTCTCAAGATTCTAAATGGGTGGAAGCTATGAAAAAGGAACTTACAGCATTGGAACAAAATGACACTTGGGAACTCACTACATTACCAGAGGGCCATGATGCAGTTTCTTCAAAATGGGTCTATAAGACTAAATATAACCCAGATGGTTCAATTGACAGGCTAAAGGCTAGATTGGTTGTTCGAGGTTTCGATCAAAAGGAAGGTATTGATTACAAACATACTTTCTCTCCAGTTGCCAAAGCAGCTACTGTCAGAACGTTGATTGCTATAGCCACTGCTAAAGAATGGCCTCTTCATCAATTGGATGTGAATAATGCTTTTCTCCATGGATATATTGATGAAGACATCTATATGAAGCCACCTCAAGGTTATTTCAAAGCTTTACCGAACCAAGTTTGCAAACTAAAACGGTCTCTATATGGATTAAAGCAAGCCTCAAGACAGTGGAATCAAGAATTGTCAAAGTCCCTCATCATGATGGGTTTCAAGCAATCAAAGCATGACTACTCGTTGTTTGTAAGACATGTTGGGAATTCTTTTACAGCAGCTTTGGTCTACGTTGATGATATTTTATTGACAGGGGATTGCATTGCAGACATATGTGCTACTAAGACAGCCTTGGACAATAAGTTCACCATTAAAGATTTGGGCTTGGCAAAATATTTCTTAGGCATTGAGCTGTGCAGAACTCCGTCTGGCACTTATCTTAATCAAAGAAAATACATTCTTGATCTTCTTACAGATGCTGGTTTAACAGCTGCTAAGCCAGCTCCCTTTCCTATTCCTCAGCGTCTAAAACTATCCCTTGACAAAGGCTCTCCTGTTTCAGATCCAGAAGCTTACAGACGATTAGTGGGTAGACTTCTTTATCTCACAATGACTAGACCAGATATTTCCTATGCTGTTCAACATTTGAGTCAGTTTGTATCTGCTCCAAAAGAGCCACACATGCAGGCTGCTCTACATCTTTTAAGATATTTGAAAGGGACCATTTCTAAGGGATTGTTTTATCCAGTACAGCCTCAACTCAAGGTGACTGGGTTTTCTGATGCAGATTGGGCTTCATGTCTTATGACACGTAAATCTTTAACTGGATATTGTATTTTTTTGGGACATTCGCTTGTTTCCTGGAAGACAAAGAAACAAGCTACTGTTTCTCGATCTTCCACTGAAGCAGAATATCGTAGTATGGCATCTACTACATGTGAACTCATATGGCTTACTTATCTACTTCAGGATTTAAAGATTCCTGTTAAAGTTCCAATCACATTGTTTTGTGATAATAAAGCTGCCCAACAAATTGCAGCAAATCCTTGTTACCATGATAGAACCAAGCACCTTGACATCGATTGTCACTTCACACGAGACAAGGTTCAAGAAGGTTTTATTCAAACTGCTTATATTCCAAGCAATCTTCAATTAGCAGATGTCATGACAAAAGCTCTAGGGGCTGTTCAGCATTCTTTTCTCGTAAACAAGTTGGGTTTGCAAGAAGTTCCAACTTGAGGGGGGGATGTGAAATATATATATTGACAGTTGTTAAAGTAATGTATTGTTAGAAGTTAGTTTTAATCTGTTTTAGTTTGTTAAAACAGTTTCCAGTTAGTTAGCCTTTTTGTGTATAAATACCTTTGCTTCTGTAACTGTATATCCAAGTATTGAGAATAACAGATCTCATTTACTAATTTTCATACAACTGCAATGATAATGTATATATAGTTATACAAATAGCAAATAGATACCGACTCTACTCCTACAGTAGCTACTACATAAATGACTAAATTGGTAATATAAATATAGAAAAATTCACATTAGCCTACTCATAGATCGTGATTAGTACCAAAGGGAAATTCATTTGTTTGCAACTGCCTAATGTGAGAATATCCATGTTTAACGACCTGTACTTCTTTGTCCTGTTGGGTTTTGATATTAACTGGTCAGTTTCAATACATATAAATGTGAAAATTCAGTATCCTTGGTTTTTGAAAAATACAGATAGCATTAGAACAACTAGGGAGCTCAACTTTCCAGCTATTTCTGGTGCCAAAGTAATGTGTAAGCTTAGATCCCAATTAGTAATCTAGTCATTTACATTTCCTAAAGAGTAATATTCAATACTTGTTACTCGTATAGTCAATATGAGGAGGCTAAAGCACAATTACAAATAGAATCATCAAAATATATGACTAATAAGCTATCCAACTTTCTGATAAATGTAGACGAAGTAACTCACATTTAGCAAGCTTCGCAAGCTTCTGCGATGTGTGGTGAATGCCATACCCAATCTTAGAAGCTCTCTTGTTGAACTCTGATTGGAATGCAATTGTTGATCTGGATCCCTCGGCCTTGGTGGAACCACCTCCACTACCATTAATCACCGCTACCGCATTTGATGACGATGATGATTTTCTTAGCCTCTCCGCTATGCTCGAAAACTCCTGTGTACGATCTCTATATGACGAAGCTTGGCCCGATTTCAAATTCATCGTATACTGTATATATATATTTAGCGTGAATCTATTTTCAGAATCCAAGGAATTATAAATTGATCCCAAAACCCCTAAACTAACAAACCGTATTCAGGGCATAAATTCAAAACGATCTGACAAGTACAAAAGGGTATGCAATCGAATAATAAGAAAGAATGAGTGATTCCAAAACCCTAAATGGATTATCAAACTGTGCAGATTTGTACGAGAAACATAGAGGAGTTTGAAGGTCGAAGAAAACCTAGATCTGTAAAGATGAATTATGAGGTGGATCGAGGGAGTGTGTGTGTTTTGCGCCAGCATACAACTTCTGCGGGTTTCTTTCGACCCGAAATATTACCTTCCAAAAACCCGGTTGCTCGGTCTGTCGGTCGAGAGCGTTTGAAACCAAACGGGCCGGTTTGTCTTTTATTGAGTTTTCATGGGCTTTCTATGGATTGAAAAGTTAAAAAAGCACCAATATAGAAAAAACACTGTTCACCTACGGACCCATTCATTTTTTTATCCTCCTTTCCGTACAAGCAGCTTGTGGACTTCAAGCCCTATTGGAGTCATTTCATAGTTGTAGGCTAGAATCATGTCCGCTCTATTCGATATTAAGGGTGAGCTTGGTACCAGGACTGGATCGGGCCGGTACCGAAACCGAAAATCCCGAAACCAAAATAAGATATGTGGAAAAACCGAATACCAAACAAATTAAATATATGGTACCAGTTCGGTATAAATATGGTACCGAAACCGCAATAAGAGATTCAGAATAAATATGGTACCGAAACCGTGATTACCGAAACCGATTTTTAAGTAATTCAAAACCCGAGTACCGGACCGAATATATTAATTCGGTAGCGGTCGGTACCGGTCCCGATTCAGAAAATCGGCTCCGACGCTCACCCCTAGTCGATACACCATCATTGATGCTCAGTGTGTCGTCCACCACTTCACCACCTATGATATACCTTAGACACACTATTGTGATTTGTGACATCAATACGTCACATAATCAGTGGTGATATTATCAGTTCACGACATTTCTTTTAGTCTGTTCTGGGAACTTTGACCATATATGATATGTGATTCAGGAGGCATACGAGCCAGACGTAGGATTGTTGGAATTATAGGTCGTGGATAGTTGTGTATTGTCAACACCTCATCTTACATTTGTTGTGTATATTTAGCGGTGCACATCCTATGCACGAATTATATTTGGCATCTATTTTATCAATTTGTTGACTTGATATGCAAAAATATGTGATTTTATATAAGCTCAGTATGATTTACTATGTTGACCTTTTAAATTATTGGTTTGATAATGAAATTATGAATACTCGCTAAATTCTCCATTAAATTAACCTGGATTGGTAACGGAAACTTCTGTAAAATGTAAATATTATAAATTATCCATATTACCTTTAGTTGGAGGAAGTAAAATGTAAGGATGATGAATAAAAGTATTAGTGAGGATTATATTTTATATGAAATAATTGTATATGTTAAATTTTGTTGTGAATTGATCACCTCTCATTCAACAATATGTAACATGCATGCATATGAAGATGTATGTATGTATATATGTATATGTATGACACTTTTTTTAAGGTAAAGAAAAACATCAAATAATTTTGTGTGTTGATTTGAATTATGTTGGTATATTTATATCTATAAATGCTATTAAATAAGTAACTATTTTGTTACTTATCATCCTTTCATGATGTCTTCAACATTTGATATTTGTCAATTAGTATTTCTAAATAACACTTAATTTTAAGTTAGTTATAGGAATTCAGGAGTGAATCCCACTAAAAATCACAACAACATAAACAAAATTTACCCTCAAAAATTTTTGAACATGTTGTTTCCAAATTTTTATATTACAAAAAATTTCATATATATATATATCACGTTAGATGTATATTATTTAAATAATAATAAGTTGTTAAAAATAACCATGTAACACATGAGTTATTATATTTATTCTATTAAAAGAGTAATTGCACGCCACTTGACGCCAAAATAGACTACCACATGGAATTAGGGATGTAAACAGTTCCGGAACCGGACCGAACCGATTCGGAACCGATTTAACCGAAACCGAATATTAAAGGTTGTAAGAACCGATAACCGAACCAATAATTGTATGCGGTTCCGGTTCGGTTATGGTATGTGTATTTCGGGTACGGAATCGGTTAAAATTGAAAAACATATATCCTTCTATCTATTATATCTAGATATAAACAAAAAAACATGAAAATAGAATATTGTTCATATAAATTATGTAGTTTCACAATCCTAAAATATTGTTCCCGGTGGCGGACCCAAAAAAAATTTTTATGGGGGTCGGAAATTTAATAGCTACGATAGTGTAAGTGTTGTAAAAAAGTGTAAATTTTTCAAAGAAAAAAAATGTATTTTCCATGTTTTTGGACCAAATATAATTATATATAATTGTGAAATATATCATTAATATTTTGTAAGTTTGTATTCTCCTTGAAGAGAATATTCCAACGATATAAAGAACGTTCAAAACGGAGCTAAGATGAATGAGATATCGATGCTCAAAGATTGATGTTTGGAATGAATGAAACTCATTCTAGTGGGAGAACTTGAGTCCCACATAGGAAGGAAGATGGAAACCAAAGTGGGTTTATAAGGAGGAATGTTTAAAGCTATGACAATATTGTTTGTGGTTTTACTCCAATGCCTACCCGTGCGCAGGGGGGTGCAAATCTTGGACCCCGTAGGTTAAAATCCACTGAACTCGTGTACGCTAGCACCTGCGGACACGAATGCGGCTCCGAAAATCAGGGCTCGTGCGAAATAGTCTTTTTACTCCGAGTGAGAGCTGAGGGGTCAAATTTTTTTAGCTATATACATAACCCGCAAATTCAAAAATTTATCGGGGTCGGTTGACCCCTATACCATAGCTTTGGGTCCGCCCCTGTTCATTAGATAGATTCATAGATCATCATGATACTAGAAAAAAATGAAGGACTTGAAATGAGATGACCGAGTGAGAGCTGAGGGGTCGAACTTTAAAAATGGGGGTCAAATTTTTTTAGCTATATACATAACCCGCAAATTCGAAAATTTATCGGGGTCGGTTGACCCCTATACCATAGCTTTGGGTCCGCCCCTGATTGTTCCAACAAATAATCTTTTCGGTTTTCACATTGTGGGCTTTTAAATCATTGCTTGATTTGCATGTTATGAGCTTTTCAAATTATCGGTTCTATATCCGATAAAACCAATACCCGCAGAACCAATAACCGAATAACCGATAACCGAAAAATGAAGATTATAAGAACCGATAACCGAACCGAATATTATAAGTCGGTTCCAATTTCGGTTCAGTTTTTCGGTCATTCCACACATCCCTACATGGAATAACGAGTATACGTCATGTGTATCCTATAATTTCTATCAATAAAATAAAAATAATATATTTATTAGAAATCCTCTTACTAGAGTTTTTGTTTTGAGAACCCATGAATATCACCTTTTACTTTCAAACTCACTGGCTTCTTCTTATCTAACCATGTTGTTCTACTTTTAACTTATTATCAAAACTTTTCATCCTAAATACGAAATTTAAACCCAATTATTTAAGGATCCCGATAATAAACTAGTATAAATTATAGTCTAATTCAATCTGTTTTCTTTATGTTGATCCCCAATCATCCAAAACTCCAAAGCCCACCACTGACCCCCTTTGAAGTCAAAGTTTTCTGCCCGACCAGATAAATGGTATGGTGTTTGTCTGTTCGAGATTTAATTAAAAAAACATTTGTTATTATCAGGGCCGGCCCTGGGCCTGGTCCACCTGGGCCACCGCCCAGGGCCCAATCAATCTAAAGGGTCCAAAAAAAATTTTAATATGTTAATATAGCCCAGCAGTCCAGTATATATGTGTTTTGCGCGAAAAAAAATCATAAACAATGTGTTGGTTCAGTTGGTAGTCGTCTCACCTTGGAACTTTTAATGGCATGGGTTCGATCCCCATTTTGTGCATTTTTTTTATTTTTTTATATCTCACCACTATCACTTGGATTTTCATATATAAATATCGTCTATTTGCTTTATATCAATATACAATCCATCAAATTCAATATTCATACTTTTGTTTTTCAATGAGTTTGAAATTTTATTTTTGTTTATCACGTGGTTTATGTTATTTATTATATGATTAATAAAAATACTAATGAGATATGTATTTATTTCTTGAGATGTTATTTTTTTTGACACATGTGTTACTATTTATATTATGAATCATTTAAAATTTGAATTGTTTTTTTTTTTTTCAATTTACTAATAAATATATAATTTAATATTGTATGCAATTTTTACCCAATTTATAATCATACGATGTTAATATTAAATTTTTTTTTTTTGCGGTTTTTGGATTGAGGAAAAATTCAGAGAAGCACCATGAAACCATTACACGATGACAGATTGTGAATTTTATAAAGACATGACATTGACAATAGTGCAACAAAATCAATATTATTTAATTGTAATCTTTTTATACGAATATTGCTTATATATATAGAGGCCGTCTTTTTAAGTATATGCCCCGGGCCTAAAAAATGATAGGACCGGCCCTGGTTATTATATATTTATATGTTACAAATTCGTCTTGTTCAGTAAAATAAATTAAAGCATCAACAGTTTTTTCACAACAATATCTCGTTAAATAAATGAATCACAAAATTAATGTTGTTTAATAAAAACTCGGTTAAAATTAAAATAACAACTATTACGTTTTGGGTTAATTGGTAAAACCAAAAACTCATAGTAACGATTCTATCGTGATTAGCGAAAAAACTACGTATAGTTAATTTTTGTGATTCGTGTTATAGATTTTAAAAAAAATCATTGCAGTTTGCAGTTTTTTTAGTAGTGATCGGAAACATAAACAATAACAAAAAATCAAATTTATAAACTTAAACGATTTCATTCTCTCAATTGGATTGTACAAAACGACTCTTATATTCAACAGTATTATATAAATTAATGTAATTAACCATCCATAAATCAATTACCAATACTCATTCAAATTTCAAACCATCTTTTATTTATTTTTTTTCCCTCAAATGAAATTAATATAATTAAAAATACAGGATCGGCCCTGAGCAAGGTCAACACGGGCAATCGCCCAGAGCCCATTAATCATAGGGGACTATTCTCAAAAAATTTGTTATATATACTTAGGTCTATTAACGACTAAACAATATTATCGACGTGCCAAAGTTTTTAGTTTATGTTATATAATTATAATTAAGTTTTAGTTTTTAGTTTATCATTTTAACTTGAATTTTGCTTATTTTAAATATATATATATATATATATATATATATATATATATATATATATATATATATATATATATATATATATATATATATATATATATATAGATTGAGGTTCTATGGGGCACCATATGCATCGGGAACCAAATGGAAACCAAAAATGCATTGCTTGTTTACAAAGGGTGCATTAAAGGCATTTTGGAAATGCTTAATAATATATTGTTAAATTATAAGAGTTAATTTAATATTTATCATTTATTTAGGAAACTAAATAAAATGATCAATCACCTTCCCATAAATTCATCCCCTTTTCTCTCTCTTTCCCTTTCTCTTTCATGGCTAGCCTCTCTCCATCTCTCTTTCTCTCAACCAGTTTTCACAAGACAGCCACTACTACTACCGCCAGACCCAACACCACCATCGCTGTCCACCGTCGGTATGCAACTCTGCACCATACCTGTGCATCGATGTTGATGAGAATTTGCTTGTGTTTGTTGATCATGGTTTTTGAGTATCAGTTTTTTCACAAACAGTTCATTCTACGATTCTGTATCATGCTTATGGCTAGTCAAAGAATTCTAAGATTCTTTATTAATGTTGGTGGTTATTGCTTCCAAGAAATAGTTGGAGCATATGGTATTGGTTGTTTCAAACATGATGCACAACAGCAATGCATCACGACAACGATGAACACATTGAAGACGTTGATGAACACGTTTAAATTTCAGAGATGCATCACGAAATTAACACGTTTAAATGTCGAAATGCATCACGATTTTGGTGATGCATAATGATGGAACAAAGACGAGGATGAATATGGCCGAAATTTCACGATTTTGGTGATGCATAAAGATGGAACAAAGACGAGGGATGAATATGATCGAAATGCATCATGTTTGAAATTGAATTGGATGAATATGCATCGTGTTTGAAGACGAATTCAATAAATTGGATGAAGATGCATCATGTTTGTTTAGATTCGGATAGAATATTTTCTGAATTCAAGCATCCTTCGATTTTGCGCTTCCGCGCGCGAGAAGTTATGCACCCGTGCACCCATTTTCAAGTTAATTACCCTTTTGTCACTACAATCTGGCCATTAAATTCAAGATCTAACGGTGCATACAGGTTCCCAAAGTGCACAATGCATACAGGTGCCCCATAGAACCTGACCCTATATATATATATATATATATATATATATATATATATATATATATATATATATATATATATATATATATATATATATATATATATATATATATATATATATATATATATACAGTGCCCCTTTTAAGTTTTTGCCCGAGACCCTAAATATGATTGGACCGGCGCTGTAAAACTAGGTATTAAATTATTTAGTACAAGTTGTTTGGCAAATATAAGGAGGCGGATGCTAGTTGCAAATTGCAATGGTCCCATTGGGAGAATATACAAATGGTCGATTTTATCACGCAAGTTCAACTCCGGTGGGCTTTTTAATTTAGTTTCTACTTTCTAGACTATACTTATGTATTGTATGATGAAGACAACAAAATCCACACGTTGTCATACACAAATGCTTCTCGATGCCAACTTTCTTCTTGCTCTTGCCAAGAAACTTCACTAACGAATGTCCTTGGTCAAATTTAGCATATTTTTTATTTTGAAAATAACAAATGGAGTTTTGTACAAATACGAATGTAAAGAGGATCGAAAATCGGAAATAACAAAGTGTTTGAATATATGAGTTATGGTTATAAGGTAGAAAAATAAACATATCACACATATAAATATTATAAGTTAATTAAACGGGTCTTGTTAAGTTGAGTCAGTCCAATAACTTTTTGGATATTATTACAAATAATAATCTGTATATTGAATGTAACCCGTAAAAAAGATATTTTGATTAGGATGTTATTAGCGGTGAATATGGTTCGAGAAAGTACCACCCTTTATGCAGCGCACCAGAAGGTACCACCTTTAACAAAACTTTTTTTAAAATTTTTTTTCATAAACATGTTTTAATTAACATTATAATAATCATATGTAAATTTTACATACATTCACATCTCCTAGCTCCTAAAAAATGATGTGAACACACACTTACATAATTTTGAATATATGTGAACACGCATTTATGTGATGCGTGTTTTCATGCACTTAGAGTGTTCGGATTTGCATGAAATTCACATATGATCTGTGTAATATTAATTAAAAAATGTTCATGAAAAAAAATTTCAAAAAAATTACTTTTAAGGGTGGTACCTTCTGGTGCGCTGCATAATGGGTGGTATTCACTTGAACCTAAATTTACTAGCAGTTTATACATTTTGACTTTATATATATATATATATATATATATATATATATATATATATATATATATATATATATATATATATATATATATATAAATTTTATAATTAGAATCTTTGAAGAAAAAATATAACACCCATGTGAGTAATTAATCTAATGTTTGTTAATTCATTGATTAAATTTTCAAGATCATGCCACGTCCGAGCAAGATAAGTTAAAAGAATGAAAATCGAAAAAAAAATAATTAAATAATATAAAAAGACCGACTATAAAGATAAATACTTCTATATATAAATCTAACTCAAAATAAAAACGTTTACAAATTATAATTGGATACTTGTAGACGGGACAAATGAACGCAAAAGAATCGTACGTACCCTTAAAAACAATTTCTATCTAGAGAAATATATATTTTTTAAGCTTTACTAATTTAAAATAAGGGTTATAAAAATCCGTTTGTTAAAAGCTCAAATTTTAATTTAGATGCATATATTTTAAAGTTAATTTTAAATAACAAAAAATACACAAATGATTTCCATTTTACATAAAATATTTAGGTTCATGTAAAATTTTGTTAGTTTTACAACCATGTGGGTAAACCTGTCTATCGATAGCTAGTGGTAAATCAATAAAGATGCGTTTGGTACGGAGAATGAAGAGAATGGAATTGATTTGATTTTCAAGCTTATTTTTTTATTGGACGTCACCAAGAATTCTCAAGTAAATGATGGAGAATTGGTTTTTTGGTGTTAATATCATTTCTGTAGTTTTCTCTTCAATATGGAGAGAATCAAAACAAAAGAAAGAGAATTGAGATTGTCTTGTTTTTTCTTCAATCTATATGTCAAATCTTAATTGACATGTTATAGTCATTTGTCAACAAAGCTTGAAAACTAAGTTAATTTCATTCTTTTCATTTCTTCGTACCAAACGCGGTCTAAGAATATTGTTATTGTTATGTTGTTCTACTTCAATTAAAACTTTTTCCCATGTAAATTTAGTATTGGTTTGCTAACGGAAACTCCGTAAGAATCATTTTAAAATTCAGCGGAAACTGTCTGTGAGTATTTATTACTGACCAAAAAAATTCCAATCAGTTTTTGGTTGATTAGAAATTATGTTCTGACGATTATTTCCTTATGTAATAACCCCGTTTTTTAGTAGCATTTTGACAGTAATGCTTTGCTGATGCATCCCTAAGATAAAAATTTTGATTTGAAAAGTCTGAGGTTCGATGTGCTTCTTTAGGTGGAATGGTGTACTACCACCATTAGCCCGGAGGCTTGGACACGGGGGATTACCCCGGCGGGAACACCGCCCCGACCCCATTGGCTCCACCCAAACAAGCCGCCAACGGCTTTCATTCCCCGCTAAACTTCTCTCTATATACCTCTTCTCTTTTTCTCTTTCTAAAATTAATGGGTAAATGAGAATTAGATCGAAAGTTGAGATTGATGAGTATTTCTAAAGTTTTAAAATGAAAATGATGGAGAGAGAAAATTTGATATAGCGTTGAGTTGTCTAAAATGATATTTTTAGAATGGTGGGTATACGCACGTAACACACCACTCTTGTTTTCTTGTTTCAAGCCAAATAAAAAAATTTACATAATCGCATTTCTAAAAATCAATACCAAACGCCAAACGGGGAACGCCCTTTGCATTTTGACAAAGGTGATGAAGAGAAAAGTTGGTGGAAAACACTCCGGTTCACCAACCCAACGATAATCCAAAAAAAAGAGTTGACACCGAATAATTATCACTAGAATAACACACCAAAATACAATAATACATACAACAAATTCAGTAGGATATCATAACAGTATTATAAAACGTAACAATTGTATTCAATAGTTTCAGATCTAACATGCATCTAATCCAATTTTATGATAAGTTGGCTATAATTGAGTTCTGGTCAAAGAACTTGATATGATTTATCATAACACTATAACAGGACAAATCCAAAGGTTTCGGTGTAAACAAAGCTGAATCATGTTAATTTTTATCAAGCAAATAAACAGTATGTGCACTTGTGCTTCATCAATCGCAACTCCTGAATCCTGAGGCCAGATCATTGGGCAAAACTAGAAAACTAACCCTAGATGGTTAGATGATCACATCAGATCGACTGATTCCTAAATAGCATCCAGAAGATGAGTTGTGTGAAAATCAAGTTTTATCATACAGTTGTTATGTGGGAAACTGGATCATCTTATATTGTTTACCGTTTACGTAACTGAAATAAATTACTTGTTTGAAATATAACAATCATAATTTTCGTAACCGATTGTAAATTTCCGAAAGTTTTGATACAATATTTATACACAACAAGTAACAAGTCATCCTCCTCTGTTCACCTGATTCGTTCTCCAGAATCCACCTCCGCCACCTCTTCAATTTCATCACGGACTTTATTCTCCCTATATACGGACCTGACGCTATTCAACTTTAATTCAGCTTCACCGGTTGCGTGAAATCACCTGACGTCGATCACCGCCATGAACGGAAGAACTCATAATTCAAATCGGAAAGATCAAACTCTTCTGGACCTTTGTTGATTCGATTGCTAAATGCTAAGATGATGAGATGATCAATCGGAAACGGAGTGATTGTTCCAACACAAGAGCATAGACACACATCGTCGGAGTATATAGAACCTCGTTCTTTGCTGCTTCGCCATAGTTAAACACCGCTTCTGGAAAGTAGCTTTCCGACGAATTTGCCGGCGGTAATCGGACGACGATCGGATTAGATATGAATAAGTATCCATGAAGTAGTAGGAAGTTTGTTGAAAACTTAAATTCGGATAGGATTTTTTAGGGCTTCTTGGGAGTGCCAAAAGGTCGATCGTTTGTTTATATAGTGCAAAGGTCATGAAGCAAAGTGAGGTCCACATGATATTTTTCCATGTTTTATTCACCTTTTGTGATGTCGACGACGCCTCCACCTTTAACCATATTCTTATTTTTATTTTTTATTTTTTATTTTTTATTTTCTTTATTTTTATTTTTTATTTTATTTAATCATGTATTGTGGTGTCTTTGTATCATAGCGATATATATTTAACGAGATGGTGACACCCGCGCTTCGCTGCGGGAAGATAGAGTTTTAGATTTTCATATATTTGCAAGTATTTTGATTTAGCAAAGATATATGCACAGGTAGACACATATATATTAGTTATATTTTAATTATAAAGCAATTCCAATACATCGATTAGGACTTGCCAACGTTATAATAGTAATGTTCAATGTTAAACATGATCATTTTTAATACAAAATATGAATATCAATTAGTTACAAATTAAATATAAAGCAATTTCATTATAATGATGTATTGTGCATTTGAATAGTATTGTATTTTTTATACAATTAAACATAACATAATAGTTTCAAAAGATAACTTCTAACATATGTATAAATAAAATCATAACTTTAAATGTATAATAATATTTTGTAATAATAAATGTTAAAAGAGAAGTAAACAAAAATTTATTAAAATAAAGGCAATTAAACAAAAGAAAATACAAAGATAATGGTGTATTATGAAAAGTTTAAAATTAAAAAAAAACAATAATAATAGTTTCAAAAGATAACTTCAAACATATGTATAAATAAATCATAATTTTAAATGTGTAAGAAATTTTTGTAATAATAAATGTTAAGAGGATTAAATAAAAAATTATTAAGATAAAGGCGTTAAATAAAAAATAACACAAAGATAAGAGTGTATTATAAAAAATTTAAAATTAAAAGAAAAAAACAACCAATCATGGTTGGTCTTGTTTCAACGAAATCTGAATATTAATTAGTTATATTTTAATTATAAAGCAACTTCATTAGAATTTTGTGTTGTGCATTTGTATAGTAAAGAATTTTTCATACAATAAAACATTTCATAATAGTCTCAAAAGATAACTTCAAACATATGTATAATTAAATCATAATTTTGAATCTGTAAGAAAATATTGTAATAATAAATGTTAAAAGAAGACTAAACAAAAATTTATTAAAATAAATGTGTTAAATAAAAGATAACACAAAGATAAAAGTGTATTATGTAAAGTTTAAAATTAAAATGAAAAGTTTAAAATTAAAAATAAAAACTCAAAATAAAAAAAATTAGAAAAAGTTTGAAATTAAAAAAAGAAAAAAGAAAACACAACCATTCACGGGTAGCCACCTGTCAAAGACAGCGCGTTGCTGCGGGGTCTAAAATATTAATTACAAAAATGAATAGAAAAATGTTTTTCAAACAACGAAACACAACTAAACCAACATCGAAGAAAATAAAATTGGAAAGTCGATATAGATTCAAGAAGCAAGGCAAATGATACTGTTAATCGGTTCTTATCATTGGTTTTTTAGATTTTGTAATGCTAAAATTACAAAAAATGTCGTATTAAATCGGATCGGAACCAGAATGAATTAATCAAATATTCATAACAGTAATTTGAAATTTTGACATTGATTAGGTTTAATCGTCAATTTAATTTATTGGTTTTACGTCAAATCAATTAAATTTATAACGGTAATGTATCTAATACATCGGTTAGAGTTTGCACCGTTATAATAGTAATGTTCAATTTTATATATTATTATATTTAATAAAAAAATTTAATTTTAAATAGTTACATTTTAATTATAAAACAATTTCATTAGAATTTTGTATTATTCATCCGAATAATAAAGTTTTTTTATACTATTAAACATAACATAATAGTTTCAAAAGACAACTACAAACATATGTATAATTAAAATCATAATTTTAAGTATGTAAGAAAATGTTGTAATAATAATTGTTAAAAGAGAACTAAATGAAAATTTATAAAAAAAATCTAAAATTTTAAAATACTTACATTTTAATTATAAAACAATTTTATTAGAATTTTGTATTGTGCATCTGAATAATAAAATTTTTTTATACAATTAAACATAACATAATAGTTTAAATAGACAATTACAAATATATGTATAATTAAAATCATAATTTTAATAATGTAAGAAAATGTTGTAATAATAATTGTTTATAGAAAACTAAATGAAAATTTATCAAAATAAAAGGGCTAAATAAAAGATAACACTAAGATGAGGGTGTATTATGAAAATTTAAAATTAAAATTTAAAAAAAAAAAGAAAAAAAGAAAAATTTTCATTGGATGAGACCATTTACGATATTAGAATTTTGTATTGTGCATCTGAATAATAAAATTTTTTTATACAATTAAACATAACATAATAGTTTCAATAGACAATTACAAACATATGTATAATCAAAATCATAATTTTAAATATGTAAGAAAATGTTGTAATAATAATTGTTTATAGAAAAGTAAATGAAATTTTATTAAAATAAAAGGGCTAAATAAAATATAACACTAAGATGAGGGTGTATTATGAAAATTTAAAATTAAAATTAAAAAAAGAAAAGAAAAAAAGAAAAATTTTCATTGGATGAGACCATTACGTAAATGTATGTATATATAATTATTTATTTACATACTTCTAGTAAAGAGTAAAATAAGATATATATTGTGAGCAATAAAATCTTGAATAAAAGATATGAAACTTTTAGGGATAATTATAAAATAACCCAAAAACAGCCCATTTTTTAAGTTTACCAAGGAAAAAAATCACATTACTTTCGTGACCACATTTACGTGACGACCAATATTTACGTTACTTGTGTTTTTTATTATTTTTTAATTCATTTTGTTACAAAAGGTGAATTATCACGTAAAGTATCATTACTTTACGTTACCAGATCTTACTGTGCTCTTCCCAAAAATAAATTTGGTAACGTAAAGCTAATGTAATTTACGTTACTTTTTACTTTTTGTAACGTAAGTATTATAAATTATTAAAAAATACAAGTCACGTAAATAGTGGTCGTCACGTAAATGTAGTAAGGTAATTGTGGGTATTTTAGTTGGGTGAATTTTTTGAAGGTAAAATTTAAAAAGTGCATTTATATTTTGACTATTTTTGTAATTATCTTCAACTTTTTAACTACATGAAAAACATCAATTACAAGCAATATTTCTATTTTTGATAAATAATGACCATATGGCTGAGAAAACACATGTGTTATACTACACACAACTTATTCATTTAATTAACAAAGTAAAATGACTTTATTAAAAAAATTATTTATTAATTTTTTTTTGAACGGCAAACTATCCTACTCCTACTCCTAAACTACTCCTTTTTACCTCCAGACTTACTCTCACTCCACCTAAATTTCAACTTGCCTCCGACGGGGATCGAACCCGTGATCTCTCACTTGTAACTTCACCCTCTTACCGCCAGGCCAAAGGCCCTTTATTAATTGTATTTTATGATCAAAATTTTATTGTATAGTGTTTATGTTAATAATTCTTGTGTAGATATTTGAAAATTTATTAACTCATATGATCATGTCTATCTTTGTTGGACATTCAAGTTTAGGTTGATAGATTTTTTACTTTGGGTTTTTAGATTTCAATTTAATAAAAAAATAGATCAATAAAATACATAATATGTTATTAAATTAACATCCAAAAAGGCAACACATTTGATTTTTAAGAACATAAAAAGTATAAATATATGTAAAACTTAAATATCACGTGTGTAACGTTAATTTAAATATAACTATAGAAAACTAAAAAAATATTAAGAGTGATATCTTTGGATGCACTCGATATCATATCGAACGATACTCTCTTAAACTTGATTTATTAACCTCAACTGTTAATCTTTATAAACATTAACCCTTAAATACGTTGATTTTTTCATATTCAACTTTCATATCATTTTTCAATGTAAGATAAATTTAAAAAAAATGAAAGAAGTATTGTAAATGTAAAAAGTTCATATTTCAAGTTGTTCTCACAAAGTTAAAAATTCTCACATGATCTCTCACTCGCTCTCTCTCACACACACTCATATAATTAAGGTTCAATTGAAATTTTTCATGCATCAATGAACCATGAGAAACTTTTGTGCATCAGATAATCTATCAATAATGCACTATGGACATTTAAGAAATACTAAATATAGAAAATTTTAATGTATGGAAATTAAAATTAACATTAACCACATTCTCATATCTCTCTCTCTAATTCTGTTTCTCTCGGTTGTCTTCTCTCCCTCTCTCCCTTTCGCCACTCCAATTCTTTTTAAGTCTAGTTTTGCAAAACGTCACCACCATGTTGTTATCCACCATCATCATTGTACATTGTTGTTCACCACCGTCATCACCACCGCAAGATGAGACAATGTTGTTGTCCACCACCATGTCGTCCACCACCACCATGTTACTGTTTTGATTGGTTCTTGAAAGGTTTGTTTTTCTTGGTTATCAAATGATGATGGTGATGATGCTTTTTGGTTATTGAATGATTTTCATAGTTATTCGGATGAACAAATGTGGTTTAAAAGTTTAAGTGAACAATGTTTTCGAAGGTTGTTTTGATTTTCATGATAAACGATGCAACTCTGGTTTTAATACGATGAACGATGAATATGGTGATGAACGATATATCTTTGGTTTGAATACGATGAACGATGAATTGTTCAACAATCGTTTTTTTTTTTCAATTTAATTTGTTTTTTGATTATATCGTATAAACATATTTAGCAGTCAATGTGTGGTTTATTGCATGAAAAAATTCAATTAATATAATTTAAAATTGATTTGACTAGAAATCTATTTTTCTTATTCAACTATTTGCTGGATGCATTTGATATGTAATATGTTACGTCACAAGATTTGTCAGGTATGTTGCATCATATGATGCATAAAAAGATGGACTTAATACGACGACTATAATGTGATTCTTGCTTGCCAACTACAATAGAATCATAACAAGATAAATCAAACTATATGAGGCAAGCAAGTAACCAACTACATGTAACAAACCCATGTATGTAGCATGGACAATCACCCCTACACAAGGTTTAGCGGTTTGTTATGTTGGAATGAAATTTGGAATGAAACGAATAATTACCTCGTAATGAATAAAAATGTTTGTTTACACTCTATGAATGGAATGACTCATTGTGTCTGGAATATGATTCATTTACTTTTTTAGATTTTTATTTCTTAGTACGAAGGTGTTTTTTACTCCATCAAGGAATGGAATGGAATTTTACTTTTATGACAATTTTAATAATCTTTTATAACAAATTGCTGATAAATTTTTTAAAAATAATTAGATTACTTTCATTTTTGTAAAAATGTCCCTATACTATTTTTTTAATATGTCTACAAAATATATTTTTCGTATTATAATAACATCATGTGACATTTGAAATTTCTTTTTTATTTTATAAGTTTATAACAACTTCTTTACAAAACAAAAAATTAACTAAATTAATATATTTTATATTCTATATATATATATATATATATATATATATATATATATATATATATATATATATATATGAGTTAATATTGAAAAAACCCTACGAACTTTCGAGAATTTATCGATTAAGTCACTGTATTTTTTTCCAAGTGTTTAAGTTCCTAGACAATTTTTGTCTTATTCAAAACTATATATTTGAACAGTTTAGCAGGTCACTAACTGGTAAACGGTAGTGACCTAAACAAGAAAAAAGAAAGTCCAGTGACTTAATCGTGAAAATTAGGAAAAAATGTTGATTTTTTAATAATAAACTATTCGACAAACGAATTGTTTTACTTGTTAAACAGGTAACAAGTTAAAAATATATAGTTTTGAATAAAACAAATTTTGTTTAGAGACTTAAATACTCGAAAAAAAAATTCAGTGACTTAATCGATAATTACATGAAAATCGTGGGGGTTTTTTTTCAATATTAGCCCTATATATATATATATATATATATATATATATATATATATGTATAAATAATAACATAACTTTCATTAAGAACTGGAAACATTTTTTGATGGTAAATGAATTTTTAAAATGGTTTTTCGGTTCCCAACTTAAAAATGAAGTGCCAAAAAACTTTCCCATACAAACATACACACATATATCCTACTACAGTATTACAATAATATTATATAAAAGATATTTTAAGTTTTTATTTTTAAGAATAAAAAATTCAATACTTTTTAAAAAGGTATTATAACTTAAAATAAAAATTAAAAATTAAAAAAAATGTTCATTTCTGAATTCATATCCATTTTTTGAATAATATTCGAAACTCGGTCAGATTATCTGACAATTTTAGTTAAAATTTAATTAAAAAAGGTTCAATTATAGAAAATGAAAAGTTATATATATATATATATATATATATATATATATATATATATATATATATATATATATATATATATATATATATATATATATATATATATATATATATATATATATATATATATATATAAACTTAGAAGATAATTAAGTCATAAACAAATATCATAATTTTTAAACTTAAAATAAAAAATACATTGAAAGAGACTAAAAATATTTAAATGAGTAATAATTAGTTAAGACTGAATTTTACACTTAAAACATAAAAAATATAACTACGGTTAGTCAGATATCGGATAATCCCAAAATCCAAATTTACACAAATTCCGTATCCAAATCCGAATAAGAAAAATTGGATATCCAAAACTCAAATAATCAGAAATTTCAGATAATTTTTTATTTGATATTCGGATATTTTGAAACATTATTAATTTTAACTAGTTACTTTTTAAAATCTTGAATCTATATAATAACAGAGAACACAAATTACCACATTACATCTGAAAAGATAATAACATTTTATTATTTTTAAAATAAAATAAAATGAAAGATAAATATAATTCGTTAAAAGATAAATACTATTATTTTTAAAATAACATAAAATATTAATATAATTCATTATCTCCAAAGAGAGCAAAAGATGACAAATGACATCATCACATTCCACCTTAAAAGATAATTACTTATTATTTTTTTTAAAATAAAGTAAAAGATAAATATATTTCATTATTTCTAATATCTATTTAGATTAATATATATAAAGTTGAATACAGTATATTATTTCTTATATTTTTAAATATTAAGAAATTGATAATATTCAAATCTACATGCAAATTATATCTTATATATAATTATCTATGTATCTACTTAAAGAAATATATTATTTGTTTGTAAACTTATTAATATATATTAAAAATAAATATAAATTATATAAACAATAAATGTAAACATAATAATATTAATAAAATCATATTCTATAACATTTATATATAAACATTATAATTTACGTAAAATTAAAATTTCAAAATATATATAAATTTAAAATAAAAATTTTTAAAAAATGACAATGTTCATTAATATTAAAAATATAGATGAATAATATATGACAAATAACTGTCATTCTGTTTTTATTTTTTAATAAGAATTAATATTATATGATTTAACTTTAAGTTTACAGACATTTTATACTAATTATTTATTAAAAAGTATTTGCGTAATACGTGAGTTCATAAACTTGTTCCCAATATAATAGTTAAAATTTTTTCGTTGAAACAAATCTTTTATTTTAATAGTAGTTTATATTTTGAATAAAGTAACTCTTACAAATTTTGAGTCACGATTAAAATTATTTTTTTTGATATCTTTTACAAAGAAGGGATTAATCTGAAATTTCCTGTACTTTTTTAAGAAACCGAAACCAAAAATGAAACTTTTTTTATTTCCATATTCTGGTTATCACATGTTGGATTGTTGGTAATTCAACGGTTGTTAGATTTAATTGACAAATTTAGAATCTTTTAAGTTTAAATCATTATAATCAAGATTGGCCCGATCACATCCTTCTACTGCGGTCTTCGCTCGTGAGTTTGTTTTCGAATTAATTAATAATTTATTTTATTAATGTTAATAACTAGGCTTTAAATAATTAAACTTATTTTTACACATTTTAATTTGTCGTTTAGCAGAAAAATAATACGTTTGTTGTATATGTGACCATGAAATACGTCAGATTATATTATAATAATAATATTTTATGTTCTAAAAAATAAATATATGCCACCTTAGCTATGTGCAAGAATATTCAACCAATTATTTTAATTTATATAGATAAAATAAAAACGCTAATATATATATACACACACACACTTACCAAATGAAGCTGTCTAATGACATTTTTTTTAAAAAAAATATTAAATTTAAATTTTCATAACACATTCTTATTGTAGTGTTATATTTTATTTCAGCCCTTTTATTTTAATAAATTTTCGTTTAATCCTCTATTAACATTTATTATTACAACACTTTCATACACACTTAAAATTATGATTATAATTATACTTATGTTTGAAGTTGTCTTTAGAAACTATCATTTTATGTTTAATTGTATGAAGAAAAAAAACTTTATTATTCAAATGCACGAATTCTAATGAAATTGTTTTATAATTAAAATGTAACTATTCAATATTTAGATTATTTTTTTAAATATGATCACGTATAACATTGAACATTACCATTATAACGTTGACAAACCCTAATCCATGTATTAAAGATATTACCGTTATAAATTTATTTGATTTGATCGTAAAACCAACAATTTAAATTGACGATTAAACCTAATCAATGTCAAAATTTTAAATTATGGTTCGGAATAATTAATTAATTAATTCAGTTGCGATCCGATTTAATAAAGCATTGTTTGTAATTTTAGCATTGCAAAATCTAGAAAGCTGTAACAACCTAACTTTTGATCAGATATGTAATGTTATTTTGAGATAATAATATAATTTTGTTATATTATTTATATTGCAAATATTAATTAAGAATGAACATTTATTAGGTAAATATAATTTTAAATTATATTTACGATATAATTAAAATGATTAGAATAAAGAGATGAAAAATACAAAAGTCAAGTGGGTTAATTTGCAATTATGACTAAAATAATATATAAACAAAATAAATGATCAATTATGATCATTAACATAGAAACAACTCTCTCTCTAAACTCTCTCTAAACTCACGGCTAACCTCTCCAAATCATCCAAAATTGTTCATTTAATTACATTCAATTGAAGAATCAAGATCAAGGAAGTTACAAACATCATCAAACATCATCAACCAAGAGAATTCAAGGTATTAATTCTCCTAAATTTGATGTTCAATATGTGTTTGGTTCGGTTTGATGAAAAACCGAAACCTTTGATTCAAATATGGTAATCTTAGGATGCATGTATAAAATTTTAAAAGATTATGATGAATTGAAACTAATAAATGAATTAGAAACTAAATTTATTGCTTGGATCATCCAAATTATGAAGAAATCAGAATTTTTATGAAAAATAATGTTCTTGGCAAAAATTTCATATTTTGGATGATCTTGATTAATATATGATGTTATTAATAGGGAAAAATGTATAAAAACACTCAATTAATGATAATACATCAATATATTAAGTTGCATGTTGATTTAAGTAAGTTTTGGGAAAATTTATGAAAAATCCGTATGAGTATAAGTATGAACATGAAGAACAAAAATCTGGAAATTTATGAACATGAAGGATCCGAACCAAATAAGTCCGAATTCGGATGAAACCATTCTCGGATGGTGCTCTCATTTCGGATGCTTTATTCGGATGGGAAGTGGTCCGAACTCGGATGATCCGAGTTCGGATGATTCAAATCGGTTGCTAACATTTTGATGTACATTTTGGACCTTACTTGAATTCGGACCTAGTATCCTAATTCGGATGTTGACCCAAAGTTTCGAATATGTAATAATTCGGATATATGCCCAATTCGGATAACATCAATTTCGGTCTTATGTCCGAATCCGGATGGTGGCTTCGTCCGGATCCGGATGATCCGAATCCGGGTGGATCCGAAATTGATGGCCCGAAACCCAATTTTATGTATTAGAGTGATTTGAGAATAAATAAGTTATCAGAATCAGATGAAATTTAAGATTATAAAGATTAAAAGACAAAAGATGACGGCCTTGATAAGACAAGTTATCAGATATCAGAATCAGATAGAATTACAGATTTTAATGACCAAAAGAAATAATGAAATTCCATGATAATGATGATGATAAAGATGATGAAATTGACATGATATTATCATGAATGAATTTGAACAGGTTCAGTATATTCTGAACAAAGATTTAAAGACTTAAAGACTTGAAAGCGGGTCTCTGATTTGAAAAGAATTGACAGATTACAGATTGACAAAATCCTGAGATAACTCAGGTGGCAGATTCATATATCTGTTTGACCAAGACCCAGACCTGTGAGTTATAGATATTCAGATTGAACATGCATAGATCCGGTTGAGATATATTGCTGCTGTTAGATTTATTGACATTCATTTATCAGCTGGAATGAGACCTGTGCACACCATGGATGGGTGTTGCCCAGTGGATCATGATAGCTATTTGATTATCTTTTCATATTGCATTTAATATTGCTTCAGACTTTGCTTTATGATTCATTGCTATCATGATTTCTAAGACATACGCTTCCATTATTGATCAGACATTTGATAGAATTGATTCAGCTTGACTAGCCTTATGGTCTATTGTTCTAGACCCGGCTATTTCACCAGTTCTTATGAACTTGGTAATGACCTCCGATGTTCCGCCATATTGACTTACTGGTAGCTAGCCCAGTATGTGGCTAATCCCCACGATTTAAGCGTGAGTGTGGCTTGAACATCATCCGATCTTATGATACTATATCTCAATCATGAGGGCTGTAGCGGCAGCCAAGACATATCACGCTAAGACTAATGACTCCGCTTGACACGCATGTTGATATTGAAAATCTATAAACTCACTAAGCGTTGCTTACAGATGTTGCATTAATATTTTACAGGAAAAGCCAAAGGAAAATCACCTGCAGGACCTAGTACTTAGGTCATTCAAGATCCAAGTTTTGAAGCTTTCTTAGACCACTACTCAACACACTTTCTGGTACTGATTGGAAGACAACAAATGTGGTGGTTCTGGGTAGACTTGATGTAATGTATGATATTATGATTAGATTAGATGTTACCCTTTTATAACTTTATTTTGAAATATGTAAAGTAAATCCTAATCTTGTAATGTACTCGTAATTTTATTATTCCGCAATTTAATTACCCTATCTTAGCATGGTTGATATCGTATTGCATGAATTTGGGACCTAGACTAGTGAGCACTGCCCCGTAAGGGGTGGTCTTCACAGGATGGTATCAGAGCCCTAGTTTGAGTGAATCAAGTATTACGTAAGTATACTTGATCTCAAACTGAAGCAATACATATGTATCAATCATTTAGGTGGTTTGAACTGAGATAGGATGTACAGACTGTTAGGATGGGAAAAAGGGTACATAGATCTAAGTCTATAAACTGATAGTTAATTGATTTTAATTTTCAGTAGAAGATGTCAGGATCAGGATCAGGTGATATTCCCAGCAACATGAACCCACAACAGATGTTTGAAATGATGCAACAACTCTTAGCCCAACACTCAGAACAACAGAACAAAATAATGCAAGAACAGTTTCAGGACAGAGATGAGGCCGAAGCTAAAAGACGCGAAGAAAAGAAAAATAATAGAAAAGAAAAGCAAGTCCAGACTAATGAATCTGATTCTGATAAATCTAATCCTGAAACCCAAACTGCTCAACCAAAAGGCTGCAAATTTAAGGATTTTAAAGCTAGCGGTGCATTGAATTTTGAAGGAACAGTGAATCCAATTCAGGCGATGGATTGGATTAGTCATACCGAAGAGATCTTTAGAATCTCTGACTGCTTAGACTCCAAGAAAGTAAGTTATGCATCCGCGTTATTTGTCGGTGCTGCACGTGCCTGGTGGAAAACCCAAAGAAGCATATATGGCGAAGAAATAATCCAGACTTTAGAATGGGAGCTGTTTCTTGATATGTTCAATACAAAGTACTGTCCAGTCGATCAAAAAGATAAAATGGAAGTCCAATTAATGCAACTGACTCAGGGGACAAAGACTGTTGATGAATATGAGCACGAATTCTCAAGACTATGCGGCTACTCTTCCTATCAAGTAGCTACCGAGGAAAGAAAGATGAATAGATTTCGTGTAGGACTCAATCCTAGATACAGACATCCGATGAGCGCGATCAAATACAAGAGTTACTTGGAAATGGTAGAAGCGGCTAGACAAATCGAGCGAGGATACTTAGAGTACGGCGATCAGCTCTATGCTCCGTCTACTAACCCGATGAATCCGTCTCCTCCAAAGAAACAGCGATTTGGCAGATTCTTTAGGCCGAATAAGTCTCAGTCCCAACAATCTCAGCATAGTTCACAACAGAAAGCACAAGTTTATTCCCTAACGAATGAACCACGATTCTGCAAGAGATGCAGAAAATCACACATGGGGTTGTGCAATCCAGAAGATGTTACTTGCTTTGCGTGCAATATGATCGGTCACAGCAGTGAGGAATGTCCACAGCAGGGACGAGGATGTGCGAAGTGTGGTAAGAGAGGACACTTCATGTACCAGTGTCGAAGCGGATCACGTTATCAGTCTCAATCATCAGCAGGAGGTTCTACGGGGAAAAGTTCTGCTGCAACGCCGACTGCACGGACTCGAGCTTTCCAAATCACAGCCGAGGAAGCAAAGAAAACACCTGATGTAGTTACGGGTATGTTTTTACTTCACTCGATTCCGGCTCGTGTATTATTTGATTCTGGCGCAAGTCGTTCTTTCATATCAACCTCTTTTGCACGACAATTATGTAAGATTCCATCAAAGCTTCCCGTGATACTAGACATTGAGACAGCCAGTAACAATTTCGTTATGGCTGATTCCGTTTATCGAAACTGCACACTACTTGTTGATAATATCGTATTCAATCTCGACCTCATCCCGATTCTGTTAAAAGAATTTGACGTCATCATCGGCATGGATTGGCTAATGAACAACAAGGCTACAATTATCTGCAACTGGCGAGTCATCAGAATCAAGTCTTCAGACGGCCGAGTACTTGAGATCAAGGGCGAGAAGCGAAAAGGTGATCACTGCTACATTTCTGTTGATAAAGCTTATAAGTACTTATCTAAGGGTCACGAATCCTATCTGTGCTACGTTTTATCTGAATCCAACTCTGAAAAGAAGTCTTTATCTGATATTCCTATCGTCTGTGAGTTCCCAGACGTATTCCTTGACGATATTTCCGGAGTGCCACCGGAACGTCAAGTCGAGTTCAGTATAGACTTGGTTCCTGGTGCGGCTCCTATCGCAAAAGCTCCATACAGACTTGCACCTGCAGAAATGCAAGAAATGTCTAAGCAACTGCAAGAGCTGTTAGAGAAGGGGTTTATCCGACCGAGTTCTTCTCCGTGGGGTGCACCAGTTCTATTTGTTAAAAAGAAAGACGGAACCTTCCGTATGTGCATCGATTACCGCGAGTTGAACAAAGTCACCATAAAGAATAAATATCCTTTGCCCAGGATCGATGATCTGTTTGATCAGCTACAAGGAGCCAGCTATTTCTCGAAAATAGATCTCCGTTCTGGGTATCATCAACTGAAAGTAAGAAATGAGGATATACCGAAGACAGCTTTCCATACAAGATACGGTCATTACGAATTTCTCGTAATGCCTTTCGGCTTAACAAATGCACCAGCGGCATTCATGGATCTCATGAATCGCGTGTGCAGACCAATGTTGGATAAATCCGTTATCGTGTTCATAGTCGATATTCTGATTTACTCCAAAACGGAGGCTGATCATTCCGTTCATCTGCGACAGTTGCTAGAGTTGTTAAGAAAAGAAAGACTCTACGCAAAATTTTCTAAATGTGAATTTTGGCTCAGACAGGTATAATCTCTATTATATATGTCTTGAGCTGTTTTCCTTAACTATTCTATGATTCACATCAGAATTTGAATTTCTATTTTGATTCTTATAGATCCAGTTCCTTGGCCATGTTGTTTCTGGCGAAGGGATTTCCGTTGATCCTTCGAAAGTCGAGGCCGTTCAGAAATGGCAAACGCCTCGTAATGCCTCTGAAATCCGAAGTTTCCTTGGATTGGCCGGTTATTATCGGCGATTCATAAAGGACTTCTCAAAGATTGTTGTGCCGCTTACAATGCTAACACGAAAGAATACTCCTTTCGTTTGGTCCAATAAACAGCAAGAGGCATTTGATATTCTGAAGCAAAAGTTGATTCAAGCGCCGATCCTAGCCTTGCCAGAAGGTAATGATGATTTCGTTGTCTATAGCGATGCCTCTGGTACTGGCTTAGGATGTGTTCTGATGCAAAGGGGAAAAGTAATTGCCTATGCTTCAAGGCAATTAAAAGACTATGAGAAAAGTGCACCAACTCATGATCTTGAGTTGGCTGCTGTTACCTTTGCGCTGAAGATCTGGCGTCACTATCTATATGGGACTCGGTGTCAGCTCTACACCGATCATAAGAGTCTTAAATACCTTTTCACTCAAAAAGATCTGAACATGAAACAGCGTCGATCCTTGGAGCTTATCAAGGATTATGATTGCGAGATCTTATATCATCCCGGCAAAGCAAATGTTGTCGCGGATGCGTTGAGTAGAAAAGTATATCCAGAAAAGTGCTGGTATGCCCTAACTCCAGTTATATTCTCTTCTGATCTTATTGAAAACATCAAAGTTGCTCAAGCCGAGGCACTGAAAGAATAGAATATTGATTCTGAAAATCTTAAAGGGCAGTTACAATTTCTGACTCTGAACCATTTGGGACTTCACTGTCTCAAGGGAAACCGAATCTGGGTTCCTAAGTATGGTTCAATCCGTAGCACTCTTCTGTCCGAAGCTCATCAGTCCAAGTTATCTATTCATCCTGGCAGCTCAAAGATGTATTTTGATCTAATAGCTGATTACTGGTGGCCAGGAATGAAGAAAGACATCGGAAAATGTGTTGAAAGCTGCAAAGTATGTCAGATGGTTAAGGCTGAACACCAGAAACCCTTCGGGGATATGCAACCACTGCCAGTTCCTGAATGGAAGTGGGAGCATATAACTATGGACTTCATTACGAAGTTGCCAAAGACCAAAAGACAGCACGACTCCATTTGGGTAGTCGTTGATCGTTTAACGAAATCAGCACATTCATTCCAATGAAAGAAACTTATTCTCTGGATAGATTGGCACAGTTGTACATCACAGAAATTATTTCTCGTCACGGTGTGCCAAAGACTATTGTATCTGATCGTGATAGTCGCTTCACATCCAGATTCTGGCAAGCACTACAAGAAGGGATGGGTACTCGGATTTCTATGAGTACTGCTTATCATCCAAATGCAGATGGCCATAGTGAGCGTACTATTCTAACTCTCGAAGATATGCTTCGTGCCTGCGTTCTTGATTTAGGTGGTAACTGGGATGACCACTTGCCGTTGGTCGAATTTTCATACAATAACAGTTATCATTCAACAATCAAGATGGCTCCTTTTGAAGCTCTATACGGAAGAAAGTGCAGAACTCCTACCTGTTGGCGCGAAACAGGTGAATCGTCAATAGCAGGACCTGCCCTTCTACAGTTGACTCATGAAAAGATTCAACTAGTTAGACGGAATATTCTTGAAGCTCAAAGCAGGCAGAAGTCGTATTATGACAACCGGCACAGATCAATCAGTTTTGCAGTTAACGATTGGGTGATGCTGAAAGTATCTCCAATGAAGAATGTGGTACGGTTCATTAAAAGAAACAAGTTAGCTCCGAGATTTATTGGTCCGTTCAAGATTGTTGAAAAGATTGGGAATCAGTCTTATCGTCTTGATCTACCAGCGGACTTAGCTGGAATACATCCTGTATTTCATGTTAGTCATTTGAGAAAGAGTTTAGCTGACGAAAGAGAAGTTCAAATACCACATGTTAACCTGCAAATTGATGAAAAGCTTCGCGTGGTTGAAGAGCCGGAGCGTATTCTGGACTCGAAGACTAAGAAGCTTAGAAATAAAGAGATACATATGGTGCTCGTCCAGTGGAAACACCACAAAGGTTCGCATCAGTCTTGGGAATCCAGAGATATCATGAAAGCTACTTATCCCAGTCTGTTCGAACAATAGCTAACTTCGGGGACGAAGTTTGTGCGTGATGGAGCCCATTCTGTAACAACCTAACTTTTGATCAGATATGTAATGTTATTTTGAGATAATAATATAATTTTGTTATATTATTTATATTGCAAATATTAATTAAGAATGAAAATTTATTAGGTAAATATAATTTTAAATTATATTTACGATATAATTAAAATGATTAGAATAAAGAGATGAAAAATACAAAAGTCAAGTGGGTTAATTTGCAATTATGACTAAAATAATATATAAACAAAATAAATGATCAATTATGATCATTAACATAGAAACAACTCTCTCTCTAAACTCACGGCTAACCTCTCTAAATCATCCAAAATTGTTCATTTAATTACATTCAATTGAAGAATCAAGATCAAGGAAGTTACAAACATCATCAAACATCATCAACCAAGAGAATTCAAGGTATTAATTCTCCTAAATTTGATGTTCAATATGTGTTTGGTTCGGTTTGATGAAAAACCGAAACCTTTGATTCAAATATGGTAATCTTAGGATGCATGTATAAAATTTTAAAAGATTATGATGAATTGAAACTAATAAATGAATTAGAAACTAAATTTATTGCTTGGATCATCCAAATTATGAAGAAATCGGAATTTTTATGAAAAATACTGTTTTTGGCAAAAATTTCATATTTTGGATGATCTTGATTAATATATGATGTTATTAATAGGGAAAAATGTATAAAAACACTCAATTAATGATAATACATCAATATATTAAGTTGCATGTTGATTTAAGTAAGTTTTGGGAAAATTTATGAAAAATCCGTATGAGTATAAGTATGAACATGAAGAACAAAAATCTGGAAAATTATGAACATGAAGGATCCGAACCAGATAAGTCCGAATTCGGATGAAACCATTCTCGGATGGTGCCCTCATTTCGGATGCTTTATTCGGATGGGAAGTGGTCCGAACTCGGATGATCCGAGTTCAGATGATTTGTCAGGATCTATAACTTATGAAAATTATGAATAACCAAGATTAACTGATTTGAATTTATCAGAGTATAAATCAATAATCTTGCTTTGAATCAAAGTTTAATTAAGAAGTTTGCGGAATAACACTTAATTATTTTGACAAAAACTTTCAGAATCAATAATAGCATAAAACATAAGAAGTAATCAAGACTGTTTGTATTGCTGAATTCACTGATTACAATCACCTCTAATCTGTTTTGATTAGACGAAGAACACAAACTGTTCTTAGGGTTTTACAACCTTAGAGGCTTAAGAAAACTTGAACAATAAAGCAATTACAGACTCAAAATATGCAGAAAACTCTTATTCTATGCGTATATCTTCTATACAATCTTCTGTCTATTTATATTGCTTTATGGACGTGTTTCCTTGAAGGACTATGACTTCTCTGATAGTAGATATGCTGGAATCTTCTTGTAGATATCTTCCCTGAAAATCAGCACATTCTGTTTATGAAACTGTTGAGCAGCTTGAATGACTTGGCAGCATGAACTGAGCAGCTTGAGTTATTTTGCTCTGGCAGCTTGAACTTTTATACTGGCAGCTCGAGTTTCTTCAACTAGCAGCATGAACTTTGTACTTACACAGAAATTCTACTAACAGTATGAGAAGTCTAACTAACAGCTTGAGTATACTTAAACTATTTCCCAACAATCTCCCCCTAACTTAAATTCTTTATACAAGACTTTAAGTTCTATACAAATAAGGAAATGAAAAAGTAAACTGTTATTTACAAACCAAGGCTTTCAAAAACTTACAATTGTGCAAGCTTCTGATCTATAGCCTTCAAAAATTCTCTCTTCATCTCTTCTTTATCACAAGATATCCTAACTGATTTTATTTGAAGCAACATATCTTTTGAAAAATTATAAAACTCGAGATTGAAGAAAATACCAAATCCATCTTTGAATTGAATTCTGTAGGTTCTGGATTTGACAAAAATATGTACTTCCATGATCTGCTTCCCTTTCTTCTCAGCATCTTCCACTTCTTTTCTTGCAAATTCAGCATCAGCAACTGAACTTAGATCTCTGATGAGTTGTTTTACTTGTGGAAGATCAGATCTGACTTGAGAAACAGACCCTATGTGGTACATCTTTATTAGTTCATCCCTGGTCAGCTTATGGACCATCTGCCAGAATGTATCATACTCCTCTTCTGGTCCAGATTCTCTCCTTATCACAAACTTGACCCTTATATTTCTTTCATCCAGAGACCTGGCAAACCAGTAGTTGATTTCTGGCTTTGTGAAGTCATGTTGATCAATCAACTTTTCTATTTCCATAGCTTTTTGCAAATGGTGCTGAAAGATCACCCTCTTAACAGATGATGGAACAGAAACAGTAGGTTGATCAGTGGGAGCAGGTGCACTGGCAGCTTCAGTTTGGACTGGTTTTGTTGATGGTTGGACTGATTGGGACGGTTGAACTTTTGGTACTGGCTGAACTGCTGAAGAGACTCTTGTTTTCTTTCTTTTCTCCATTTCTTTATCATGTATTTCCTGCAGCCTTTCAGTACTCATGGACTGAGCAATTTTCTTTGGAATGTCTGCTGCAACGGCAAAATTGATCAAGAATCTTCTATTTTCAGCCTTGGTATGCCCAGTTGGCATCTTCCTCTTCCTTTCACCTTGCTTGACCACAAACCCTCTTAGGTAATCTCCTAAGGTTTCATCATCTTGCATTGGGGCATGGGTTTGCTGGTCTAAGGCCTGATCTTGTTCTTCTGCTAATTTTCTGGCAATCTCAGCATCAAAGGCAATCTGGGCTTTTCTGGAAGAAAGCTTGTGCTTTGGAGACTCAATGAGAATACCCTTGCCCTTATCTTTTGTAGCAGAAGATGTAGCTTGGACTGAACTGGATGGAGCTTGAATACCTTCTCTTATAACAACTCCAGTTGCTCTTGTAGAAGCAACTTGAGTTTCTAGGCTAACAGCTTGAGAAGCTGTTGGGACTGCTAGCCTAGAAGATGGAGCTGTTGATGCTGCTTGGACTGTTGGTGTTGGAGCTGCTTGGACTGGTTCAGGAACTTCCTGATTCTCCCCCTTTTTGGAAGCATTGGTTTGGTCAGAAGGACCTACAACCTTTGCCACATGGGTTTGAATCAACTGCTCTAGTTTGATGAGCTTATTTCCATAAAGAGTAAACCCTTTGTGTAGATTAGCCAGTTTCTGATTGTGAGCAGCTTCTGCCTGTTTGAGTGCATGAATTTGTGCCCCCTGTGCAGCAATGATGGACATTTGGTATTCCAACATTGTTACAACAGGTTTCAGCTTTGGATCCGTTAAGAGCATCAGTTGCAGACTAGTCTCAAGATCAGATAACACCAGGGGTGTTTGTGGTCTATCACTGACATTAACACCAGAAGTAGGAACCTCTGGGCCCCTCTTTTCTTGGTACTGGGGACTTCCAGCTCGTGTTTGCACACTTGCTGTTGCCATGGGTGTGGTCTTAGAGATGTTGGCCCTGTCCTGTGCCTCTTGTGCAGAGACATCAGTAGTGCCAGCCACAGAACCCATATGAACAGTCTCAGAAGAGATGTTCACCTCCTGATTGAGGTTGGGAGTGTCCTCAATTGGTTCCCTTTGGATATTCTGTGCAGAAGGATCCTCCTGCACAGGGATATATGGCTCTTGTCTAAGGGAGGAGGAGGAAGGAGCTCCTCGTCCCCTTTTCCTTTTATATAAGTATTGTAGTGGGCGTGTGGGCTGTACAAAAGGATCAGTGGGAATATCTGTATCATGAGGAGTGGGTTGGGGTCCTGGGGTTGAAGCAGTAATGTTAGGCTGTGTCTGCTCAGGCCCCTCTCCTCTGTTTCTTGTGATGATGTTCATCATTGCAGAGGGCAATGGAGCATCAATGCTAACAAAATTGGCACTTGGCTTTATCAGCCTTTTGATTGAAGATAGTGAGTGCCTATGGGAAACATATATCCTCTTATGTAAATTTGAAGCAGTGCAGGTGTGTGCAATTATTTTTGCCAAAAATCGAGGATACATCAAAAATTTCCCATGCTTCAAGGAATGATGCCTTAACATTCCTTGAAAGATCATATTTGAAAAATTAAACTGTTGGCCAGTAGAAAAGCACACTAAGGCAGTGGCAATATTTGAAGAAAATTCGGACCAACCAGTTCTTTTGGGGCTTAAACATTGCTGAATAATATGCACAAGGTATTTCCATTTAGGAGAAAAGTGTGCTTTCAAGAAAGTAAAAGAATCAGCAGGACCCCTATATCCGATATTTTGAAGACCAAAGTGTAAAGCAGTAAGAGATAGGTCTTTTATACCTGTGGCATCTTGAAGATGCAGATGATGTCTGATGGACTCCTCGGTGATATTGATGGTAGTACCATCGATTTTGGAAGTCAGGGTAGGCACTCCATTGATGGTTTGAACATAGGCATGATTCCAGAATTGCTCAATATGAGATATGTATATAGTGGGGTCAATATTGAGTGCATAGTGTATATGGGAGTGCCTGAGGAAGTCCATCATCTCATGGAACGGTTCAAGGTCAGTGTGTTTCAGGGTGTATGGGAGGCAAGTGTGCTCTTTTACGAACTCCATTGGTCAAGAAACGACGGTTTGGGGTTTAGGGTTTGAAAAGAATGTGTGTATCGTTCAGAGAGAAAGCAGAAGGCCGTGGAAGAAGAATATGTAACTGGTAGTTACAACTGAACGAAACTGGGACCTTTAAAGGTTTCGAAAAGGTTAGGTCCCGCGCACACATTTGGGAAATTACCTAAATACCCTGCACACTTTGACAGATCAAGTGAAAATAACTAGCAGTCCGAGAAAATGAACTAGCAGCATGAGAAAAGACTCATGCTGTTAGTGTAAATTTGTGCAGATTTTCAATGGAACAGTGTCTCCCCCTTAAATTAGCATATTGAGTTGATAATAATAAAAATCAATTAATCCATGTTTACCATACCAATGTTTGATATTAGGAAAGTGAACCTTCCTACATCAAAAGGTTTTGTAAATAGATCAGCTAGCTGATCATCAGTATGTATTTTGGTAACTTGGATTAACTTCTTTTCATTACAATCTCTGATGAAGTGAAATCTGATTTCTATATGCTTGGTTTTTGGGAATTTCACTGGGTTTTGCACAATGCTAATGGCACTTGAATTGTCAATATAAATAGGAGTGGATAAGAAATTCATACCATAGTCTCTTAGCTGATTTTGAATCCACATTACCTGGGAGCAGCAGCTTGCAGCTGCTACGTATTCTGCTTCAGTGGATGATGTGGAGACAGTTGTTTGTTTCTTGCATTGCCAAGAGACCAGTCTTGCTCCTAAGTATTGACATCCACCAGTTGTGGATTTTCTGTCAATGTTGCAACCACCATAGTCACTGTCAGAATATGCAGTTAGTTCAAAAGGAGAGTCTTTGGGATACCAGAGGCCTAAATGTGGTTGGCCTTTAAGGTATCTGAAAATTCTCTTAACAGCAACCAAGTGAGAATCCTTTGGTGAACATTGAAACCTGGCACACACACAGACAGCAAACATTATATCAGGTCTAGAAGATGTTAGATACATGAGAGATCCTATAAGGGATCTGTATAGATGAATGTCCACATCTATGCCGTCTTTGTCTGTATGAAGCTGTTTATGAGGATCCATTGGAGTGCTTGCAACCTTTGTGTCTTGATAGCCAAACTTTTCCAGTATGTCTTTGACATACTTTGATTGACTTGTGAATAGACCAGTAGGCTTCTGTTTGACCTGCAGCCCTAGAAAGAATGTGAGTTCCCCCATTGAACTCATTTGAAACTTTTTGTGCATTAGGGCCTCAAAATCTTTGCACAACTTATCATTAGTTGAGCCAAAAATGATGTCATCAACATAGATCTGGACAAGAAGAATCTCAGCTTTGATGGATTTAGTGAAAAGTGTTTTGTCCAGAGTGCCTCTCTTGAATCCATTCTGTAGAAGATATGATGACAGTGTGTCATACCATGCTCTGGGGGCTTGGTGAAGACCATAGAGAGCTTTGTCTAGCTTGTACACCCTGTCTGGATACTTGTAGTCTTCAAAACCAGGAGGTTGACACACATACACTTCCTCTTCAATTGTCCCATACAAGAAAGCAGACTTAACATCCATTTGATACACTTTAAAGCCTTTGAAACTTGCATATGCTAGAAATAGTCTGATGGCTTCAATTCTTGCTACTGGAGCAAAGACATCATCATAATCTATTCCTTCTTCTTGAGTGTACCCTTGTGCTACTAGTCTTGCTTTGTTCTTGATGACTATCCCTCTCTCATCCTTCTTGTTTCTGAACACCCACCTTGTACCTATTGCTCTCTTACCTTTAGGAAGATCCACCAGAGTCCATACATTCTGAATTTTAAACTGTAAAAGCTCTTCTTGCATAGCTTCAATCCAGGATGAATCTTTTAGTGCTTCTGATGCCTTTTTGGGTTCTAGTTGAGACATGAAACATGCATGTTCAAAAGCAGCTAGGCTGAATTCTGGAACTGCTTGTTCAGCAACAGCAGTCTCATTGTGGACCATCTTCCTTGTTTGAACAGGAGTGCTTGGATCACCCAGTATTTGATTGAGAGGGTGATACTTATGAACTCTTAGTGTGGGCTCTCTCTCTGTTTGGAAGGATGTTCCAAGGTTTGTGTCATCTCCATCAGAACCAGTGGATGGTTCAGTTTCTGGAACAGTTTGAGTTTCTAGGCTAACAGCTTGAGAAGCTGTTGGGACTGCGAGCCTAGAAACTGGAGCTGTTTCCTTTTGTGTTTGAGCTGTGCTGTCAGGACTTGGAAATGGCACTTCAGTGTCTGGATTTGCATCATGTTGAGTGCTCAGGACCCCTGGAGGATCACATGACAGAAGTGGTAGAGTGGTGAAGTCATCCCAACTTGTTGAATCTGCAGCAGTCTGAAACTTTGTGCCAACAGCATGAGAAATTGTATTGGCAGCATGAGAATGTGTGTTAGCAGCTTCAACCCTGTATGCATCAGCTTCTGCAGTAAACTCAGCAAAGCTCAGAGAATTTGTTAGAGAATCTAAATCAAATAACCAATCAGGACCAGTGCCTTTGATGTTAGCAGTATTTTCATTAAATTCAACATTGGCACTTTCTTCAATTGTTTTAGACACTCTGTTGTATACTCTATAGGCTTTGCTTTGAATTGAGTATCCTACAAAAAATCCTTCTTCAGCCTTACTCTCAAACTTCCCTAAGTGAGTCTTAGTGTGAAGAATAGTACATGGGCATCCAAAAGGCTTGAAGAAAGCTATTAGGGGACTTCTGTTGTGGAATAGCTCATAGGGAGTTTTTCCTTGTGATTGAACTACTTGAACCCTATTTAGAACATAACAGGCTGTATTAACAGCTTCTGCCCAGAAAGTCATAGGCAGATTAGAATCAGCTAACATTGTTCTAGCAGCCTCAATTAATGTTCTATTCTTTCTTTCAGCTACACCATTTTGCTGTGGTGTTCTTGGTGCACTATATTGTCTAGCAATACCTTTGGACTCACAGAAACTGTTTAGAATTTGATTTTTAAATTCAGTTCCATTGTCTGATCTTATCACCTTAACTTTGGAATTGGATTGGTTTTCTATCTTAAGGATAAAAGACTTAACAAGCTCAGCAGTTTCATCTTTGGACCTAAGAAAGTAAACCCAAGTAAATCTGGTGAAATCATCAACAATGACTAAACAGTATGTCCTTTTATTCAAACTCAAAACAGATGTTGGACCAAATAGATCCATATGTAACAGCTGAAGAACAGATGAGATTGAATTTACTTCTTTGGCCTTATGAGAAGTTTTATGTTGCTTACCTTTAAGGCATGCTACACAATGATCATCACAAATGAACTCCTTTTGTGGTAAACCTCTTACCAGATTCTTTTTAACCAAATCATTCATGGACTTGAAGTTCATGTGACACATCCTTCTATGCCAAAGAGCAGACTCATTTGATGATGCTTTGGATATTAAACAGCTTAAAGTATTTGATTTAGTCAAAAGAGCTGTGTCTAGGCAGTAAACATTGTCCTTTCTTGGTGTTCTAAGTAAAACAAGATTTTCAGGAATTTTGAAATCCTTTGAAAGAACAATGCACTCAGAATCTGTGAACAGAACAATGTTTTGTTTGTCACAGATTTGAGAGACACTCAATAAATTGTACTTAAGCTGTTCAACATACAAAACATCATGGAATGTCATGTTGCCTGCATTTACAGTACCTTTACCTGTAACCTTACCTCCTTTTGAGTTGCCTCCAAACGCAACAAAACCTCCATCAAATCCTTTGAAATTCGACAAGCATTCAGAATTGCCTGTCATGTGCCTAGAGCATCCACTGTCCAGATGCCATCTTGTCCTATGAGGAGACCTGTGGTTGCCCTGCACAAATAACAGCTTAGTTAGTAGTGGAGTAAACCCAAACCAAATTGGTTTTGGGTTGGCCTTGTACATTGACATAACTAAAAACTGTTTTTGACTTCTTGTATTTGGTGAGATCTACTGATGGAGTCTTTGGAGAGTATTTAGTGATGATATGAGGTATCCAATTATTTTGATCATCTTTTCTTCTGACAGTCTCAGATGATTCACTAGCAGCTCCAGTTTGGTGCCCAGCAGCTTGAGCTGTGTTAGTAGTGCTAACAGTTTCACTTTTTGCACTACCAGCATCAGATTTTGACTTAGCAGTCTGATCTTTTGCATTAGCAGTTTGAGCAACAGATTTGTCCTTGACACACCATATTTGTTTAAAACTTGATTTAGGCTTTGCCAAAACTTGTTTTTGATGTGTGGACTGTTTTTTATTAACTTTTGAGAATCTGTGATCAACTGTTCTCTTTGGAGCTGCTGTGGAAGGTTTCACTTTTGAGTGCTTTGCCTGTTTAGGATTTGATTTTGTGTGATGCACAGGCTGTTTTGCAACAGCTGGTTTGTAAAAACAATCCTTAGCTAAGTGATTCTTCCTTCCACAGTGATAGCATCTTTTGACAGTTTGAATTGGAACACCAGACTTTTCTGTCAATTTCTGGTTCTTGTTTCTCTGGTTTCCTCTTACCTGCTGTTGTTTAGGAAACTTTTGAACACCATGCTTTTGGCATGTGCAGATAGAAACAGTTTTACCTCTTTTAGTTCCTTTTGATGAAGATGCAGTGTTACAGTTAGAATGTACAGAAACTTGTGGAGTAGCATTGCATACACTCATCTTCTCTTTTCCTTTCTTACTGGGAACTTTGACTTCTATGGGTGCACTCTTTGTGTCACAGTCTCTATTTTGACTCTTATCTTCCTTTGGTTCAGGACTGCTGTCAAGGATAGGATCTACAATAGTCATAGACTCAACTAATGGTTCATTGACAAGTCTATCAGCAACTTCACTCATTGGATGAATGTACTTGTTATTATATGGAGGTGGAGTAGCTCTGTATCCTATTCCTTCTTTGGGATTGACCTGAGATTTGACTCTATCTTTGAATTGAACTTCCATTAGGTGTTCTAGCTTTTGATTTGCTAACTTGAAGTTACCTAAATCTATGTTAACAGATTTCAGTTTCTCATTAGCCTCTAACACCTTCTGTTCAGTTTCTTCTACCTTTTTATTCAAAGATTCTATTTTCTTATTGAGTTCCTTTTTCTCCCATTCATGATAGTTTCTATCATACCCCATTTGAAGCTCATTATCCTTATAATCATTGATCTGTTTTTCCAGATCTTCTATGGCTTGCATATATTCATATCTCCTTTCTTCCATCTTAGCTAGAGTTTTGCACATGCTCTCATTATGATCTCTGTACTTTTTAACCATATTTTTGCATGATTGAGAGCAGAGTTTAGAATTTACCTCAGATGGTAGTTCAGTTGAGGAGACATTTGAGGTTTCTGCCATCAGTGCTTGATTTTGGAATTCTTCCTCTGTCTGATCACTCCAGTCAAAAACATTGTCTTCTTGAGAGACAAGTGCTGTTGATGAGGAAGCTTGGATGGGCTGTGAAGTCCTTGATGGTTGTTGACCTTGAGATCTACATTCTCTGGCAAAGTGACCAAGCTTATGGCATTTATAGCATTCCACTTTTGATTTATCAAAAGATGGTTTGCCATCTGTTTTGGCTTGAAAGTTGGTCCTTCCAGTTCTTTTCAGGAATCTTTTGGCTCTCATGGTCAGCATTGCATGTTGCCACTTTAAATCCATCTCTTCAAGATCATCAGGATGGATTTGTTCCAAGTCTTCAACATTTAGAGCAAATAATCCATCATTGGCAACAAAAGCTTCATAATGAGTTTCAGCAGAATTGCCATCACCACCTGAAAAAGAATCACAGTTATTAGATTTTTCAGAGGACAAAAGAGCAGTGTTGTGATTATAAGAAAAGGATTTCTTTTTAGCATCAATTTCAGTCTCAAACACTCTTAGACTGTTGTATAGATCATCCAATTCTATCTCATCAAGTGTGTCTTTTGTTCTCCACTGTGCAGCATAGACTGTCCATTCTTCTCCAAGAGATCTGAGAAACTTTCTGTTGACCTCATCTTGATCCAGATTGACCCTTGCACTTTCCAGTTCACTTATCAGTTTGTTGAACCTGTCAAAGATTTGAGTGAGGTTTTCATTCTTGCCACCAGAAAAGTTTTCATACTGCTGTTTCAAGAGGTCCTTTTGATTTCTCTTGGTACTTGCATTACCAGCAAACCTCTTCTCTAAGGCATTCCAAAGAGAGTGAGCAGTATAAAACTTTTTAAACTGATGTTGATAAGCATTAGGAATGGCTATTTGTAATAATGTGAGTGCTTTCACTTCATTCATTCTAGCCTTCCTTTCAAGTTCAGTTTTTGGAGGAGTTTTTACTGGTTTTCCCTCAGCATCAAGTTCTGGATCAACTGCAGGAGGAAATTCAACAGCTTCCCATATGGCATAATCAATGAATTGAATATGCTGTTGAATCCTGAGTTTCCACATCTCAAACTCAGTGGGCTTGAGAATAGGCACTTTGAGTCCTTGCCCAGATCCACTGCTGCTATTTTCAAATTCCATTGAAAAAGATTAAAAATTTGAAAGAAAGTTTTCGACTTTGAAAAACAAAGAACGACCTGTGGCTTTGATACCACTTGTCAGGATCTATAACTTATGAAAATTATGAATAACCAAGATTAACTGATTTGAATTTATCAGAGTATAAATCAATAATCTTGCTTTGAATCAAAGTTTAATTAAGAAGTTTGCGGAATAACACTTAATTATTTTGACAAAAACTTTCAGAATCAATAATAGCATAAAACATAAGAAGTAATCAAGACTGTTTGTATTGCTGAATTCACTGATTACAATCACCTCTAATCTGTTTTGATTAGACGAAGAACACAAACTGTTCTTAGGGTTTTACAACCTTAGAGGCTTAAGAAAACTTGAACAATAAAGCAATTACAGACTCAAAATATGCAGAAAACTCTTATTCTATGCGTATATCTTCTATACAATCTTCTGTCTATTTATATTGCTTTATGGACGTGTTTCCTTGAAGGACTATGACTTCTCTGATAGTAGATATGCTGGAATCTTCTTGTAGATATCTTCCCTGAAAATCAGCACATTCTGTTTATGAAACTGTTGAGCAGCTTGAATGACTTGGCAGCATGAACTGAGCAGCTTGAGTTATTTTGCTCTGGCAGCTTGAACTTTTATACTGGCAGCTCGAGTTTCTTCAACTAGCAGCATGAACTTTGTACTTACACAGAAATTCTACTAACAGTATGAGAAGTCTAACTAACAGCTTGAGTATACTTAAACTATTTCCCAACATGATTCAAATCGGTTGCTAACATTTTGATGTACATTTTGGACCTTACTTGAATTCGGACCTAGTATCCTAATTCGGATGTTGACCCAAAGTTTCGAATATGTAATAATTCGGATATATGCCCAATTCGGATAACATCAATTTCGGTCTTATGTCCGAATCCGGATGGTGGCTTCGTCCGGATCCGGATGATCCGAATCCGGGTCCTCAATCCGGGTGGATCCGAAATTGATGGCCCGAAACCCAATTTTATGTATTAGAGTGATTTGAGAATAAATAAGTTATCAGAATCAGATGAAATTTAAGATTATAAAGATTAAAAGACAAAATATGACGGCCTTGATAAGACAAGTTATCAGATATCAGAATCAGATAGAATTACAGATTTTAATGACCAAAAGAAATAATGAAATTCCATGATAATGATGATGATAAAGATGATGAAATTGACATGATATTATCATGAATGAATTTGAACAGGTTCAGTATATTCTGAACAAAGATTTAAAGACTTAAAGACTTGAAAGCGGGTCTCTGATTTGAAAAGAATTGACAGATTACAGATTGACAAAATCCTGAGATAACTCAGGTGGCAAATTCATATATCTGTTTGACCAAGACCCAGACCTGTGAGTTATAGATATTCAGATTGAACATGCATAGATCCGGTTGAGATATATTGCTGCTGTTAGATTTATTGACATTCATTTATCAGCTGGATTGAGACCTGTGCACTCCATGGATGGGTGTTGCCCAGTGGATCATGATAGCTATTTGATTATCTTTTCATATTGCATTTAATATTGCTTCAAACTTTGCTTTATGATTCATTGCTATCATGATTTCTAAGACATACGCTTCCATTATTGATCAGACATTTGATAGAATTGATTCAGCTTGACTAGCCTTATGGTTTATTGTTCTAGACCCGGCTATTTCACCAGTTCTTATGAACTTGGTAATGACCTCCGATGTTCCGCCATATTGACTTACTGGTAGCTAGCCCAGTATGTGGCTGATCCCCACGATTTAAGCGTGAGTGTGGCTTGAACATCATCCGATCTTATGATACTATATCTCAATCATGAGGGCTGTAGCGGCAGCCAAGACATATCACGCTAAGACTAATGACTCCGCTTGACACGCATGTTGATATTGAAAATCTATAAACTCACTAAGCGTTGCTTACAGATGTTGCATTAATATTTTACAGGAAAAGCCAAAGGAAAATCACCTGCAGGACCTAGTACTTAGGTCATTCAAGATCCAAGTTTTGAAGCTTTCTTAGACCATTACTCAACACACTTTCTGGTACTGATTGGAAGACAACAAATGTGGTGGTTCTGGGTAGACTTGATGTAATGTATGATATTATGATTAGATTAGATGTTACCCTTTTATAACTTTATTTTGAAATATGTAAAGTAAATCCTAATCTTGTAATGTACTCGTAATTTTATTATTCCGCAATTTAATTACCCTATCTTAGCATGGTTGATATCGTATTGCATGAATTTGGGACCTAGACTAGTGAGCACTGCCCCGTAAGGGGTGGTCTTCACAAAAGCCAATGATAAGAAGCAACAATATCATTTGCCTTGCTTCTTGAATCTATATCAGTTTTTCAATTTCACTCTTCGTTTTGGTTCAGTTGTGTTTCGTTGTTTGAAATTATTTTTAATCATATGTTTTTATATTTATTTTTGTAATTAATATTTTAGATCCGCAACAACGCGCGGGTGTTTAATAACTCGTTATCAACATTTATGTATTACTAAATTTCATTATATTTATTTTTTATAATGTTAATTTTATTACTTTGGAAGGTGTTTTAGACACATCAATCATTTTATATGTTTATTTTTTTAGTTTATAATGAAAACTTTATTTATTATAACTTTTAACTTATTTTGCTCTTTATAATTTAAATTAGTTTGCTAATTTATTTATTAAAAAATATGTTTAACATCCCGCCGCAACGCGCGAGTAACCTAATAACTCGTTAATTTACAGATATCAATTATAGAATTGAACAATTAAGCCAATGAACTAAAATAATCTTAGTGATAAACATTGCTTCATATCTGTAAGATAGAACATATTTATGCCCAAAGCTAAGAAAAACATAAAATGTTACACATATCGGAAGGTGAAACGAAACTCTCAACGTACTCCACGCAGTGTATACTCCACATATCGTATTCGCTAATTAACGTAATGTTGAGTGATTCATACAAACCAGTTGACATCTCGTAGATAGCGAGTTCTTCAGCTCTATTCCTCATAAGAATTCTTCCGTTATCAAAAATACGAATCGGGTAGTAGAGTTCCTTGTTCAAACAGTTGTCTAGACAAAATATAAACGAATACGCCTTAGACCATGAGTTTTCAAAATCATCATGTTCCTTCATCATAACCCAAATATCGAATCTTGTACGATCAAAGTAGCTAGTGTTGATCAAACAAAGCCTTCCTTTATTCGTACCCAAAAGAATCTCTGAGTTTTGAAAGGGTAAATGTATCACAAAAGGCAATGCAATATCATCATTAACGTTAATATCCAGAGCCATGATCACCATCTCATTAGAAGCAGCAGCAACCCAATACAAAAATCCATTTAGAAACGTACCCCTAACTTCCGGAAAGTGTAACCGTTGGCCAACGATAACTCGTGACGTGCTCCATGAACTCCCTTTAACACTAAAGACATAACAAGTATCATAACATCTGTCATAATTATTGTCTCTGACCATAACGATTTTTAAGTCGTCTAGGGTTACACCGTAGCCAAATCCATATAAACACAAGGATCCACAACATGTAGGTGGATCAGGAAGTATCGTTGACTCACGAATCAACGGGTTGTATAGCATCATGTTTAAGTTTGATTCATCGACAAAACTATAACTAGGATCAAACCTACAGACCAAAAGGACTATTCCGCTGCAAGTTCCAACAACGAAAACGGAGGATTGTACAATACGAGGGTTTTCGATAGGATAAGAAAGGTTTTGTATTGAACGAGGTATGTCATCCATTGGAGCACTGATGTCGATCAGACGAAAACCAGTTTCGCCAGGGAGAAAGATCATTCGACGTGACCTCGACGTCATAAAATAAGGTTCGGAAATCAGATGGTTCCAATGTGTTGATACACTTCAGCATCGCAACAAGGGTTTTGCAGTAAGTCGTGCTAGTATGTTATGAAGAGTGAGATCTGGTATACGAGGAACGTCCGCCATCTTCAACACATGCAACACACACAATATCCGGAGTTAGAACTGGAACTGGAATTGAAATCCGTCCGCAGTATATATAGAGAGAAACGAGTTCTTACTTGAGGATTACGTTTTAGTAAGATATTGAGATATATATTCCATATATATTAATGAAAAAACATATTTTTGTAAATTTTATCATATGAATAATTGCTTGCAAAAGAAGGAAATCCCATATATAAATATGCGAAACTAATATTTTATTTTAAATGATTATAAGATTTTATCTACTTTGTGTCTTTGTTTCCTATATATTACTAGATCTAATCATCTAATAGATATCCTCTATTTTACTTTATCTTATTACTAGTTTATTAATTCGATCACTACCTAAATAATCTTAATTAAAAGTTTTTTTTATTAAATCTATGTATAAACTTAAAGATAAAACATATTATATAATTTATTTTTTATTTTAAATATATAAATAAATTTAAAATAAAAAATTAAATAAATTATATATATCATAACTATACATTATTTTTCTAGTTATTGTTTATAGGGCAAATAAAACTAATTATTGATTTTATAACTGAAGAAAAGGACAAAAACTTAAATCTATATATCTATCTATCTATATATTATTATATTAATAAAGCAAAATAATCATTGCCACGTGTCGCTTCCACGATTCTCCAACATTTCATTTTCCCGCCCATTTTTCCTAATATAACTTTCTCAATTAACCCATCTAATTTATTTTAGAAAACTTAAAATATTAAAGGAAAAGTTATATAAATCATTGATTTTTAAATATTTCCAAATTTAAACTCTAACTTTACCTAAAATGTATTATCTAGAATGAATAATTTGATGTATAATTTTCTATTTTACTAAAATTTAAACTAAAGATTAAATGTTTAATCGTATATTAAATGTATGAATTTAAAATATATTCTCATTCTTAAAATTGTAATTTATTTATTTTAAAATTATGTTAACAATGGTAATCGAGTTAATTTTTCATACATAATTCAATGAATCAAAAAAAATTTTATGTATAAAAGCAAGATTATAAGTTATTAATCATTAAAAACACATCTAAATATGAAAAGAGTAACACTATAAAAATTTTCATAAAAATAATATTTTCTCATATACTGTAAATATTGTTTTAAAATTTAAAAGCAAAAACATTACAAAATTGATTTTGTTTGTATAGTAATATAATCAATATTTCAAATATTTATTCATATCTTTAATATATTTATTATAATAAGAATAACAAAATCTTTTCAAATATAATAATAATTTATGTCAGTTAATATCAAAAAATTATTACTATATTGTTTTTTATAATAATATTTTAAGTTATTATATTAAAAAATATAAATATTTCTTATACATGTCCCATGTATTACATGGGCAATAATCTAGTATATTTAATAAACAAAAAATGGTAGTCAGGTCAATTTAAACACCGGCAAGTATCTTAAATGAGATATGATGTAACACCCTCAAACTAATCCACAATGCCACGTAAGTACCACATCAGCAACGATATAATATAATAATCTCTACACTATTCCCAAACATACACGCGGAAAACCTGATAATTTAAAACATTATTTTTACATAAGAAGTAGTCACGGAAGTCTCTGAATATTACACAACCTATCCGAAGTATATAAAACAATCCCCAAAATATAACTACCTCTATGAAAGGTAGCTAACTCCTCGATCACAAAGATGGTGTAAACCTACTTTGGTGCAGCAGGCCTACTAACAGTCCGGTCACTTGGGATACACACAACAACACACACAGGTCAGCTAAAGCTGGTGAGAATGCAAGTGTTAGTGTACGATTATAAAGCTCAGTAAATAATTAACTCATTAATAAAACGTTCAGCATTCTCTACTGAACAAGTATATGAGACCCCACAAGGTAGCTCAACTCGCGTGGATAGGCCCACGTACCAGATCCCTAGACCGCACAAAGCAGTCATCAGGAACTCAAAAAGGGAATTGGGAGCGACCCAACCCCTGCCCAGCCGTACGGTTTAGTATCTCAACAGCTCAAGTGTCCCAAATCTCATATAATAAAACACAGTTCTCAATAAAGCACAGTAATACATGCATGATAATATCTCAATAAAACTCGTAAGAAACTCATGATATCTCGTAAAAGCTCAGTAAAAGATCATGCAAGTATTAATAAATAATCGTACAAGTATCTCAAGAAAAACATGCAAACTCACCTGCTCAGCTAAATAAACTAAGTCTCGGTTCCCTGCCCTTTCCCTACCCTGTCAACACTAGACCCTGAAACACAATATCACAACATAACATCACAAACTCAACCCAACAACTCTATACACAACTCTCGACAACTCACAATACCCCAAAAACCCGAATACACGACTCACATAACCCGAAAACCCAACCCGAAACCCTAGCCGCATCGCGGCCGAACTCAACCAATCGCGGTCGCGGCCGCGCTGACTTCAAACTCGGCCGAGCTCACATCGCGGTCCGAGCTCGGGCTTAAACCGCCTGCGATCATCTCAAGAAGATCGCGGCCCGCGATCAAGGGATCGCGGTCGCGCTCACGAACGAACAGTAGCAGTTATGCTCTGTTTTTCACAGCCAGGGGATTTCTCCCCAAAATCATTTTCAGCTCAATTTTAATCGCAATTATCAGCTCGAATTTACTCAGAAATATATATATAAACCTAATTCAACTACTTTTCACAATTACTAACATCAATTCTCAAGAATTAAAGCTCAAAATTTACCTCAATATGGTTTCAAACTCCAAAGGAAGAATTTGATGATGATTCCACAGCTTAAACTCCAATCCAGCCTCTCAATTTCTGATTATGGTTGCTGATTTCACAATACACACACATACACTTTTAGCTCTGGCTTAGAATGAATCTAAGGAACAAAGGAAGCAACATATATATACGTTTTGGGTTTAGCTCGGTCCGACACCCAAAAATCCAATCCCGATACCCCAAATTACAATTTTATATCCCCGGGTCCCAAATTAAATAATTAATCCAATGAAATAATTCCACGTACCTATCTCAAAATCGGGATGTTACATATGATCCCGTGGATAACACGTCATTTATTTGTTTTCATGATTACTGGTTTATTAATTATTACCGCAAGCAGATAATTTTAATATATGTAAAAGATAATAAACTAAAAGGAAATAATGATATTATTATTTATTATGATCTATTAATTTTGTACAATTTTATACACACATGAATATTAATTATTTTTTTAAATATTTTAAACTTATATTATATTATATTATAATTAATAAGTTATTAGAGTATTAGATTTTGTTTGATTTGATTTGATTTGATATAGATTTAAAAGTAGATTATATTAGATATGAATAAATATAGTTTAAATTTATTTATTATTTCTTAAAACTATGAGAGTTGGGTATATTTACTCTTTTATTAGTATAGATAATTTAATGTTTATTACGAAAAAAACCAACATATTTTTATAGTTTTTACATTTTCATCGCTTAGTGTTACTTTTTTTCTAGAAAAGTACTCAAATTAAATTTTATTTTCTTGTTTTATGATATATGTCTATTAAAATATGTTTATAATTGTAAACCGGGTTTTAAAGATCTGAAAAATCGGGTTCTAATAGTCAAATTTCAATAACCAAAATTAAAAATTAACATGAGAACTTTTCTGAAAAAAAAAAAAGATAACATGGATGGTCAAAAACGCAAAAACTGTAAAAAAAATGTTGGTATTTTTATAATATACCCATAATTTTATGATACTATAAAATTTATAAGTAATATATCTGTTTTTCTTAATATTAATAAACATGGATAATTCATGTGTCTAAATATTAATTTAAAAAATCCAACGTTTAATATATGATTTGAATTAGGATTTTATGCCCATGTGTTACTACAAGAATACCTAAGCCGATCTGTTGCGTCTGCTACTGTAACATCCCAAATTTTAATTATATGTAATTTACGATTTTAAGACTCAATTATTTGTATTAATGGATATTTATGTCAATTTAAGTAAATTATGTTCACAAATTTACAAATGAGAAAGACATAAAGTTGAGGGGTACAATATGCAATTTGGTCAAAATAGAAATAAAAGGGGAATAATAGAAAAGAAACCTTTCATTTTCAAGAATTCATCCTCTCACTACACTCTCTCTCTAAACCGATTCTCTCTCTACTCTCTCTCTCGGCTTCATCCAAGAAGAACACAAGAAACCATCAAATTAAAGGTGCAAAAAGTTGGATTCAGATAGCAAATAAGGAACTATAAGCATTACAACAAACGATTTGAGGTAATAGTCACTCCTATTTACGAATTTATGAAGTTTCTATTCGGTTTTTAGTGAAAACCGAATCAAAAGATTTTGGTTCTGATTCTTGATGCATGTTATATATTCTTAGTGTAATGTGTAAATCGAACATGTATAATGTAGTGTACCAAATTTCAGAATCAGATTCCACCTCTAAGTGTGATTTCAAGATATGTGTGTGTTTTAGTGTGTGTGTTCATCGAGACTCATAAGAAAAATGGACATAAATGAGTTATTTTGGTACATAAGTGTTATGTATTAAGTTAAAAGATAGCATATAAGTTTACATTTACAATGTTAGACTCAAAAACATGCAAAGATGGTCCAAGTATAAATATAGAATTTCTGGAAAAATATTGGAAATTTAACAAGTATGAGTGCGGACGATGATCCATCCGAATTCGGATCATCATCCTAGTTCGGACTCAACCTCAATTCGGACCCATAGTAATTTCGAACCCCAACCAATTTCGGACACTAGCCTACTTCGGACCACCCCCATTTCGGACCCTACTAATCCGGATCACCCATTTCGGATCCACCAATTTCGGACCAAGGACCCAATTTCGGACCATTTGTGTTTCGGACCATCCGAATTCGGATGTGGTCCGAATTCAGACCCAATTACATTTAAAATTACAGAATACAAGTTTTAAGCAATTACTGACACAAAATCACTATTACACTTACTTTACAGATCATTGTGGTGTTACCAAAACACACATTGATTCAGAGACAAGTCACACAATACCAATCACTGTGAGTAACAGATTGTCATTCGAACATTTATTGTTTTTGCATTCATGTTTATACATTCAATGACATGTTCACATTGTTCATATACATCATTTGGCACTCGTACATGATTTGTTGTTATGATGCACACTCGTACTTGACATGTATTACACATGTAGCCAGCGTTCAATTGAAAGTGCATTTATTTACATAATGCTTGCACTGCATGATCATTACTTTACAATCTGATGCGACCTGGACTGGGGCTGACAGCAGGCCACTGTCGGGGACTGATCATCCCACTCGTTATCCCGTCAGGTTCGGCACATCCCCGATCAACATTTGAACTGCCAACCCCATGCTAGCAATGCATGGTTTACACGTACATTGAGGCTTACACTGCCTGTTTTCACATACATGGGGCTTACACTGCCCATGGTTAAGCATTGCTTGTAAAGAAATATTTGTTGTTTGCGTAATCTGTTATCTCACTAAGCTTTAGCTTACAGTTGACTCACAATGTTTTCAGGCAAAGGCAAAAGTGTAGCTGGACCTTCTACTTAAGCAATTCACTTCAATATCCCGGAGACTTTAGAAGCTATTGGTACACAGATATTGTAGCTTTGGGCTGGGATTTGTTACTTCTAAAACAACTATGTTGATGTAATAGTTAGACTTAATCACTGTAGACATGTATTCTATTGCTTTAGTGTGGATTTGCTTAATTCTAATTTAAGTATTCAATTTCAATTATCGTATTATTCATTGGGTTGCTTGTTGATCCTGGTGATTCCATTTATAATATCAAAGCAAGAGGGTGTCACAGCTACATATTCAAATAACTATTTAACCATTAGAAGAGATACACTATGTTTGACAAAAAGCTTTTAAAAGCATCTAGGAACTTTTGTTTTTTTAAAAAATCTACTAAAAACTAAAAGTCATATGTTGAAATAAAAAGTAGAGCTTTCATTTTTTTTTTAAAAAAAAAACACTCTTTTATAAAATGCCGATATATGTAACATTTAAAAAGCTCGGGATTGCGTCTGCTACATATTCAAATAACTATTTAACCATTAGAAGAGATACACTATGTTTGACAAAAAGCTTTTAAGAGCATCTAGAAACTTTTGTTTTTGAAAAAATCTACTAAAAACTAAAAGTCATATGTTGAAATAAAAAGTAGAGCTTTCTTTTTTTTTTTTTTAAAAAAAAAAAATACTCTTTTATAAAATGCCGATAAATGTAACATTTAAAAAGCTTGGGAGCTTTTGTCTAGCATAATTTACATTTTACCTCACTATTAATTATAGTCTAAACTGATTTATTTAAATTAATGTCTTTATATATAATTCATTTGATTTTTTTTTCATACGTGAGTACGTCATAATTAATTCTTATATTGATTTTCTAGACATATTTAAATTACAAATGTCAATAATTTCTTTTTTATATGATTAGTCCAATTGATGTGTGCGTTCAAGTCCAATTCAAAAGGAGAAAGAAATAACACACAGTCACACACAAATGTGATTTGCCAAAAAAGGGCAATTGTTATATTAGGCAATGTATTTTTTTTAAAATTATATAGCAAATTACTAAGATTTTTTTAAATGATGCAATTTCCACATTTACAATAAAGGAAAAGAACATACATTACACGGAAAAATTGACTTTTTTACATTGCCATTCATTCATGTTAAATTTTTTTATAAAATTTGATTATTATATTATCGGGTTTATTATGAAAAAAAGGTAACATGTTTTTACGATTTTTGTGTTTCGTCTCTCAATGTTATTTTTTTTTCAGAAAATTCCTTAAGTTGTAATTTTCTTTTAGTTTTGTGAAAATTGACTATTACAATCCGGTCATATTTAGTAAACTGAGTTTTTAAAAACTGAAAAATCGATTTCAAATATCCAAATTTCACTAAATAAAAATTAAAAATTAATTTGAGGACTTTTATGAAAAAAATAACATGAATGAACGAAAATACAAATTAAAAATGTGAAAACATGTTGGTTTTTTCCATAATAAACATTTATTATGTTATAAGTTGATCATGGATACAATTATAATGACGTTATTCATAACAGTTTGATCCAATTTGCTTATAAAATTAAGTTAAACAAGTATGGTTTTATTTACTTAAAATAATGTGTTGCTTAAAAAAGTTGATTATCTAAATACAGTGGTTATGGTGTGCATTAGCTAGCCCTTATATGGTTAATTATCTAAATACATATGCAAAGTACCCATTAGCTCTAAAACGTAATATAACTACAATGTTTTAATTGATTGTTCAGTTTATCTTAACTTGAAATTAGTTGGTAACTTTGATATTGATCAATAACTTTTCTTTAAATATTCTACGTGAATGAGGATTTTCAGGCATTTGATTGGTAATTAAATATTTGAATATATTATATGTTAGGTTTGTTGGGAATTCGTATCGGTTTTCATAAAAACATAAACTTTTAATCGAATTAAATGCACAACAGAAACTTTTTAAAATTTATGAATTCCGTACACGGATCATCAAGTAAAACATAATATAAGTAAACGAGAAAACTGAAATCTTAACAAAACTCGAGCGATTTATCAACGAACCTTTATTAATCAAAACCCTAAGAACAACCGGCTTTACGCCACCCTATTACTTACAATATAAATCTCACTACAACCACACACTGAGTCTTCGTCAACAGACGAAGCTCACTCTCTTTTACAACAACCAACAAATACTCGAGTTTCTTAATACTGAAAATGAAGAAATAAAGCGGAAACTTAACCAAAGAAGACGAAAGAATATTTTCTGTGTGTAAACAGAAGGTTACCCTTTCTTATATAGAGCTGGAGCAAGGAGCTTGAACCGTCTGAATAACAAACCCAACAGCTTCAACAATAAATGTGGTTAGTTCCCAAATATACAGAGTTCCAAAATATGCAGGTTCCAAAAATACAGATTTCAAGAGTATCCAACAATTAACTTGCAACAATTAAATTGAGCCCATTACCTTAGTAGCCCATTACCTCAGCCCAATAAAATAAAAACCCAAATATTAAAATATCATTTTAACACCCCCCCCCTACAAGTTAATTGTTGAACTGATTTAACAATTTTAGCTTACCACATAGATGATTATGAGATGAAACAGTCAGACCTTTTGTAAAGACATCAGCTGCATTCTTTGAAGAATCAACTTTAACTGGCTTAATAATACCTGCAGATATTTTTTCCCTTACAAAATATAAATCCAATTCAAAATGTTTAGTACGATCATGAAAAACAGGATTGGATGCTATTAAAATGGCAGCACGACTATCTAAATGAATGTAGACAGGGAGTTCAACAAATATTTGTAAATCCTGCAAGACTTTAATAAGCCACAAGACCTCACTTGTGACGGAAGCAAGAGCTCGATATTCTGCTTCAGCAGACGAGCGAGACACCGTTGGTTGTTTCTTACTTCGCCAGGAAACAAGATTACCATTTAAAAACACACAGAATCCAGTTACTGACTTTCTTAACATTACGGCCTTAGCCCAATCAGCATCAACAAATACAGACAAGCAGTGTTTATCTGATTTACAAACAGCAATATGAACTCCTAATCCAGGTTCAAGTTTTAGATATTTAAGTAAACGTAAAGCACATTTCAGATGGGACTGACGAGGTTGATGCATGAATTGACTTAAAACATGGACAGTATAAGTGATGTCTGGCCTAGTTAATGTCAGATAGATAAGTTTGCCAATTAATTTCTGATACTCAGTAACATTTTCAAGAACCAAATCAGAAGAACTCTCATACCCTTCAGAAGCTACAAAAGTACTAGGATCTAAGGGATTTTGAGCAGGTTTACAAGCAAGCATGCCAAATTCAGAAAGAAGGTCCAAACAGTACTTTCTTTGGTTCATACACACTCCTGTAGGAAGATCAAGGATTTCAATTCCAAGAAAATATTTTAGCAACCCCAGATCCTTTACTTGAAACTTTGTTTTTAAAAATTTTTTAAATTCAGTAATTTTACTAGGGTCGTTTCCTATAACAACGATATCGTCAACATAGACAAGAAGGGCAATAAACAGAGAAGAAGTACATTTTATGAACAAAGAATAATCGCTTTTACTTTGGCAAAAACCATTTTCTAGGAGAACAGAAGTAAACTTTTCATTCCATTTTCTTGGAGCTTGTTTTAGACCATAAAGGGATTTAAGCAGTTTGCACACTTTTGTTTCATTTTTATTAAAATAACCCAGCGGAGGAGTCATGTAAACGTCCTCTTCTAAGTCACCATATAAAATAGCATTATTAATATCAAGTTGGTGAATAGGCCAACCATTTGAGACAGATAAGTTCAGCAAGCATCGAACAGTTACCATTTTAACAACAGGAGAGAAAGTCTCGTCAAAGTCAAGACCTTCTCGTTGACTATAACCTTTAGCAACTAAGCGAGCCTTGTACCGATCTATCTCACCAGAGGATTTATACTTTATTTTATATATCCATTTACACCCTATAGGTTTTCGGTCAGGGGGTAAGTCAACTAATTCCCATGTGTGGTTTCTATGTAGGGCTTCCATCTCAAGATTCATTGCATCTATCCAGTGCTGATGTTTAATGGCCTGCCACTATGTGACTGGTTCAACAGCCTTGTTTAAATTTGAAATAAAGCAAAAATCAGAAAAGGACAGTTTAGAATAATTGACAACCTTTTCAAGGCCGAATTTAACTTTACTATTAACAACAAAATCATTATATTTTGCAGGCATATGAGTAGATCTACTGGATCTACGAGCAGTAGTAGGTTGAGAAGTGGAAGGACCATATTGATTTCCCTCAGAGGCTCCCTCATTATCATGTAGAGTTGCACTAGACTCATGCAATACATTCTGGTTATCATGAGTGGTGGAGTTCTGAGACAATTTGCCATCACCAACAGTAGGTGTTGCATGATAGTCTTCAAAGATTTCCTCCCACTCATTACGACTGAGATCACTATGGTCTATACCATCTCTAATCAAAATATTATGGCTTTCATCATTGGGTTTAAGAATCCTACCAAAATTTTCCTTTTGGGCATCAAAACTATCAGTATTTATGTCAAAAAAGTCTTGATAGTTTTGATTTAAAGGAGTAGTTGAACCACTATAGGTTGGTTTGTATGGAAAGACATTTTCATAAAACTTGACATCCCTTGAAAACAAAAAATTTTTGCTACCAATATTATATAACTTGTATGCCTTCTTTTCAGTGGAAAAACCAACCAAAATACATTTTTCAGACCGAGGTGAAAATTTATCTGAAACATTTAACAACTTAGCAAAGCATAGACAGCCAAAAATTCTGAGATGGGAGAGAGTTGGTTTGATCTTATACACCATTTCATAGGGGCTTTTTCCTTTAAGAATAGATGTGGGAAGCCTGTTGATCAGGTAAGTAGCTGTTAGAATACACTCGGTCCAGAGATACAGGGGTATATTTCCTTGAAATAGGAGAGTTCTGGCCACATTTAAAAGGTGTCTGTGTTTTCGTTCCACCACTCCATTTTGTTGGGGTGTGTGGGAACAAGAAGTTTGATGAATGATCCCATGTTGTTTGGTAAAAGAATTCATGTAGTTATTGACAAATTCCGTCCCATTATCACTTCTAAAAACTTTTACGTTTTTATTAAACTGAGTTTTTAACAGATTATAAAAGATGACAATATTTTCAAAAACGTGGTCTTTTGATTTGAGAAGAAACGTCCAAACAGCTCTGGAGTAATCATCAACAATAGTGAGAAAATATTTATAACCTTCTTTGCTAGTGACTCTATAAGGACCCCAAACATCTAGATGAATGAGGTCACCTAGGGATTGGGTCTTATGGTCACTTGAAGGAAAGGGTTCTCTTATTTGTTTAGCCATATGACAGATGTCACATGGTTGAGTGGCCTCTATTTTTTTGAGTTTTAAGGTATCTTGTAAGGCATGAAGGACCTGATCAGATGGGTGACCAAGTCGATCATGCCATACCATGGTAGATTCATAACTAACAGGAACACAGAAAGTAGCATGACTATTACCTTGATTATTCAGGTAGAAATTATACAGGCCATCACATTGTTTACCAGTTGCTAGAGTCACATTTGTTTTCAAATCCTGAATATAGGAAAAATTTTCATCAAAAACAACAGAAAGGCCACTGTCTTTAACAAGTTGATAGACAGACAGCAGGTTGACAGTGTATTCAGGAACAACCAAAATATTATACAAGGTGACTTTATTAGTTAAGTGTAGGTCTCCAATTTTAGTGACTTTAGCTATAGTGCCATTCGAGTGGGTGACTGTGATATTTAAATTTGAAACATTTACAGTATTAAAAAGAAATTTTTCAGAATGTGTCATGTGGTGATTGGCACCAGAATCAATAAGCCAGCAGTATGAGTTTGGCTTAAGATTCAAGTTTGAACCAGAAACAGTAAAGGTATTTGAATTGAAAAAATTACCACACATATTGGATTGAGGGGTGGCAGTTTTGGTTTTCTCGTCAAGAAGGGTCATTAATTTTGATAATTGATCCTTGGATAGAGAAACGGTAGATAAATCATTAGTACTGGAACTGATGTTTGAAGAGGGACCTTGAGAAGGGTTACTAGATTTCCTTTTCCAAGATGCAGGATAACCTACAATCTCAAAGCATTTGTCAATAGTATGGTTTGTTCTGCCACATTTGGAACACTTCAAATTATTATTGGTTTTAGGATAACCAATAATTTCAAAACATCTATCGATGGTATGCCCATTTCTCAAACATTTTTTACATTTCAAATCAGGATTGGCAACAGTTCTTGACTGAGAGGTGGATTTAGAAAAAAATATGGCAGATTGTCCACCGGTTTTTTGATCACTAGTGGTGGATAGACGATGAGATTCCTCTCTAGAAATGATATTAAAAGCATTTTTCATACTTGGTAAAGGGTCTTTAGTTAGGATATTACTCCTAATGGGTTGGTAAATATTATCAAGATCCATTAAAAACTGCATCAGTTTTAAAAGATTTGTATGGTTTTGAAAATCTTTGGATGCTTCACATGTGCATTGTGGGAGTTTTAACATTGTGTCATACTGTTTCCACAAAGAGTTGAGCTTATGATAATAGTCAGACACCAACGAACCATTTTGTGTGAGGGAGTTGATTTGATGGTGTAAATTAAACATAACAGAACCATCAACTTTATCATATGTTTCTTTTAATTCTAACCACATATCAGAGGCAATTTTAGAAAATATTTGAGCATTGTACAAGTCATCAGACATAGCTCCCAAAATCCATGACACCACAACAGCGTTACACCTATCCCATTGTTTTGAGCATTTCATTTGTTGATGGACGTTCAAGAGATCCATCAATGAACCCAGTTTTATTTTTAGTTTGAAGGGCCAGTTCCATAGAATAAGACCATGTTTTAAAATTTTCAGTACCCTTTAGTTTTATGTTAATAAGAGGGGTACTGCTAATGTCACTAGCATGCAAATACAAAGGGTCACCAAAATCAAGTCTACTAATCAGGGTACCTTCTTGGTCTCCCATCTTAAAAAAACGTGTAATCAAGAATGACAGATCTACACACAAGTACACAAACAGTAAAACCAAGCAAGACAAGAGGAAATCAAGTCCTTAATGGCAGGATTCCACGAGCGTTCAAGACGCCAGGTCAAGCCAGGACAGGATCCCACACTAACAAAGAATTTTTATAAAACACAAAAGATATGAGAATCCAAAAAAAAAAACAAATAACTCGTCTATAGGCCAAGTATGATTCTCAGGGGCAGTTGATTCCCGATTGTACGGAAACTCCCAAGAACAAGAACTTGCTACAGCACGAGAGGGTTGAGAATTTCTTACAGTGTACTCCACAATTTTAGATGATCCAAACACAATGAGCAACAATATCAGCTTCTCAACAGTTGAAGTAGGGAACAATACCACTTTTTAAGGTTTTTTGAGGGAGCAAACCCTAACCAACGAACAATCAGCAGAGACTTTTCAAATCAGCGATTCCTAACCAGCAGCGATGGGAACAAGTAACACCAGCGAGGCAACCACTCGCCTTTTAGGGTTTCAAGAACAAACCAAGAGTTTAACAGGAGGCTTTGCACGAACACGCCCCCAACCATTCACAGGAACGAGCCTGGGCTCTGATACCATGAAATCTTAACAAAACTCGAGCGATTTATCAACGAACCTTTATTAATCAAAACCCTAAGAACAACCGGCTTTACGCCACCCTATTACTTACAATATAAATCTCACTACAACCACACACTGAGTCTTCGTCAACAGACGAAGCTCACTCTCTTTTACAACAACCAACAAATACTCGAGTTTCTTAATACTGAAAATGAAGAAATAAAGCGGAAGCTTAACCAAAGAAGACGAAAGAATATTTTCTGTGTGTAAACAGAAGGTTACCCTTTCTTATATAGAGCTGGAGCAAGGAGCTTGAACCGTCTGAATAACAAACCCAACAGCTTCAACAATAAATGTGGTTAGTTCCCAAATATACAGAGTTCCAAAATATGCAGGTTCCAAAAATACAGATTTCAAGAGTATCCAACAATTAACTTGCAACAATTAAATTGAGCCCATTACCTTAGTAGCCCATTACCTCAGCCCAATAAAATAAAAACCCAAATATTAAAATATCATTTTAACAAAAACAAATGAAATTCGTACCTTTGTATTTGATGAAAAAAACACACGAATGAGATGTTTTCGAATCCACCGGTGATGACACGATCGAGCAGCTCTATGTATGTAATCAAATACACGAAAAACGGGAAAAACACACGTAAGTACGTGTGTTTGGGACGGCCGGTTTAAACAACACACAAAATCAACACACCTCTTTCTAGGAATGGCAACGGGGCGGGTTCGGGGCGGGGATTAGTCCCCCCGTCCCCACCCCATTCACATCGGGATTCTTATCGGGGATCCCCATCGGGTCCCGACGGGTTTCGGGTTCCCAATGGGTACCCAATAAGATTCAATTAGTCGTTGGTGTCTTTCGTTTCCCATATACATGTATAAACCCGAACATAAAACTCGTCTAAAAAATTAAAATTGATAAACTTTCTAACGATATCATATATCTTTTTAACAATAAAAGATAAAAATTTATATGAAATATAACCAAATAAAACTAAATAACAACACACTTGCATTATCGTAGATAAAGAATAACGATACAATTACACTAACAAACAAAATTACGTAGATATTAATCATAGATTATTATATATTTATAACATAATTAAAGAAAGAAGGTATATCTATGTGTGTGTCTATATATATATATATATATATATATATATATATATATATATATATATATATATATATATATATATATATGTATGTATATATATTATATATGAAAAATAATATAAATACTATCGGAGCGGAGCGGGGCGGGGATTGGTCCCCCCATCCCCAACCCGTACCCGATAAAATCCCCAATAAGATCCCCAAACTTTCTCCGAAAAGTTCAGGTTTCGGGTTTTCCCGTCGGATTCGGGGGGTTTTGCCATCCCTACCTCTTTCTTTGATTGTATGTATATATGTCTCATTTATATATATATATATATATATATATAGACACATACGGCCATACATACATACATACATACATACATACATACATATATATATATATATATATATATATATATATATATAGACATATACGGCCATACATACATACATACATATATATATATATATATATATATATATATATATATTATTAATTTAAGAGTTTGAGTTTTAATCAAATTCTAATATAATAATATAATATATATCTTAATAATTATTTTTATTATTTAAATCTTATATAATTATATCTATAATTATCTATCCATTAGATAATATTTATCTTTTATATATTATCTAATCTATATATATAACAAATTTTCCAGGTGTTGCCTTCACGTTTCACCTAAAAAGATAAATATAAAAATAAGATAAAAAATAACTATAAATATAAAATAAAAGATAAATACGAAATATTAAAAGATAAATACAAATATAAAATATATATACAAATATAAAAGATAAACACAAATATAAAATAATAAAAATATGAAAAGATAAATACATATATAAAATATATATACAAATATAAAATAAAAGATAAATACAAATATAAAATAATACAAATTTTAAAAGATAAATACATAAATATAAAATAAAAGATAAATACAAATTTGAAAAGATAAATACATATATAAAATATAGATACAAATATAAAATAAAAAATAAATACAAATATAAAATAAAATACAAAAACAAAAACAAATAAAAAATAAAAAAATATTGTTTGTTATTATTAAATAAATATTAATAAATAATTATTATACAAACAAATATTATCTATATGTCAAAAAAATATTATGTGTATATGAATTTATTAAAATATATTAACATAAATAAGTATTATATAAACAATATTAAAAAAGTAAAAAAGTAAACATAACAATATTAATAAAAACATATTTCATTACATTTTGATAGTTCTAGTAAAATATATGTACATAAATTATGTTTTATTTAAAATTAAAAATTTAAATTATATCTATTAAATACATATACATTTCGAAATAAAATAGTTTAAGAATTATTAGAATAGTAAATACTATTAAATAATAACTATAACAAATAACCATACTATTATTGTATTTTTATAAATATTTAATATTTATATGTTTTATTTTACATAAATAAATTATAACCAATTATTTATTAACATTTATCCACTAATTCAAATAAATCAAGTTTTTTATTTAATATCCAATAATAATTAAAAGACTAGATAAATATTGCACTACAATACCTAATATTGCACTTATAGTCCTCGTATTTTGAGACATACAATTAATCACCCATTAATTTAATCTCAATTATCATTTCGTGTCATAAACAATATCCAATATTATTTATTCAATACTTTGATTACATCTACTCAGTTGTGCTCATCGGTGTGACCCTCAAGTGTTTTATGAAATCAGTCATGATGCAGTAGTATTGTCATCTTCACACACCATACACTAACAATGTTAAATGCTATTTTTTGTGCTTATCATAACATGATCCATTGTTGTTGATCATCCTCTAATCCCTTTGTCCATGTCTTCTCCATTCATTCATTCATTCTCTCTCTCTCTCTCTCTCTCTCTCTCTCTCTCTCTATATATATATATATATATATATATATATATATATATATATATATATATATATATATATATATATATATATATTTGTGTGTGTGTGTAAAATGAATATGACCACACATATATTGAAACTTAACATCCTAAATTATATGTGATACCGGTGGCAATTTCGGATCATTTAAGTAAACGAGTTGATGATCAAAAGTCATAAATTTTACATGATTTTGGAATAATTTTAATGAACAATTTGTTTAATTCGACCCGTTCGACCTGTTGGGTCAAAATTGTCACCCCTAATACGTGCAAAGTTTTATTTGGTTATTATAATTTAGAAGCTTATCAAACATACATTTATGAAATGTTTTTGTGATAGCACTAAACTACGAATTTAAGTTTATATAATTTTTATATACAAATTATCATCGATCGAAAACTGTGCTAAATGTACACTTTATCAATAAAATTTTGCAACAAAATTCGGTTCTTCAAATGAACCAAACACTATCAAGCTGAATTAGGCCATGCATCTTAGATTTTATACACTAAAGACCAAACATTCAAAAGCTAAATGTTTTTTAGGTATAAATAAGAATCATTAGGTGTTGTGATAAGACAACTAGACCACTTAAATAACGTTAGCAATTTGAGATTGGCCAAAAATCCTGTCAAGTGATGGATTCATCATCGGCAATGAACGATCAAGGTTTTAATAAGGTCATGTTTGTTTACCTATTAATGGAATCATTAAAATGTCATTTTAATTTTGAATGTTTTTTAATGATTTTATTAAGAAGTAAACAATCAACCGGTAAACTATTAAAAATTGTTTAGCATGAAAATTGAAAATCCTGTCAAGTGATGGAGTCATATATTTTTTTCGGGTGTTAAACTGTTAATGTTACAAGTGTCTAACGAAAATACTAAGAAGAGGAAAAAATTCATATATAATGTATTATGTTATAAAAATATTTGGTATTAAATTACAAAAATACAAACAATTAAAATGTCATAAAAAAGTTTTATTGCTGATGTGTTGTTAGGGGTGAGCGACATAGTCGATTTTTCGAACCCGGTCCGGTACCAACCGATACCGAATTAATATATTCGGTCCGGTACTCGGGTTTTGAATTAATCGGTTTTCGGTACTCACGGATTCGGTACCATATTTATTTCGAATATCTTATTTCGGTTTTGGTACCACATTTATACCGAACCGGTACCATATAAAATTAATTGGTTCGGTATTCGGTTCTTCCACATCTCTTTTTTCGGTTTCGGTACCGGCCGGTTCTGGTACCGAGCTCACCTCTATTAGCTGTCACATGATAATTCTAGAATATAATGCAACCACAATCTATTGTCAAACTAGGAATCCAAAATTTTATACCAAAATTATTGTTTTCTTTTGTTAAAAAAATTTGATTATGTTTGTTTTGATTCAAATTTATTGTTTTCCTTTTGTTAGAAAAATTAGATCATATTTGTTTTGATTGTTTGATGAAGACTAGTTTGCAAAAGTTACAAAGAAAAAGATAATATCTTTATGACAATTGTTATTTAGGAAATCTTATAAAATTATAAAGGTAACATACTTTTAGAAAGCTTTTTTAAAAAGGTAACTCTATAGAGTTTTGCTTACTAAAACCACTAAAGTAATACTAAAAGATAAGTATATTAATAGTATATTACCTTTCTATACATCATTTTATAAGCGAATTACTTACATAAATAAATTTAAAGGTATATATATGATATCTGGAATAATAATTTCTATAACTTACATTACCTTTGTTTTTAATTTTTCCAGAATTAAATTATGTAGAACCACTTTCATCTTAAATATTTTCCACTTCATCATATATTAAAACATTGTATTCATTTTCTGAAAATGTAAGTGCATGGAGTTATAATAATAGCATTGAAAAATTGTTGCAAAATCATTTTTGGTATTTGCCATCCTTGTGAAAACGACATGTTTTTTTTTTCTTTAGACAGAGACGGAGAGTGTGTAAAACAATGCTTATATCATATGCATCATCATCTAGAAGGTTATATATATATATATATATATATATATATATATATATAGAGATGGTATCATTGCAGAACCTAAATTTAGTGTAGAACTGTAGAACCAATATCGTCCATAGATTAGAATAATCTAATGGTCTTGATTAAAAGAGTTAAGTTTGGAATTAGTGAAAAAAAGATTGGTAATAGTGATATTTTAATTCTGGAGGGGTAAAAAAGTAAAAGATTGGAAATAGCAAAAAGATTGACATTAGCAAAATAAATATCTTTTTTCTTTAAATTAAAATAACATTAATATTATTAATTTTTAAATCAAAAAAATTATACCATAAAAACGAGAATTTTATACTCTTTAAAACGAGACCGGTCATGATATATTTTTTTCGAAAAAATTTTACGTGTTTATTTTTCGTAAAAAAAAATTACCCAGACCACGATGCAATATATCATGGTGAGATAATGAGATCATTCGATATCGAATGAACACTTTGATATCGTATATTTAACGTCAATGCAACACTGCATATACGCTCATTATTAACAGAGCTAAAATAATAGTCACAATTAGTAGTCAAAGTTGGTGGATTTAACGAGAACGGTTATGATATATATTTTTTATTTTTCGTAAAAAAATTTTTTACCCAAACCACGATGCAATATATCATGGTGAGATCATGAGATCATTCGATATCGAATGAACACTTTGATATCGTATATTTAACGTCAATGCAACATTGCATATACGTTCATTACTAACAGAGCCAAAATAATAGTCACAATTAGTAGTCAAAGTTGGTGGATTTAACGAGAACGGTTATGATATATATTTTTTTATTTTTCGTAAAAAAATTTTTACCCAGACCACGATGCAATATATCATGGTGAGATCATGAGATCATTCGATATCGAATGAACACTTTGATACCGTATATTTAACGTCGATGCAACACTGCATATACGTTCATTATTAACAGAGATAAATAATAGTCAAAATTAGTAGTCAAAGTTGGTGGATTTAACGAGAACGGTCATGAATATATTTTTTTGAAAAAAAATTTACGTGTTTATTTTTCGTAAATTTTTTTTACCCATACGACCATTCGATGTCGAATGAACACTTTGATATCGTATATTTAACGTCGATGCAACACTGCATGTCCATTATATATTAAAAGAGTAAAAAAAAAAAAATCAAAGTGGACAGTCAAACTTGGTAGGCTACTATTAGTTCAATGTTAATTGTATAATTACCATCTTATCCCTAGTGTTATATTATACTCTAATGGTTTAGATTGGTTCTATGATTCTGCACTAAATTAAGGTTCTGCAATGATCACAACCCTATATATATATATATATATATATATATATATATATATATATATATATATATATATATTGGTTCCATTGAGAACTTTTGTGCACCGAGGCACAAAAGAACCTCCACTGGCCATTTGATGAAAAGAATGTTTGGGTTAGATCAAATGACAAAAGGGTAATTAAATAGAAAGTTTTATGCATCAAGTGCACATAATGAATTTCGTGGAGGGGTAAAACAGAAATTATGCAATCATTATTTAATTATTACACTTTCAAAATTAACAAAAATAATTCAATTCAAAATACATGCATATCGTTCATCTCTTCATGCATATCGTTCATCTCTTCCAAAAATGAATCATGCATATCGTTCATCTCTTCCAAAATCAAAATACATCAAAATACAAACATGAATCGTTCATACAAACATAAATCATGCATATCGTTCATCTCTTCCAAAATCAAAAGGGGGTTAAGAGAGAGGAGAGAGAGATAGAGAGAAAGAGGGAGTGGATTTAGGAAAGAAGTTAATGGTGATTTTCATACCAAATTTAACTATTAATTATCTTAAAAACATTTAAATTCAAAAATAAAATCCATACATTTAATATCTCCTAAATGCCCTTTGTGCACCCTTGGTAGATAGTCCGGTGCACAAAAGTTCTCAATGGTGCCTCGATGCATAAAAGTTCTCAATCGAACCCCAATATATATATATATATATATATATATATATATATATATATATATATATATATATATATATATATATATATATATATATATATATATATATATATATATATATATATATATATATACATATACATATATATATACATATATATATATATATATATATATATATATATATAAACAAGGGATCTTTTGTGAACAAGTTATTAATTGTGAAAATTGTGAACCAACCAAAGTTTGACAACTAAGCAGATAAAAATTAATTTGTAAAAGGGCATTTTAGTCTAAAATTTAGAAATATGCTTACGTATCCAACTATCCATCATTTTTTATATTCATTGATTCCAACAACAAATCCGAATTGCATGGTATTTATCCAACAAAGTATGGCAGTTTGATTTTTTTTTAAAAAAAAAATTAACGCATTATTTGTTCATAAAAATTAACAGTTTTTTTTCTTCATCAATCTCATCATTCCTCGTGATTCCTTAATTTTGTGATTTGTTAATCGAATTAAACAACGTTTATTGCGATGCATTCATTCAATTTAATTCCTAAATTTCCTAAATTTTATGAATTATTTATCGAATTAAACCATTACGATACGTTCATTCAGTCGTTTATTGAATTAAACGACATTCATTCCTTTCTGGTTTTGTTATAGAAACTGGAATTGCCATTTTTGTGTTTATCTCATGCGAGATAGAGAAACCATACCTTCTCTTTCGTTCTTAAAAAATCTGATAAGTTTTACCAACAGTTCCTTTTGTCTTTCTACCGAAAATCTGAGCAAGATAACATGTACACTGTTCGTCGTTCGTATACGAACCAGACGTTGCTTCCAGTCGTTCTCGAGGAATCAATGATTTCATAGGCTTCTATCATGGAATCATCCATTTAACATTGGTAATTCATCATGGGTCTACCTTGTTCATCGTTTACGAATATTCAAGTATTCAATTCGCAAGAGTAATTTGCTTTCAATGAACGAACAACCATGGTTGTCGATGAACCTTAGAACTTATCTATTAATGTGTACACAATGAAGCTAACGAAGCCGGTGCAGTCGATGCACCTCATATATGTTATGATTTTGTGCACTCAACGAACCTGACGAATCCGTTGTAGTCGATGAACTAGGCTTATGACCATACTTATAATGTGTACCTAACGAAGCCGCCTTATCAACATATATATATGTTATGGTTTTGTGCACTCAATGAACCCGACGAAGCCGGTGTAGTTGATTAACCTAGCTTATAACCATACTTTTAGTGTGTACCTAACGAAGCCGGTGCAGTCGACGCATCTTATGAACATATATGTTATGATTTTGTTTACCCAATGAACCCGATGAAGCCGGTGAAGTCGATGAACCTAGATTATAACCATACTTTTAATATGTACCTCATGAAGCTGATGCATTCGATGCACCTTATGAACATATATGTTTTGATTTTGTGCACTCAATGAATCCGACGAAGCCGGTGTAGTCGATGAACCTAGCTTATGACCATACTTTTAATTTGTATATACGTTTCCACATAATAGGTGGTAATTCTTGTTGATGTGTCACTAATTTAAAAGGTTCAAAGGGTTCACAAGTATTAAAGGGTTAAAAGGTATCAAAAAGTTATACGGCTTCAAAAGATAGTCTAGGTTCATAATTGAAGATAAAACTTCATGGATTAGATCATTTCAAAAAGGCACATCGTTTATATCCAGGAGTTATTTACTCCTAAATATAGGGAACTTGAAAGATTTGCTTCATTTTCCCATTTTGCCCTTTTGTTTAATTAATTAATTCACATAATAGGTGTAATTCCTGCTGATTTGTCATTAAATTATTGGTTCACAACGTTCTCAATATATAAACTGTTCTCAATATATATATATATATATATATATATATATATATATATATATATATATATATATATATATATATATATATATATATATATATATATATATATATATATATATATATATATATAGGTTCAAGTGAGTACTGTCCATTATGCAGCGCTCCAGAAGATATCACTATTAAAAGTATTTTTTTTGAAAATTTTTTCATGAACATGTTTTAATTAACATTACACAGATGATATATAAGATTTTAAGCAAATTCGAACACTCTAAGTGAATGAAATCATACATCACATAAATGCACGTTCATATATATATATATATATATATATATATATATATATATATATATATATATATATATATATATATATATAATATGGTTCGTGTGAGTTTCTAAAAAATACGGAGTACTGTGAGTATCTGTGAACACACAGGTTTCGGATGTGAGCATCCTGCGAAAAAAGTTTTTAAAATTTTTTTTCATATTCATTTAGATACATATAATATAAGCCTATTTGTAAAAAATTACACACATTCACACTTTCTAGCATCTTAAAAGACACGTGAACGTGAAAAAAATTTATGTGAACATGCTTAGTGTGAACTTGCGTACACAACAGTACAGTTCATGTGAACATGCACGTTTCACATAGTTTTAGTGTGTTTGTGTGTGATTTTTTACAAGTAACCTTGTATTATTAATTTAAACATAATTATGAAAAATGATTTTAAGCAAGGTACCTCCGGTACTCCGCAAAACATATATGTGTGTATGTATGTAGTCAGGTTCAAAAAGTACCACTCGAAATTAAGTGCACCCAAAAGTACCAACCGTAAAAAAACTTTTTTTATTTTTTTTCATAACCATGTTTAAATAAATGTTATACATATGAATTTCACATACATTCACACTTTCTGTGTCCTCAAAAATTATGTGAATGTTCATGCACATGTATGTGAATGGTCATCCAAATGAATGATCATTCACATTATATTTTTTTACCATTAACAAGATTTATAATATTGTTCATTTTTCATAAAAAAATATTTTAATGTTGTTTTATACATGTCTATGCAAAAAAAATACGTGAGTGATCATTCAAAATACGATACGCTGAAATCTCATGGGTACGTTGATGAATCTGATTCTATACACACACATCACTGCATTTTTAACCCATATTATTTACAGACCCAAAATATTTTGTTTGTAAATTGTCAAAATTAGAAAGGTACCATCAAGGATTATATGACTCCTGTGAGCTACCAAAAGCAAGTTTCATTGCCAAGGTCATGGAGGTTACTTTCTATGCAACTTTCTCTTTTCATTTTGTCAAAAGATTTTCATTGACTAGAATTCCTAGCCTTCTGGTTTCCGGTCTCTAAAACTAACCTTAGAACAGCCATTGCCCATATGGGGTGAATGAAAAATGAACATAACTGTTACGAGAGCAAGTAATCTCATCAAAATTTGTATAAATGTAATAGGACTTTCTTAGATACCTTAAGGACTAATAAATGGTAATTGTGATTAAACATGTTCTCTAGATGGTTTGATAAGATAAAACGACTACTTTCAAATGTAAAATGACAAAGAAGTTAAAAAATGATTAAATATCTAGAATGACTTTTCAAATAGTCATACTTGATTTTTATTGCAAGCTACTAATCACTATCGTAAAAATTTCTAAGAACAATATAGTTAGCAAATATCAGTGATTAGCTGCAACAACAACCCTTGTACTTAGCAATTGTTTTCCAAAATTAAACATTGTTTCTTATATCGGTTCTAAAAACCAACTATTCTTTTAATGTCTGCAAGAAGGTGAACTTACCTTCTCAATGTCAAAGAATTATCGTCCTCTAACAAGAGAAACCCACAACTGTCGGTTTGTAGCAGCCAAACAGAAACAACGACATAGATCATTTGGAAAGGTGTCTCTACTCTCTACAAAGAAAAGAAAATGTGATAAGTAGTAATTCATCGATAACGTGGATTAAAGACTAGTACAATAGCAACTAATAGTGCCACGATTCACTACAATATCCAACAATATTAAGGCTTTTGATGTTCAAAATATCAACAAAGGAGTGAACCGACCATCCCACCAAGAACTTAGATCATCTACAAGAGTTGGTGTAAATATACCAATAACCTTTTCGTGTTCCTATTCAGTTAGCCTCAAACTAAACCAAATAAATATTAGTTATCTTCATCATGTACAATAACAACAATAAAGTCAAACTTATTTCTTTTGAGCTGAAATGTCGTCCAAGCTAGGTGGCAGATCTTCCCAAGGTTTCACCCTCATGTTAGATGCAACGTCTTTAGCTAGAAGTTCATACTAGATAAGATTGCAAGGAGCCATAATAGTACTTAGGTTCCCATATCACCAATTTTAATGTGTGATACAACCTTCAACAATGTATTCAGACCTTTTAAATGCATTTATGTAAGACCCTCTGATTTCTCAAAGGTCTCAAGTCTAGGCCCAGTAGCAATGCAATATCAATCAGGAAACTAAGATAAAATTAACAATTGCGGAAATAAAGTTAATTACAAACAGAGACAGAATTTTAAGTAGCAAAGTACAAACATCTAGACTATTACATCAAATCACATAATATAAACTAAACCCGAACCCCAAAGCTCTATTATCATCCAAATACCAAGATGTTGAAACAGGTTCTAATGCACTTCAAGCTCTTTCAAAGTCCTGACCTATGAACTAGGTCCAGCCAATCCTTTGCCTTTACTTGAAAAATAATGCAACAACGGGTAAGCTTATTTGCTTAGTGAGAATGTAGAATTTCACATTTAACATGCAATTATGAACGCGGAAGCACATGCACTGCACTCGGCTCATGCACGGCTCAGCTCTATATGCACTGCACTAGGCTCATGCACAGCTCAATCTCGAAGGGTCATTGGCCAATTAATGCTCTTTTGATGCGCGACTTTGCTCAGCTCCCAGTTATAAAACTGTTGTTGCTCTTGAGACTTTTAGACAAATTCATAAGGAATGCTCGAATGATGATAAATCCATACACACGCATCATTAGTGGGGATCAGCCACGTACTGGGCTAGCTACCAGTAAAAGCTCTATATGGATATCATCGGAATGCTCAGCTCTAGCTACCCTCTGTGCTTTCATCACGTAAATCAGCACATCATAAGCCAAACATTAACCCAACACTGAGCAATAGTGATGGTGTTAAGCTTAACAATCAAATGACTCGTCAAAGAATCGAATCTAGAAGAAGAAATACTCAGCTCAACAAATCATAGTAAATATACTATGACAATATTTCAATAAGCTCAAGATCAGAATATCAATAATTCAGAATCATGCAACAAAAGTCTCAATTCACATAGTATGCAGTTAAAATGAAATCTACAACTCACAGTTACTGGCTATTTGTGCTCTTTTACTTTCTGGCTCTGGCTCTGTTGCTCACAATCTGTAGTGGATAGAACCACTATCTGACTTATATCAGACTTTCAGATGCTCGACATTTTGCTCGTTGCTCAATCTGTTATTAATATCATTTCTGATATTTATTAGCTCTTATATCATCTGAATAATATATATTCAGTGTTCATCATTTATGCTCAAGATTCATTCGTTGGTCTTTGATATCAAATCTTATATTTTGATCATATTATCATCAATCTCTTAAATCTTATCAGAATCTTTCTATTCTTTGTCAGTAATAATCTCAAAGTCTTATAAAGTTACATTTCTGAAATCTGATCATTCATATTTATATACGGAATTCTGTTGTTATATTTTGAATCATAAAAACCACATCCGGATTAGGACCATCCGAATTCGGACCAACCGAATTCGGATCATCCGGATTCGGTTCTAGCATCCGAAATGGCACATCCGAAATGGTGTATTTGATCCGAATTAAGCACCATCCGAACTCGGATCATCCGAGTTCGGACCACCTTTCGTCCGAAATGGTATTTCATACGAAATGGTACAAGATCCGAAATTAGAAAGTCTGAATTATGTTTGAGTTGAGATCCGAACTGGGCATTTCATCCGAAATGGGTGCTTCATCCGAAATTGATACTATCCGAACTCGGATCATCCGAGTTCGGACCAATACTTAACAAAATATTTATTTGTTATCCGAAGTATGGGACCGAAATGGATTTCATCCGAATTTCGTGGTCCGAAATGGGACATCATCCGAATTCGGATCCCACACTTGTTATTTTTCCAGAAATTGTTCTTGGTGTTCTTCATACGGATTTTATTAATAATTATCAAACTTTTATTTTTATCAACATGCAATGAAATATATTGATGTAATATCACTATTTGAGTGTTTTTATACTAATTTCCCTATTAATAACATCATTAATTTGTCAAGATCGTCCAAAATAAGCAAGTTTTTGTCAAAAACATATATTTTCATAAAAATCAAATTTCTTGCTTATTCAAACGATCTAACCTCAGATTTCTGTTTCTGTTTCATCTATTATCATAAATTTATCATAATCTACAAAATTCTTATACATGCAACAATAATTTCATAATTTAATTTCTTTGGTTTCGGTTTTTACATAAAACCGAACCAAACTTTGAATAGTTTGGAAAATTACCTTAAATTCTTGTCAATTGATGTTTCTTGATGATACTTGTATCTCCTCTTTGTCTTCAATCTTCAATTTGATTGCAAATTTATGGAGTTTTCGTTGAATTCTTGTGAAGAATCGTATGTTTTTAGTGAGAGAGTAGAGAGAGAGAGTTAATTGTATTTAATGATCTTAAATGATCATTTTCAAGGTTTATATATAAACTTTGGTTAAATTTGCTATTTAACCCATTAAACTTTTGTATTTTACATATCTTTTAATTTACTCATCTTTAATAATTAATATCATATATATAATTTAAATAAATATTTTCAAACTTAAATAACTTACTTCATAAATAATGTAATAAAATTACATTATTATCTCAAAATCAGATATTTAGTTGGGCTAAAAGTTGGGTTGTTACAGAATGGGCTCCACCACGCACAAACTTCGTCCCCGAAGTTAGATATGTTCGAACAGACTTGGGCAGATAGTTTTTATGATATCCAGATTCCCAAGACTGATACGAACCTTTGTGGTGTTTCCACTGAATGAGCACCATCTGTATTTCACATCTTATGTTTCTTTGAGATTCTCAAGTACAAAGCTTAAATTTCTCTTTTCAGAGTTCATATTTGATTCCATGTTTCGCTGTTTGATCATTTTAGAAATTCTGACTTATTATTCATACTCGTATTATATGAGCTTTATGCTTTTCGCCATAATCAATCCAGATAGCAACTCAATACATGAGTTAGCTCATATATCTCTTTCATTCGATCTTGAGCCAGTTATAGCTTTTAAATCTCTCATCTGTATTGTAAAATTTTCATTTGCTATCTTATACAATCACATAAGAGATTTTTAGGATTTCTGATTATCAGTGATATAGTCACTTTGTGGGCTTTTGAGATTTAACTTTATATCTCATTCAATTTAGCCTGCAACTCAATATATATCAATTAGCTCAGATCTCTTTTTCATTTTCCTTTGAAACTAGCTGTAAAACTTTTGGGAGTCTGATATCTGTACTTTATGTTTCTTTTATTGATGATGTTAAAATCATCAATCGCTTAGCCGATTTTCTGACTTGTGCTGACTTCTTATGAAGACTTATACTTTTCTTTGCTCTATCAAACAAATGAAATCTATCCTCCGGCGCAACCATTGGAGTTAACTCTTCATGTAGCGACTTCACCTCACCTACCTTGGTCTCAATTTGCGCTGTCATATCCGCCAAATCTTTTATGTATGCAGTCTCTCGAGAAGTAAAATCCTCCAAGAAGATCGAATGTTAGAAGCCAAGAATGAGAGTTTGAGGCAAAATGTTTGAAATGTTGTATTTAGAGCTTGTCGAACAAAACAGAAGTTATAATCGATCACATTTTCTTCGCAACGATTTCAACAGTTGATGAATATTTCAGGCAATTCAAAATTTGATCAAGATCTTGAAGTGATCATACACTTTCAAATCTTGCAGTAAATAGGAACATTTAACGACATGGAAAACAAATGCGATACAGAATCGAATTCCAAGGAACAAGTTGATAGAAATCGACAATTTTCTTAGGCTTTCTCGGTGTGATTCGTTAAATATAACGGCAGCATCTGTTATTGAAGTCAGATCTCGAGTTACCAGAGTTCCGAAACCGTCTCCACGACCATTTACATCATCTTCTACTTTATGGCCATCGCCTTCCTCTATTAATTTACTGTGTAATTCGGTCAAGAGGCTTCGACAAAACTATAATCTTTAATTCTTTTTAATTATATGTATAGACTTAGGTTTGAATCTTCATTGGTGAATTTCTGAATTTGAATTACTTTACTATTTTGACGGAAGCTTTTCATTTTATTTGCATTTAGATGGAATAAGAATTCCATTTTAGATATCTCACTAGTCTCGTGTCGACATAGGGAGAATCCATTCTTACATTTATTTTGGCTTCTGACGGCTTTTCATTAGCCATTCATGGCTAATCGCTTGGCTTAACAAAGTTCTCAATCTATTTCTTTATCACTCTCGCTTTGTGCCTCTGACTTCTTTGATTTCAATTCAATTTGTTATTCGGTGTTTAACAATTTGATTCAAACACTTTTCTCATTAATATTTATTAGATCAACTACTTCTACCCCTGTCTCATTATAAGACACGCTGTAATCCTTCAAATTACAAGGATTTACGAAGTAGCTTGTGTTTTGGATTATATTTTGATTTCTTAGAGCTTTTGAATCATACACGATTCAGATTACAATACCTATATTGTCTATAGGTATTATTTCTTATTGGAAATGTATTTATATCGTAATTTCAACTGATACGACCCATATGTCATCCGCATTATTCACTATCGATGACAGGGTTGTACAGTTAACTCACTACTTATGTTGGAATTGAAATTCATATGGTAACGGAATTAAATCATTTTAGTATATAAAAAACTTAGTATTAGTTACCATTGTGGTCTTTTGCCGTTTCTGGTGTCTCCTCGGCATCCTCAGCAGTAATATGGAAAGCTCGCGCCTTTGCTGTAGGTATCATTGTAGTACTCTGTTGGATTGCTCTGCCAACTGGTTGTTCCTGATTAGTAAGCACACGTGCATTTGGGCAATGTTTAGCATAATGTCCACGCTCACCACAGTTGTAGCATACGTCGTTTCTTTCTGGGCACTCATCGCTTCCATGTCCAATCCGGTTACAAGTGTAACAGGTCACATCTCTAGGGTTGCAGCGTCCGCTATGAAATTTGTTACAACGTTTACACGGTCGTGCTCCTGACTGTATGGAATAAACTCTAGTCTTCTGAGGTGTAGAGGATGCTCGTGACTGCTGCTGACTGGATTTTGATGAACCAAAGAATCTACTGGATTTCTGTTTCTTAGGTGGAGATGGACATGTAGGACTTATAGCCATCATCACGGGTTCGCAACTCGAATCTGTGAATTCTCGCTCCACAATCCTTGCTGCTTCCACTATGCTGAGATACGTCGTGAACTTGATGCTGCTCATTTGTCTTCTATATAATGGATTCAGACCCAGTCTGAATCGGTTTATCTTACGCTCTTCTGTTGCTACTTGATATGACGAGTAGCCGCAAAGTCTCGAGAACTCATGCTCGTATTCATCAACGGTTTTAGTTCCTTGTTTCAATTGCATCAACTGCATCTCGAGTTCGTCTTGTTTATCTGTTGGACAGTATTTGGCGTTGAACATCTCCAAAAACTGCTCCCAGTCCAATGTCATAATTGCTTCCTCACCATAGATGCTCCTTTGTGTTTTCCACCAAGCTCTAGCAGCTCCAACGAACAGTGCTGTAGCAAACTTAACTCTATTGCTGTCCAGACATTCTGAGATACTGAAAATCTCTTCAGTATGACTTATCCAATCTAACGCTTTTATTGGATCTATTGTGCCTTCAAACATCATAGCACCACTCGCTTTGAAGTCTTTAAATCTACAGCCTTTTGGCTGCACAACTCGCTTATTGACATGCTCATTATCTGAATCTGATTCGCTTGACTGTTCAGTTTGTTTCTTTTTATGCTTATTTCTCTTTTCAGTTTTCTTTATTGATTCAATTTTCTCTAGCATAAACTTGTTTTGTTACTCATTATTCTGAGTTATTAGTTGTTGCATCATTTCCAGGACTTGCTCTGGGGTCATGCCACCTGATGGTTCACCTTCTCCTGACATAGCTCTGAAATTCAAATCACTAAACATTTAGATCATTAGCCTAGCACATTGTACCCTTTCATGCCCCGTCCTACTAGTCTCCGAAACCTATCTTAGTTCAAGCCATCCTGTCATGATTGATACTATAGCATTGCACAAGTTTGAGATCATGTATTACATGTAATACAATGATTCACTCAAACTATGGCTCTGATACCATCCTGTAAGACCCTCTGATTTCTCAAAGGTCTCAAGTCTAGGCCCAGTAGCAATGCAATATCAATCAGGAAACTAAGATAAAATTAACAATTGCGGAAATAAAGTTAATTACAAACAGAGACAGAATTTTAAGTAGCAAAGTACAAACATCTAGACTATTACATCAAATCACATAATATAAACTAAACCCGAACCCCAAAGCTCTATTATCATCCAAATACCAAGATGTTGAAACAGGTTCTAATGCACTTCAAGCTCTTTCAAAGTCCTGACCTATGAACTAGGTCCAGCCAATCCTTTGCCTTTACCTGAAAAATAATGCAACAACGGGTAAGCTTATTTGCTTAGTGAGAATGTAGAATTTCACATTTAACATGCAATTATGAACGCGGAAGCACATGCACTGCACTCGGCTCATGCACGGCTCAGCTCTATATGCACTGCACTAGGCTCATGCACAACTCAATCTCGAAGGGTCATTGGCCAATTAATGCTCTTTTGATGCGCGACTTTGCTCAGCTCCCAGTTATAAAACTGTTGTTGCTCTTGAGACTTTTAGACAAATTCATAAGGAATGCTCGAATGATGATAAATCCATACACACGCATCATTAGTGGGGATCAGCCACGTACTGGGCTAGCTACCAGTAAAAGCTCTATATGGATATCATCGGAATGCTCAGCTCTAGCTACCCTCTGTGCTTTCATCACGTAAATCAGCACATCATAAGCCAAACATTAACCCAACACTGAGCAATAGTGATGGTGTTAAGCTTAACAATCAAATGACTCGTCAAAGAATCGAATCTAGAAGAAGAAATACTCAGCTCAACAAATCATAGTAAATATACTATGACAATATTTCAATAAGCTCAAGATCAGAATATCAATAATTCAGAATCATGCAACAAAAGTCTCAATTCACATAGTATGCAGTTAAAATGAAATCTACAACTCACAGTTACTGGCTATTTGTGCTCTTTTACTTTCTGGCTCTGGCTCTGTTGCTCACAATCTGTAGTGGATAGAACCACTATCTGACTTATATCAGACTTTCAGATGCTCGACATTTTGCTCGTTGCTCAATCTGTTATTAATATCATTTCTGATATTTATTAGCTCTTATATCATCTGAATAATATATATTCAGTGTTCATCATTTATGCTCAAGATTCATTCGTTGGTCTTTGATATCAAAATCTTATATTTTGATCATATTATCATCAATCTCTTAAATCTTATCAGAATCTTTCTATTCTTTGTCAGTAATAATCTCAAAGTCTTATAAAGTTACATTTCTGAAATCTGATCATTCATATTTATATACGGAATTCTGTTGTTATATTTTGAATCATAAAAACCACATCCGGATTAGGACCATCCGAATTCGGACCAACCGAATTCGGATCATCCGGATTCGGTTCTAGCATCCGAAATGGCACATCCGAAATGGTGTATTTGATCCGAATTAAGCACCATCCGAACTCGGATCATCCGAGTTCGGACCACCTTTCGTCCGAAATGGTATTTCATACGAAATGGTACAAGATCCGAAATTAGAAAGTCTGAATTATGTTTGAGTTGAGATCCGAACTGGGCATTTCATCCGAAATGGGTGCTTCATCCGAAATTGATACTATCCGAACTCGGATCATCCGAGTTCGGACCAATACTTAACAAAATATTTATTTGTTATCCGAAGTATGGGACCGAAATGGATTTCATCCGAATTTCGTGGTCCGAAATGGGACATCATCCGAATTCGGGTCATCCGAATTCGGATCCCACACTTGTTATTTTTCCAGAAATTGTTCTTGGTGTTCTTCATACGGATTTTATTAATAATTATCAAACTTTCATTTTTATCAACATGCAATGAAATATATTGATGTAATATCACTATTTGAGTGTTTTTATACTAATTTCCCTATTAATAACATCATTAATTTGTCAAGATCGTCCAAAATAAGCAAGTTTTTGTCAAAAACATATATTTTCATAAAAATCAAATTTCTTGCTTATTCGAACGATCTAACCTCAGATTTCTGTTTCTGTTTCATCTATTATCATAAATTTATCATAATCTACAAAATTCTTATACATGCAACAATAATTTCATAATTTAATTTCTTTGGTTTCGGTTTTTACATAAAACCGAACCAAACTTTGAATAGTTTGGAAAATTACCTTAAATTCTTGTCAATTGATGTTTCTTGATGATACTTGTATCTCCTCTTTGTCTTCAATCTTCAATTTGATTGCAAATTTATGGAGTTTTCGTTGAATTCTTGTGAAGAATCGTATGTTTTTAGTGAGAGAGTAGAGAGAGAGAGAGTTAATTGTATTTAATGATCTTAAATGATCATTTTCAAGGTTTATATATAAACTTTGGTTAAATTTGCTATTTAACCCATTAAACTTTTGTATTTTACATATCTTTTAATTTACTCATCTTTAATAATTAATATCATATATATAATTTAAATAAATATTTTCAAACTTAAATAACTTACATCATAAATAATGTAATAAAATTACATTATTATCTCAAAATCAGATATTTAGTTGGGCTAAAAGTTGGGTTGTTACAATTTAACCCACTAACTCATAATATGGCAGTAAATTATTAGGGAAAGAAGGGATTGTTGTATTAATAATGCATGGATAACTTTCAAAGCATGTCCAACTACTTCATGTGATTAGTATTAAAACCCTATAAAACCAACACAGGGTTGCACGAAATCCAGACTGAAATAATACAATAGTGAAATCACTGATGAACTTGGTTGTGTTCAAAAGCAATACTTAAAGAATTAGTATGTGTTATGTGTAGTGAAAATAATAATTTGTTTTTCAACCATAACCGTTGAAGTTGATAGGTCATAAAAAGCGACATTAAAGAGATCATAATCATTGTTAAACGTTTTTATCAATAACCGTTCATAACTGATAACTGCATGATCAAAACAATAGTTACAAATCATCCATGTTGAAACGACGTGCTATGAAGCAGATGCAACTCCAACATTAACACATGTTATGAAGCTCGTTTGTAGCTTCAACATCAACCACCATGCATCAGCATCCGTAGGAATGTCCTACAATAAACTGCTTCAGAATCTCGAAGTTAGGGACTACTCTTTGGACCCTGCTAAGATGGCTGCCCCTAAGACTCAGCGAGGGGCACAGCCGGCAGCCCCCTCGAACCCTCACATGAATACGAGCCTGAACCCAAATCAACTTTCATTAGTGTGCACTCCACACCTTTGAAACTTGTGAACCACTAATACTAAGGTTTCTAGATAAATCTAATAACAATAATATAAGATGGTGATTCTAAACCACCAACAAAAATTTTAGATCAGAGCAGAAATACCAATCTAGCTAAATATCCATATTAGGTAGATTACTCATTCCATGCATCATTATGCATTCGGGCTTTTTTTAAAACAACTCCAATGTCATGATCTCAGTACTGCCCCATCTTCAATATTGTTCAGCATAGAACACAACATAAATTTCTAAAAAGAACAGAAGTTCATAAAACATACAACACCTTTAATGTTTTTGAATATTGTTCATCTAGTTCTTATTATTTAATTTCAACCTACAAAATCCTTAGGAGTGTTTGGTATGGTAGAATGCAATGGAATGAAATTGTTTGTGTTTACAAGTTATTTTAACTCTCGATGATAATGCTTTGACTTTGAAAATTAAAAAAAAAAAAAAATAAAATCTCATTTGTTTCCATGAGTTTGATTCTCTCTAATTTGTTGGAGAAAACAAATAAATAATATTTACACTAAAGTCAAGTTTCCATTCCATTCATGAAGAATCAAAATCATCACCATCAATGAAAAATAGCTTGTAATATAAACAATTTCATTCTATCGTATCAAATGCTCCAATGCTTTAATCATCTTAAAACCCACCACATAACTGAAAATTCATTAAAAAACAAAAGTCCATAAAACATATCAACTAACAAGTGAATATATTGGTATTAGTTCAGAGATCATAACGTGTTAAATGATGTATTTTTGACAAAAGTAAGTAATCATTTTTGGTTAGATTAATAACATAAGTTCAAAACCTAATATAGGAAAAAATTAATTTTTTAAGTCAACGATTTAATAGTACTGCTAATAATAAAATTAGCATAAAAATGTGATTATATTCATTGAAATAAATTTGTTTTAATTTTAAATTCACAGATCTTAATTTGCAAATTATTAAATCATAATCCTCTTTTGTAATACTAGTTTTTATATCAATGCGTTGTAACAGTAGCAAGATTTTAATATTGATGACAAACATATTACCGAATTAAAGAGTTTATTATACAAAACAAAGAAAGAATACAATACAATGAATGAAAACATAAAGGTTATCTCTATAGATAGAGCTAAACTAAAACCCTAAAAGCCTGATAAAACCCAATAGCATAAAGAGGCTCACAGATTATTATTACGCTAATAAATATCTACATACTAACAACAAAAAAAAAAAAAAAAAACATTGTTGAAACAAATTAACATCTTTTAGACTTTTATTGAGATGTTTATACATATAGATGTCAAAGAGTGATCTTCGACATCATTTTCTATCCTAAATTCATCAGCCTATAGACTCAATTCTAGGAAGATTCTAACAAGGTCGTTCATGGCTTCCTAGTCATCGCTGTTGGTACGTTAATAGTCACAATGAAATAATGAGTCCCGATTTTTTAATTTTTTTTTGTCAATTTCAGTTTTTATGAATTGTTATATAAAATATAAGCGATGAATATTCTTTTTATTAACCAGAGTTTTCAACTCGCTTTACAATATAAGCAATCAATATGCATAAATAAGAAAAACACAATGGCCATTTGCACCACACTATGCAAATAACGTTTCAAATAATTTGGGCCTCTATTGTTTATGTAAATTTGCAATGACATAATGACTTTTAGTGAATATTTAAAAGATGATGATTATATAATTACAATTTTGTTTTCTGATTGAATCAATATCTAAATTATACTTGAAAGTTGAATGTCTAGCACTCTAGCAAATATTATAAAACAGGAATTTAGAGAAATAGAAAAAGAAGTATCCCACAAAATTGAAATCCAAGGGCCCAATGCTAAAAAAACACATTAATATAAGACAATCAAAGAAGTTTTTCAAAATACAGATCAAGCTATCTCTTAGAATAACCCAAAACTGCAACCACAAAAATGATCGTTAACACAAGCCCAAACCAAAGGTCACAAAGAGCAGAGGAACCACAAGGAAAAAAAAAATGATATCTAACATTCTTAAAATACCAAAAGAAAACAAACACAACATATATGTATTGACACCCAGATAACTATAAAATTAACTCTTTTTATATACCCAGATAATAAGAGTAAGAAAACGATAACATTTTCTACAATAAACAACAGCAAAAGCGAATTTTAACTGAAGAAATATGTCAATATCATTGCAAACCACTTCAGTTAGCAACAATTCATATGACTAAGTTAGTAAGTTTCATCATTAGCTCAGTGGCAGACATACATGTGATACTGGGCATGCACTTGCATTTTTTGTGAAGATTACCACTAGTGTAAAACAAATTTTAAAATTTTTAAAAACTTATACATGGTGCATATCCTTAATAAATCAATGTATAGTGTATATGCTTTCTAGATAAAAAAAATCCATATATTAAACAAAATGAAAATGTATTAATCAACATTATTTACATACTTTGTAAATCATAATAGTTGAAGGCAAGTGACGACAATATTGTAAATCACTTTCAGGTGAAATCCTAACGAGAAAAATTCTAATTTCAAATACGATGCATCATTGAAATATTAAATGGAAATAACGTGTTGTTTGATTTTAGATATTTTTTAAGAATATATTGTTGATTTTATTTCTTGACTTTAATTTTGAAATCTTTAAGTGCATACCTTTTAAATCATAAATTCATCACTGTATCAACTCCTTCACATAATGGCACAAAATTTTCTATAGTACATCAAGAAAGAAAAGTCATAAATCATAAAAATTTCTACTGAGAATCCCAAACTCATTGCCACCAGCCACACAAATATTGATGGTTGCAGAAGGAACAAATTGTCGCTTATGAGTTCATTATTGGTCATGTAATTAATGTAAAAAATAATTTTGCCATTTAATAATTTTAATATTATTATTAACACATCCATAAATAAACCAAATTATATTAAATAAGTCATTTCATCAATATACAACCCGTTAAACAAGTTTCAAGTTAAAAAAATAATACAGGTTGTGTTTGTTATTTTAAGAGCTAAATGTCTGAAGTCTGATCTGAAATGTAACAAACAGTCTATTTTCAGTTAAGATCTCAATATAAGACTTCGGAGGTTTTAGAGAGGTAATTAAGTCCAAACAAATGCACCCACAATTTTTTATAAGAATTAAAAGGCTTTAGTGACATTTGAGCTAACATTTTTAATAGAAACTAGTTTATAACCCACGTATTACGTGGATATTTTTAATTAAATTTATTTATATAAAATGTATATGAGTAAAAATAAAAACATACAAAAATAATAATTGTGTTTATTTTTTATTATTTACAGATTAAAAAATAGAGTATATTTATCTTTTTTAAAAATATTAAATTGTATTTATCTTTTATTTTTTATAAGTTGTAATTATCTTTTTGGTGAACTTAGAGGTGACACGTGACATTTGATATTTTCCTTTATTATACATAATAATAATAATTTTCACAACTAATTCAAATTTTTTACATTTGGATCTAATTATGATTATTATGGATAATAATGATAGATATTTATTTTAGGTAAACATTAATTTTAAATGTTACAAAATCTAATTTATTACTAATTAATTAATGAAAAAAAATAAAGTCAAAATTTAATACAATTAAGTTAATGTGTTAAATTTGGAAAAAGAGGTGGAAAAATAAAATTTTCTTGTATTGTAAAAGTGACATATGACATGAATTGTTTTGTTTTATTATAATATATAGGTTAATCAACCCATGTATTACATGGGTTGATTTAGAAAATACATATTTTTTTATATTTTAATAAATTATTATAAAATTTATATATAATTTAAAATAAAAAAATTAAAAGCTAGTTAAATTAAAGATAAAAAATACTTAGTTGTTTGATAATAAAAGAAATATTATTATATTGTATTATTAAAAACAGATAATATGTGGTTGCAAAAAAATGTTTCTTTATTAATTTCAAATATGAAATATCAACGTAAAAAACAAAATTTCAATTATGTGAATGTGTATATATTTTGAAAATGATAAAATATAAAAATGAAATATCTGAAAATCAACAATTAAAAATTTATCGTATTCACAATTGAAGTTTTATCAATTAAATTTTAAATATTGTTAGCAAAATAATTAACAAAAATTTTTAACTTTATTTACTAAACTTCTACATTTAAATCCAAATTTTTACATTTGAATTTAACTAAGGATAATAATGACACATATTTATTTTAGGTAAATATTAATTTAATATTAATCCATTAATGAAAAAATTAAAATCAAATTTAATGTAATTAAGTTAAGGTAGTAAATTTGGTAAATGAATTAAATAATGACATATGTATAATTATTAATTTTAATTAAGGGTATAAGAGACATTTCATAATTAATTATGAGTTGTCATTAATCTGGACCATTGATTTCTTTCCATCCAATGGTCCAGAAACTCCAAGTGATTTTCTTATTTTATATAGTATAGATGTCTAATAGATATACATCAAGATTTCACATACAATAAAATGTTAGAACACCATCATAACACATGATTATTATATAAAATTTTCTTAAAAAATAAAACAAATGTAAAGGATGAATTGTTTTGTTTTTATTACGGTTTATATAAACAAGTAGATAATCAATGGGGGTAATAGAGTAACGATTAAATATGATCCAAATTTGTTTAATAACCTTTTGTCGTTTATAATAATAAATATTTTATGAGTTTATACGTTAGGCAATGCATAATTGTATATTGTTACGTATGATAAAAAAAATGGATAATTACAAAAATAATCAAAATATAAATCCATTTTTTAAAATTTACCCAAAAAATCTCACCTAACCAAAATATCAACTATTTACGTTACACATTTACGTGACAGCCACTATTTACGTAACTTGTACCTTTTAATAATTTTTAATGCACTACGTTACGAAAATGTAATAAGTATCGTAAAGTACATTACCTTTACGTTACCAAATCTATTATTGGGAAGGAGCACAATGAGATTTGGTAACGTAAAGTAATGGTACTTTACATGATAATTCACATTTTGTAACGAAATACATTAAAAAAATAATAATAAATAGAAGTAACGTAAATATTGGCCGTCAAGTAAATGTGGTAACGAAAAGGTCGGGTATTTTGGTAATGTGACTTTTTTTTTGGTAAAACTTCATAAATGGATTGTTTTTTTGGGTATCTTTGTAATTATCGTTAAAAAATATTGTTAAGTTTTTTTTAAACGATAAACTATCCTACTTTTACCCGTAAAATACTCATTTATCCCAAGATTTAGTATTCTCCATCTAAATTTCAACTTGTGTCCGACGAAAGTCAAACCGTAACCTTTTAAGTACATATTCATCCTCCTGCCAAATGGTTAAACCCATTTGTAAATATTCTCAAGTAAAAATGGTACGAGTAGTGGAGTTGATGAGTTGTCATGTAGGAGTGCCCTTTCCACATGCCCAGCTCAACAGAAGGCCGGGACCCAACGAAGACCGTCAAAAATTCCAGCTCCGCATTTTGTAGACTCTTCCGTATCCCCTGTACCCGCCCACACCCGATCTTTTCTACCCTTTTTCTACTAAAATCTCCCTTTTCTCGCTCGCTCGGTCGACGTTACAAAGGCACGCTAAATTCTCTCTCTCTGTACAACTAAAAGATCTGTAAAATCTCTCTCAAAATCATAAGTCTTCATGTCAGTTTCTAGATTCCTTTCAGTTTTTGCATTACGATTATGTGTTTTTATTCATCATTTCATCTTTTAATCACTGTATATGCATCTGACGCTTTTAGATCTGCTGTTACTGAAAGAATTTGGATGTTAATTGATGTTTAACTCAATTTTTTATGTTCTGTTTTGGTTGAATTTGTACGTTATGTCGGTGCTTGATGAATTTGTATTGATATTTGAATGGATCATGTCGATGTTGATTGACGTGTGTTACTTTTTAATGCAGTTAGGGTTTTGATTGGACAGAATGGCGAGTCGGTTGAAGGAGGATGAGAGGAATGAGAGAACTATACGGAATCTTCTGAAACTTCCTGAGAATAGGAGGTGTATTAACTGCAATAGTTTGGTACCGTGTCCCCTTGTTTCTGCCTTTTTTGTCCCATTTTGTACATCTTATTTTGATGATAATTTACTTCCAATTTTCTTTTCTTCAGTTCCGATGTTTCCTTAAATAGTTTATTTTACTCCTGCAATTAGACTCGAATTGAAAAATTTTGTAAAGAAGACTATATGTTGTAATGGAAGTTACCTTCAGGACAACGACACAGTCACACAATGTGTAGGAGAGTAATATTTTATTTCTCTCCATTCGCCCAGTTAGTAGAGGTTTATGTTGCAAACTGGACTCTAATTGTGGGAGGTAGGTGAGTGATAATATCTAAGTACTTTAAGTATTTGACTACTTGAGAGCTACTTTCAATAATTAAACCATGGTCCGAATTCTATGTGCTTTCTTCATGTATGGTCTTAATTAATCGATTCTCCAGTGATCAAATGGAGTTTAACAATGCTGGTCATTTTCTTAGCCTTTCATGAAATTGAACTTAATAATGGTAAGAACAAGTAAGAATATGGCGAATATTAGATCTCTTGGTGATGGTATACTTCTTAAAGACATGGGCAGCACTATCCTTGATTGTTATCTTTTCATACTTGGTACTGGTGACATTGTTCTCATGAGAGGAAGCAAGGAAAACGACAGGGAGATGGATTATTCAGAAACTGCATGATAAGATACTACCTCTTTTGGGTTAAAGTGATATGTTTTTTTTTTTTTTTTTTGAACGGCAAAATATCCTACTTCTACTCCTAAACTACTCCTTAACCCCAAGACTTGCAATCTCCACCTAAATTTGAACTTGCCTCCGACGGGAGTCGAACCCGTGACCTCTCACTTACATAACCACCTTGGTACCGCTAGGCCAAAGGCCCTTTGGTTAAAGTGATATGTGACGAGGTTAAGCTCTCCAAAAATGGTGACATTGTTCTCATGAGAGGAAGCAAGGAAAACGATAGGAAGATGGATTATTTAGAAACTGCATGATAAGATTCTACCTCTTTTGGGTTAAAGTAATATGCGGACGAGGTTAAGCTCTCCAAAAATGAAGTTAAGGTTGGGACACAAGTGGAAGCATAATTTTATCCTTAGAAATTGTTGTCTATCTTTATAAGCTTGAGATTGAGAAAATAGATGTCTTATTTTAAAGCAAAATTATCATTTTGAGAATTATAGCTTTAACTTATAAGTTATAATCAATATTTAGTGTCATCTCATTGGCTCATCTTTATGAGTTCCTTGGCTATGGACCATGTTGAGCTTGGATCACTTTTCAGCCATCAACAGGCAATATGAGCTCAATATTCATTTTAAGCTGATGTGGTTAATGTGGCAAATTACAGTCCAATGTAGCAGTATGTTTACAGTGATAAGAGTACAGCCAAGGAGAAAAAACTTAAAAAACTGATGTGAAAAATAATCTCATCATCATATAAGTTGGATTCCATAAACAAATGAGGCAAAACAAGGTAGCCGAAAGATTATGGGGTATGGAGATAACACTGATGAAAACTACTTGCATGTTTTTAGTTACCAGTTCGTTCATAAGGTGTATAATGTGTTGTTTATGGATCAGAAGTCAAAAATTCTACCTAGCTTGGGAGATTACAAAACAAGTAACTTTTGTTAGGATTCTCTAAGTTGAACCAACACTTCAATGGCCATAAGAGTATAATTATATTGGTCATGATGCTGATACCTTTGGTTGCCTATCTGGTCTTGTTTGCTCATAGATATACCTGCAGGTTGTTGACAGCCAAGCGACAATATCCTTTTGAGTCATAACCGTTAATGTGGCACAAGTTGTGGATCATACTTCATATTGTGCTAGCCTTTTGATGTGATCCATAGGTATAGTTAGGCTGGAGTAATTTTAAAGTAATTGCTCTTTAGTTGGTTTCATTGCTGAAGTCAAAATATGGCGTGACCACAAATATTCATACTCATGTAAATTATTAATTTCTGCGATGGTCTGATACTTTTTGTTCTGACCATCACAATGTAACCTGAAATAATGACACTGATATGTAATGTATGTTTGCTTAACAGGGACCTCAATATGTGTGTACAAGTTTCTCGACATTTGTTTGCACAACTTGCAGTGGCATACAGTAAGTGCCCACCTTACTACTGTTTGAAAAATGAAGTGCATCCATGTAGAGGATGATATATTTAGATAGTAGTGTTATTTGATATTATTTTGGACTTATTCTTGTTTGTTTATTAATGCACATATATATTTTAATTTTCTACAGCCGTGAGTTCACACACAGGGTAAAATCTGTGTCGATGGCCAAGTTCACCACACAAGAAGTTAGTGCCCTTCAAGGAGGAGGAAATGCGGTAATGTTGTTGTGTGAGCGCTCCCATGAATATGTTATTTGCTTACCATAAGTTATAATCTAAATATATTTTCCACTTTGACACTTCTCTTTTACCTGTAATAATAGAGTGCCAAGGAAATATATTTTAAAGAATGGGATGCACAACGACAATCCTTCCCTGATAGCAGGTCTGTGATCTTGAATGTAATGCCATGTTTTGCTTTCTGCTAGAAACCATGATTCTAAATATTTCATGCCGACAGTAATGTTGAGAGACTTCGGGACTTCATTAAACATGTCTATGTTGATAGAAGATACTCTGGTGAGAGAAGCTTTGACAAGCCTCCTAGAGCGAAAATGGTATGCCTGCCTACCCTTCCAAACAATAGCAGTCCTTAATGCATACCTTCTAAATAGAGTAGAACTCAAATACACATGGGCCACATGGCTATGAGCCTATGTCTGACCCGCTTAGGTGCTTTGTTGATGGCTTCCTACAAAGTGATTTATGTGTTTTTGTAGTTATTAGTTTTACGATTGTTCTGAACCTTGTTCTGTTTCCTGATTTTGGATGGAATTGCATATTAACCAGGGGGAAGCAGAAGACACGTATCAAGGTGGTAGGAGCCCACCCTATGAGAATGAACGACGTTACAGTGATAGGCCTAGTCCTGGTGGAAGAAGTGATGGAAGTTCCAGAAATAGTTATGATGGAAGACGTAGTCCAGGGTATGACCAAGATTTCAGAAAGAGTCCTGCACGCACTGATATTGTTAATGATTGGCGACGAGAAGATAGATTTGGGAATGGAAGGAGAGCTGAAGATGGGAAATTTTCCGATGGAGGCTCCAAAGTTGATGGGAGGTCTCCTGATCGCCAAAGAGATCCAGAAATTTCTAGCCCTCCTATAGTTAGACCTGTTCGGGATATACTCGGAGAGAGTGTCTCCCCTCTTCGGGTTATTGAACCTCCAAAAGCCAATGGTTCAAGGCCAACAGATGGTTCCTTACAAACTCAGGTGACGATCTTCATCGAATTATATGTTAAATTTGTCATGTTGTGTTTTGTTGATTGGCCCACTTGGCAATTTGCATGAAATGTGGTTAAAAGTTACGAGGCCAAATGATAGTACCCGTAGACAATTTTTAAGAACCTGAATACAAAAATTGGCACGCTTTTGAGAGGCGTCGTCTCTCCTAAATAGATATACCTTTGAGAGGTTGGTTCTCTTATTCAAGACGCGTACTTGCCTAGGGCTGAAATAGTTATAACTAGATATTTAACTCCATTCGTTGCGGCATGTGGAAATAACAATTTAACTATAAATTAAAAAAATGTTCAACTTCAAAATCTGTAAAATCAAAAAGAAATCCAAATTTTATTATTTACACTTAAATTACAAAGCATTTTCATGCAACTGAACACAACCTAATAGGCTGATATCCTCAGAAGGCTACTCCAAACATCCCCCAAGTATATCAACGTCATACTTGTATTGATGGGCTAGATTGATTTGGGTAAAGCTTTGAATTTCTGTTGAACAAAAAGAAATATATGTACAAAAAGATCTAAAATCATAAATTTAGGGATGTAAGAGAAATATTGTAATAATAAATGTTAAATAGGAACTAAGTAAAAAAAATTTATCAAAATAAAGGGGATATTTGAAAAATAACACCAATGTTAAGGGTGCTTTGTGGAACTTTTGGATGAAAAAAAGGGCAACTAAGTCATATCTCATAATTCCTATCATAGAGTCACCAATGTATGGAGATAATGTTCTTATATATTGATCATGGAAATACCATAATCAATTATGATAATGCCATCGTTGCCTATATTACTAAATAGCCCAAGTAATGCGACTAACACAAAAACATGCATTTAAGTGGTTTGGAGGCATCTACAAAATCACTATGTTCTTTTGATTTGTAAATGCTTGTGAAGCAACTGTACAAGCTGTTTTTGATTTGTAAATGCAATACGGATGTAACTGTAAGGCCAAGTTTGGCTTGCGAATGAAATTTGAAGAATTTGGAATTTAAATTCCAATTATTAGTGTGTTTAGTGGGGCAGGGTACAAATTAGTGTTTAGCGCCTAAGGATGTGGGTTATGTTGGAATATAAATTCCCCTATAAATAGCTAGGAATGACAAATTCCCCTATAAATAGCTAGGAATGACAAATTCCTTCAACCATAATTTTGATTGAATTTAAGTAAATTTTAAGTCATTCTCTTTATAATCCGAAGTCCAAACACACCAAGAAAATTCCAGTTCCTACTAATTTTATTCCACGAGCGAAATGGGCCTAACAGTTTTTTACAGCTTTGTGGTAGTTTTTTTCATTTGCGTCTTCCATCATTTTTAGTTTTGTTCTTGAGCTGAAAATTATGTCTGGTTGCAGAGAACCGCATCTTCCAGTAGCTTAGCATCTTCTAGTGGGAACCCAACTGAACTCAGAACAGAAAATTCTTTAATTGATTTTGATGCTGATCCTGAACCTCCTTCAACTGCTCCGGTGACACAAACACAACAAAACACTCCTTCACCATTTGTAGCACAGCCAACAATATCATCAAATGATAATTGGGCCAACTTTGATTCAAGTCCAGTGGTAAAAGCTTCACAAGCTCCTGCAAGTGCAAACTTGCTTGACGTACTTTCCGAGCTGTCAGTTCCTGCTTCATTACCTGGCGGTCTCGGTGCTCCAGTAACTGCTTCCGGAGCTTCATTGTTTCCAGCTGGTACCAATCCTCTAGTTGCAAGTGCACATATGTCACCTTTTGGCACAGCTGCTCCTGCTGTTACACCAGCTTCAACATTTACCCCGGCAGGTGATCCAGCAGGATCATCATTTAATGCCTTAGCCAACTCTGCTGATGGAGGGCAGTGGCAAAATGTGCATCCTACAACATCAGTTAACCAGGCTGGTATTGGATCCGTGAATAATCAGGTCCAGCCTTTCTGCTCATCTTTCTTCAGTTACAATTCCTTGTTTCATGATTTAGTCCACAGTTTTTTACTAGCTGTTCTTCCTGCAACTTTATGCAGCCTCTAAGTGTAGATACTCAAGTTACATCTGGGATAAATCCTAAACCAGCTGCTAAACAAGAACTACCTGCGGTAATGCCATATATTTCTGTCTGCTGAGCATCACATTCATATTAGGCTGCATGTTCGTTTATCTTTTTCCATTTCTAATTGTTTGTGTTGTGTATTCAGGATTTATTTACTTCAAGCTATTCACCCTTTGCTGCTCATGGTCAAGGCTGGTACCCTGCTCCCCAATATGGCATGGGATTCAACATGCAATATAATGTTCCACAAGTATGATGCAACCAACCACAATAGCATAATTTCTTGTGACTATATTCATCTTTTGTTACCCATACTTGAGATGTACTAAAATAACGTTGGCTTTATTTAGCAGCCGATGGCACCTGCCTTTGCGCATTCATCAAAATCATCAAACCCATTTGACGTCAATGATTCACCTGCAGTTCAAGCTACAACAGTAAGCATATAAGTTACAAGTTTGTGTGTTTTGCCTTTTTAACATACTGGTTGAGCTTTAATGATGAAATAAAAGATTTGATTGTTTATATGCACATCGTGTCACTGTGAAAGTTTACTGTGAGCTGCATCGTACATTGAGCTTTCCCAGTTCCCTGTTTTGAGTCTTCCCAAAATGTCTAAAATCACTTTTCACTTCAGTTTGCCAATCACTCTTCTGCATTTTGAAAGTACAACACCCTAGGTCAATGACATTTTTATGCAATTTTGTTGATTAAGATCTAGTTAATGACTTCACACATACACAACATGAAATGATGGAGAAAACCAAATGCAACATGAAGCAGCGTTTATATCTTGAAATACTTTGTGCCATCTAATGAATATAACCTTTGACCACACATCTAAGACAGCATTAGTCTTATTCAAAAACTGAGAACACAGTTGCATTTATCTTTACATTCAGATAGGCAAATCTTGTGTCTCAAAATGAATCACGACTACTTTTGTAATGACTGGTATCTAGCTAATAGGCGGTTTAAGGTTAACCAACAGGACATAAAAAAAGATTCTGGGGATGTATGGAGTAGTGATGAAATGAGATCACGTGTAGGGCAGTGTTGTTGATAGCGAATAGCGGACGATAACGACAAGCTACCTATATGCTACATTGCGATAGCGTAGCGATATCGCCCGCTATTTTGTGTTTAGCGGGTATAGTATTAAAGTCAAAATACATATGTTACGTTAAACTGTTTAATGTATTTAACATTTTAACTTCAAAATAAAGTCTTAAAACTATTAAAAGCCAATCATAAATAATCTAATTCTTGTAAATAGGTCTTTTATGTATATATATACAATATATATTTAAACAATAAAATAAAAAAGGTAATAGCGGACCGCTAAACACATAATAGCGGACGATAGCCGCTACGCTATGCTATTCGCTATAGCGACCGCTATCGTCGCTATTGACAACTATGGTGTAGGGGTGTTATATGTGGACCAAATACCCGAACCGACCCGGAACCGGTCCCGGATAGGACCGATTGTAAAGTAATGGTCCGGTCCTCGGGTTTAGATTTTAGCCAAATTCAGGTTCGGTCCTAACCGGGCTCGGTCCGGTTCGGTCCGAGAACACCCCTAACCTTCAAAGTGGAGTTAGTTTTTGAGTTTTTATACACCAAATACCCGAACCGGACCGGAACCGAACCGGTACCGGTCCCGAATAGGACCGATTGTAAAGTAATGGTCCGGTCCTCGGGTTTAGATTTAGCCAAGTTCGGGTTCGGTCCGGGTTTGGTCCCGATAACACCCCTAATCACGTGCTGCGAGTCTGTGGACTTGCTAGAAGCACTGTTGAATATTTTCTCAAATCTTACATGGTTCGTGTTACACTTTTGTTGTAGTTTCCTTCAATGGCACCGTTGCAAGGTGCTTTACCGAACATGGCAGGCATTCAGCAAACCCCAAGCATAGGTACTACTGCACCAACATGGATGACCCCTCAGTCATCTCATCCTACAGCAATGCATCCCCAGGGATCAGCAATGCCTTCTGGTATTTTTGGTTTACACACATTCCATAAACCCCATGTGATATGTTTATCTATTATTTTCTCATCGTATGATGTTGGATTACTTCATGCCAGGTTTGTTCATGGGACAAGTACCTCCGAACAATCCATCTCAACCCAGGTAATTTCTTGTCACATTTGTCTTGTGCATACTGCACAATTGCAACTTATAAAGTTACATATTTTTCATGAATTAATACTTGTTTGACCCTTCAATTATTGAATAATCTTTGACCACTCCTATATTAAGTTTTATTTTTGGTCACTTTGCCTATATGTCCACTGCTTTCATTTTTCTGCCATAAACCTACATTTGATTTACCTTAGCGAGCACAACATATATTAATATTTACAAGGATTATTCAGGCAAAACTCCTTTTTTACTGGAAGGTGAATCTGGTTGGGAAAAGATTATAGGCCTCAATTTCACCCCATTTACCTAAAAAATGGGTCAACTTGGGTTATATTTGATCTCTAGTGGTTCAAATGGGTGGTTGACTATAAAATTTGGTTAAAAGTTTTACGCGTTGAAGGGATCAAATGGGTTGTATTGTTGTAATTTGTAAATCACCCAAAAGGGCCAAAATGTATCAAACGCTTTACAACATCTGAAATCATTGTTATCAAAATATGTATATTGTTATATTAATAATGTAGTTGTTTAAATCATATAATACTTAATTATTAAAAAAGGACAAGTGTTGGGAGGTCAACCTATTTTGATACATACTAAAACTTTATCCTTTTTGATGTGTTACCCAGCTTATATATATTTGCCATCTATACTTGATAGTTGATAGTATGGTGACCACATTTTATAAAGCGATTTTTGTCATTCAAATGAACGAAAACCACATTTTGTTTGCAGATCCCAAGTAGGAAGCTTTGGATACGATGTTATGTCTTTTGGTTCCTTGAATACCAGTCAACAGCAAAGTGGATTGTATGCGGCAACTGCTGCTGGACCAAACACCTTCTCCTCAAATCCATTCGGGTAATTGGGAAGCCAGAACCTTAAATTGGCAAATGAATGAAGGAGCATGCATCATCTAATTGCTGGCTCCTCCTGCATAGTGGAAGGGGAAAAACATTCCTTTGGTTGGTTTATTGCTGTAGATTGTGTTTAATGTCAATGGCATTAGGTGGCGGGTTGATGGTAAGTTACAGTTTGTCTATCAGTCTATGTAAAACCGGTATTATGTGTTGTAAGAGAAGAAAAAGGGAAGAGGATTTGGAAAAAGGGGATGGCTTCTGATGAAATTTAAAGATTTTTTGTTGTTTGGTGGTTTGTATGTTTCTATTGCTGCTCCCTTCATAAATTGTATTTTTGTTACTAGACTTGACTTATATTAATTATTGTTTCTTTCTTTCTTTCTTTTTTTTTTTTTTTTATTTACTCGTGGGTAGTAGAATCGGTTGAAATTTATGAATTAAATATTGTTTTGGCTGAACAAGTGATAAATGAAAAGTTGATGTTTGTTTAAGTGTGTAGTAGTGAACGAGAGATTCTCTGTGGGTGTATATCCTCAAAAGGTGATACTGAGAAAGTGAGGAAAGCAAACACATGAAAACTCCATTATTAAATCTTAAGCTGTGCCTAAGGATTATAAAAGGTTGGTTGTAAAAACGATTCATTTAATTTAGAGTTGGGTGCATAGTGCATTGGTAGAGTAGTCTATGCATATGCAGCTGTTGGCACTTATTATTATTATATTTTTTTGAAAAGCTTCAAATTTATTCTAACCGAAACCAAACCAAACCAACCAACTTTGCATGCAAGGAGCAAACAAATCTTAGCATAACAAACAAGGCTTACCAAAAGCTGAATCTATCAAACAACAATGGATGGACTCTCATCAGAATTAGATGATGAGCAGCGATTAGCTTCACGAGATTCTTGGATTAATATACCAAACACGCCAGATTGATACCTCGGCCGGGCATTAAGCTTCTCAAGTACAAGAATCCTCTCCGGTCTCAATCTCCAGATGAACATGTTGATCTTCCTTGGAACCATTTTATTCCAACTGTTGGCTCTTATTATAGCATAAACTATGCAACTGAAGTGATGAAATTAAACCCAAAACGCCATCATCAAGGATCAAATGGCAACGGCCAACAAACACTTGAAACACATTAAAAAAAAACACCAGAAAGGTACGTAATTAAGTAATATATACCACTACATATGTAATGCGGATGCGCAGTCAGAAAGCAAGATCTCACTAAGCTCTTTATGCGGTATCCACATACATGAGCTACTATCACCCCTCGACTGAGTGCAATATTCAAACCGAGTGCTTTCGCTCTTTCAAGATCACCCCTTGTATATGTATCATGACAATAATATAGCTTCCAATAGAGACAAAAACGTATCTGGTGGTGAGTATTTATAGCCAAAATGCCATACAAAAAGCATTAATGGCTTTCACTCTCCTAAGCCACCTGTGTTAAAAACCTGTTGACGTGAACACGACCCCGTGTTCACATAAAAGGGATTGAACACGCGCGATCATGTTTCACGTCACATTTCCAAGAAGTCAACGTTCGGAACTCGTGATGTTTGATTGACTTTCATCTAACATGATTCTGATCCTTAATGAAGGAACTAATTAAACATAATTCGTGTTCATGGCCAAAACTATGCCACACATAAGTCATGGTTGTGTCATGTGTCCAAACGACTTCCAAAGCTTGTTCAACTCATGTTCTTCCTCTATAACTCGTAAAATAGTTATACATTCCGAACATTCAATCATGATCAAATCAAGTATGCTCACTTGACTTGAGTAATGTCACTGGATCTTTGTATCATGGGCATATATATATGCCCAGCATAGACTTGTGACTGACGTGAAATGATAAACTTTTTTCTGAAGATATATTTTACATTACACAATTTTCATTAAATATATAAGACCTAAAATTTCTATCTTTAAACAAATTGACATTGCTAAAAAAATATGGATCCTATCCCCAAGTGCATGATAGGGCGGGCCGTAAGATAAGATAGGAGAGGATAAAGTAGGGAGAGGTGTGCAAGTGTAAATGTACAAAATTGAACCAGACTATGATCGATAAGGTAGGGAGGGGTGTGCAAGTACAATTGTACAAAAGTGAACTAGACCAGGATTGAAAAGTTAAGAAAATGAAAGCTGAGCTGATAACCGGAGTAGATGGCACCGATACTGGTTCAAATACTATAAAAATATACAAAATGAACGGTATTGGAAATGAAAAAAATAAAAAAGAAACTGGACCGTTTGGTTCCGGTACAGTTTGTTGGATATATGACTTAGTCCCAATTTTTGCACATCTCTAGATAGGGTATTGTATAGTTGTGTTGTTTACATTTGTAACTCGTAAGATGTGTATGATAGGGCAAGATGGTGTAGGATCCGCAGGATGTTGGAAAAACATGGGTTGTTGTCGATTTTGGACACAATCATATGTGGACATTTGTAAGATGGCAAATTTATATTAGGAGACTGTGTCAAACATATGTATTCTAGATTATACATTTTTTAAACCATATGTACTTTGTTACTTACAATATATGTATCTCATGTTGGACACATAATATTGCAAGTTTTCAACATGATAGGGTTGGGCTGTAGTGTGGTATGAAGTGTGTCACCGTGTTAGAAACGGGATGGAATCTATAGTACGTTCATTGCAAATTCTTAAAGAATGATGAACTTTTTTATTTGTGAAACTTGAAGGGATATCAAGAAATCCAATGATTTCCATTTCCCAACTAAACACGCCGTAAAATGGAATCTAGTTACAATTTCATCAGATTTCCCAAGTCAACATGTTGGTCCTAAAAGGACGTTCAATTTTCCAAGTTTTTGCATTTCTTTTGTCAATAATAAGGCCATCTCTGAAGCCTTTAAAGGGTTTTTGAAAAGATCAAAAACCTGTCTGGAAAATAAAAGAAGAGAGAGGAGAGAGAGATATAGAAAATAGTATAAACGGCGTTGAAATTTTAAAGCTTTCGGGCAAAAGCTTCCGACACATGAACAATTTTCTTTGCCACCTAAACAAACGTATTTCTAAAACCCATCTTATTGGAGATGCCGTAGCTAGGGTTGGATTACACAAATGCATATTGGAATACTACATGTGTTACAAAGCCTATAATGACTATTGTTGTCGAAATAGTTTATTGTATGAATCATATATATCATGTGTAGTGAATACTTTAGATATTAATTCTGCGAAAAAGTTGTCTCCTTCTTTTATCATAAAAGAAGAGCTTCGATAGCTTTCTTTGTGTCAAATGAGAAGTTAACAGCAAAATATTGCTAGTCAAATTTCTCTTTTCACTTTGCAAGGACAATCATGGCCCCATGCCTTATCTCTTCTTTTTAGTCATTTTCTCTTAGTTTGACGATAGAGTTTTCATCCCGACTTCTTTACGGAAACAATTGACTAGTCAAAAGAACATATTTATATAGAGATACTTTCGCAGTTATTATAGAACAGGGTAAATTATGCGGAATAAAGTCACTTTGTTTCGATAAAAGTTAAGAAGTTACTTTTTATTCTATACAATTTGTGCTATCAAATATTATTAGTTGTCATAATATGTATTCGTCAAAATCATGGGATTTTTATTCTTTTAAGTATAATCCCTTTTCCATATTATTGCGCTTTTTAATTGCAATACATACATGTTGCCATTTTAAATTCAGTATGAAAACTGGGTGGGTGACATTTATAATCAAAATAAAAAAACTCAGATATTTGTAAGGCAGCGCGCAATGGATTCAACAATTATTAAGTTTTTTGAGATCAGTGTAATCTAAATTTTATTGGATTTGAAAACATAACAAAACTTGAAACGTAAATATAAGGGTGGCACAAGAGGTTACAAGAGGTTAGTTTTGTCTTTCGATGTTCAAACAAAAAACAGGAGGTTACAAGGACTTGTCTCAAATAGTCAAATTCTTATAATACCTTTTGAATGTTGTAGTAAGTAAGTGCTAACATATATTGAACACAAACTTTTATCCATTTTTTGGAACTTGTTTTGAGTCAAACATTTTCTCATTAATATTGTTCGAGCTATTTGACTATTTTAGATGGAGTATGTACAATTACATAGAAAACTCATCAATCTATATATATTGAATTTTTTTTTTTAAGTTTAGCCTAATTAAGCTTGTTGAATATAGCTCAACTGCTCAAGTTGGTCTTAGTTCATTAATTAGTAAACCTAGCAATTAACGAACATTATATAGGACTATGTTATGATATTTACTCATCAAGCATATCATCCTTTCTATTCGTATTAAGCGGAAAAGTAAGATCACAATTAAGCAATTACAATAATCTTACAATTTATAAGATCGAGCAGACATTTGGTTTTTGATATCGTACATGTATATATATATAAATGGCTTCTCCCAAGGGTCATGGTTGATCGGTTGCTCTTCTTTTTTTTTCTTTTTTTTTCCTCCCCTCGATCTCATATATATTCAACATATATATAATTTTAACAAACAAACAATTGATGATTTGAGGGTTGAATATATATATTTACAAGGGCATACCAATACCAATATCGTCTCTTCCAAATTTGATTTCATGTATGTATATAATTCCGTACGTGGAGAATGAGACAACCGGCCTGCTTCATGCGGGTAGGTCTACTTGTCTGTTTTTCCACACGATTGGAGCTACTAGCATCCACACTACAAACAATAACCACATATTGTATTTAGATATATTCAAATTTCCCGTTCATAATTAATATTAAAAATCCACGTTTTAGGGTCCATAAAATCTTGTATATATTGTAACGTTATTTACAGACACAGATAAAACGATAGAATTCTAAAATGTTACAAACGAAATTGAAGACCATGACGATAATGTTTATCAACTAGATTTTTGAGAACAGCACATTGCAACAAAGTGTAGAATTTATATTTCTAGATTACTATAATTATAATAAAAGTTAATATATTAAAAATACCTATTAAAATGAATTAGAATTTTGACCAAACTAAAAATTAATACTTTATAATTTCTAAAAAACATTACAATAAAATACCAAAAATAAACTAAAATGAATGTAAACTAAAATTCATTATAATCTATAAAGGAAGTTAAAGATCTCGTTTGTTTGACAATTTCATACCTTAGTATGTCTAAAATCTTTAGATTCAGGTCTTAACTGATGTACGTGTAACATCCTCGAATTCAAATTACTGTAATTCAGATCTATTTAAGTGGATAAGTTATAATTAAGTTGAATTATGAGCAACTATTATATATTTGGGGATATTTATAAAGTTTGTTGCTATTTTAAGAAGTTACGAAGTTTGAGAATTAATAATTATTATTATGGAGTATTATGAATGATAAAAGTTAGTAATGATAAATTTAAGAATAATCAGTATTTTATGGAACCGGTTAAGTTGAGGAGTGAAATGTGCAAAAATGATGAAAGTTGAATAAAAAGGCTAAAAGCTAATCATTTTCATTTCACACACACACACTCTCTCTACTTTCTCTCTCTAGAAACGCTCTCTACTTCTCTCTAGATTATCTCACAAACCGACCGACCGATTATCGAGATTTATACGTCATCGGAAAGATCTCGAGGAGTACTACAACAATCTACGGTTGGATTCTTGATTTCGTACGGATTGAGGTAAGAATCGACCCTTTTAAGCTTTATTATTTCGGTTTTTTTGAAAGCATAAATTCGAGTTTATCGTTTATTGCGTGAATAAAGTTGATTTTGCTTGAGTTTTAGCTAGAATATGATCGAGTATGCATAATATAATCGAATCTAGGCTTGATACTTAACATATTCATGATTTTAGGCTTAGAAATGAAGGATTTAAGTTGTGGATATGAACAAACTCGAAAATACCAAGAACATAGTCGAAATGCAAGAACAAAGTCGATTTTTGTACTAAATTCGAGTGTATATTCAAATTTAACACTATGGGATTCGAGTTTAGGTCCCTAAATTCGAATATGGTTCGAATTTACCATATGGAGTTCGAGTTTAGCATCAAATTCGAAAGGAAATTCGAATTTAACCCCTTAAATTCGAATTTAATGCCTAAAAATTGAAACTCACTCTCTAAACTCGAATATTATGAATGAAACCCATAGACAATACATAAAATAACAAAAGTCATTCAAAGGATAAGGTTTGAACTTGAGTTGGGTTCAAACTTAGTTGTGGTTCGAATTTGGATATGGATCCAAAATGGGGAAAAATATTGCAGAACTTGTAAAACTTGGTTTTATGGATATAAACAATTATTGACACGGGGTATTGTTGCAACTGACTTAACAGGTCCCTTGTGGTGTTGTTTAACCCACAGTGGGGTACTTTGTGGATCCGGTTGAAAGCCCGAGGAGAAATAAAATTAACTTGAAGATTATTAACGCACCCACTGTGAGTACCTCTGATTTTAGCATGTCTGCATCTGCTTTATGTTTTGCTTCGCCTGCTGAGGCATGTTGTTTCACTTTCGTTTGGCACTCTACTAACTTGTGTATACGTTGATGCACATTCATACTTGTTGCATGTCCGTTTCTTTGTTGTGCATCTTATTGATGGACCTGAGGGTCGCATCTGTACTCCGGTGTTACTGTGCTATATGACCAAGAGTTGACACCTCTGTGGTCAGGATAGGCAGTAGGTCATCCCCGATCGTACGTTTGCCTCAGATGGATTGTTTTTCTTATGTCGAGCGTCATCTCGAAGGAGTTGCGGCTCGGGTTTGCGTACTATGTGTACGTGTGGAAGTATACGGTATGCGTTACCGGTGTTACTTCAGGGGGCATCATAAGGATTTGTGGAATGTGTAAAATCATTGGTATTCACTAAGCATTCGCTTACCCTCTCAGTTGTTTACTTTTTACAGGATAAGGGAAGTCTGCCGCCGGACCTTCTAGTTAGGTCATTTGTGAAGATTCGGAAGATTTGGTACTATTGAATCGGTAATCATGCTTTGGGTTAATATTGTATTATATTCTGGATGTTGTAATAATTGTATTGGGTATGTAGACTTAGATATGGTACCTTGTAGCACCGTAGGGTGTATGTCACTGTTGCACTACTTTATTTATATGCTTCCGCACTTACGCTAGGTTATCAGGTCATTATATAGCTGTTTGATGGTGATTAATCCTGGGTGTTTTGTAAATGGTGGTTGTTGTGGCAAGGGTGTCACAGTACGACTGTTTGTTATATTTCAGATTTAAATTCATTTTTGATATTATTTGTAAATGGAAGTTAGCTGCAAATGAAAAATTGAGAAAAAGTCATATGTAGCTAAACAAATCAGTTTGATAAATCATGTATTTTTTTTGTAGATAAACTAATAATAAAAATTAAAACGTAAGATAAAAATAATTAATCAACGATTAAAATAAGTATAAATATAAAAATTTAAATAATTTAAAATTTATTTGGGAAAAAGTTCATTGGCAACTTAAAAAACACCAACACAAAATAAATTACATATGTCTATTATCTATCATAGTAATTATGATATCTAATCTAAAAATTAGAATAAACAAAAAGTTTTAACTAAAGTTAAAAATAAAAAAAATCATAAAATAAAGTAACATACTTTTAACAAAACTTTTTAATATTGTTATTAGTTTTTGAAATAATAGATTTTGATAAACTGAAGCTTATATATAATAATTGAAAAGGTCAACTATCAAAAACAAATGAATTTTATTTTCGTTTTTTAGTAAATTTATTTATTTATATTATCATTAATAGCATATTTTTTGTTAACTAATTAACACTGATAATAAAAGTATTGTTGTGTTATTTTTCGAGTATCATATATTAACGACGTGCTAGGATGAATATACTCACAGTAAACGCAGACTGCTAGCCACTCATTTACTATTCTGACCCAAGTGCTCGTCCAACCAACATCAATAGTCCACCTGCATTCATGACAATTTGGTACATTTAGAGAATGCTGGGAATTTTAAGAATGAGAAATCACATTAAATACAAAATTTGACAAGGTAGGAAAACATCATGAAATATTGCTTTTGGTCAAAAAAATTATTATGAAATTCAAATTTTACGTTCATAATTAGTCACCGATATCTTTTTATCGTCAAAATTGAATTTCATGATCTTTTCGATTTCCATTTAAAAAGTTTTTCCAGATCTTTAATGAAATTTGTATTTTATATTATGATTATTAGCAATTCGATTACGAACGATCAAGCTACAAGTTACGATGATAATAGTTTCGTGACTTTACTTTTTCATAGGGTGGCGATAGTTCCATCCAATTAAAAGCATTGCAAAGTACATGGCTCCCGTTGCAAAAACAAGATGGAAGAATCCAAAACCATATGGAACGCCGTCTTGTTCCTGCGTCTCATCCTTTTTGAACTGCATCCATTGTATCATTCTTAGTTACATTTATTGTCTTTTCATTCGAAAATGAATATGATATCCAACCGGAGTAGTATTTAACTATTAGCAAAAAGATTATAGATCAGACTCATTTGCATATGATATTCTACATGGTTTTTGTGGAATAGAAGATATATTAATTGTGGAATGAAGAGCTGAAATTACCTGAAAACATTTAGAATCGATTCCTGTTGAAAATGTTGCGATAACAATCGCAAGTACCGCAACAACAAAGCTCTGTTGACAAGAAGACGAATTGACTACATCTGAATTATGAGCATCAACCGTGTTGTTTTATATGTTTTTTTTTTTTACTTTATTAGATAATTGTATTCAATCATATTCACAGTTATTTAAATGGACCTGATTGGAGGTCAACAATAATAAAACTATCAGGTTTAAATACTTGACCCATAAAACCTGATTGTCTTATTATTGTTGATTTACGATCGCATCCATTCAAAATTTTTAAATAAATGTACTTGACACAATATAGAGTCTAAGAAAACCTGATAGTCCTTTTTATAAGACTGTCAAGTTCTATGGAGTATGGAACTCTTGAAATTTTATAGGAGTACCTTGTTTTACTTCATTTTTAAGTAACAATATATCTACATGAATAAACGTTTTTCAGCTTTGAGATTTTTTGGATAAACAGTTCTCATGACTTGAAAATAAGTATGAATAGTATGAGGCTTACTATGATGGTTAGCCAGTCTCTTGAGGCTTCAGATTTCCTGAGACATTTATCATCTGGTGGTTCACTGTGGTCACAAACACATGGTCAAGTTTTAACCAGTAAGGTCACAACACAACAAGATTACATAACTAAAATCCGACAATCCGTACCTTCTAATCGCAGACCAGCATAGGAACACAATATAGAGTCCCATAAAACCTGGAGTCAAGAATCCGGCACTGATCTGTTTAAGAAAAATAAGTGATTAATCTAACAACGGTGTGATAAACCAACATGTCCTGATAAATGACCTTACTTTTGGGTGAAGAGAGACGCTAGTCATAAGTTGTAGGAGTACAAGGGTCCAAGTGATGAAGAAAATATTGAGAAGGCAACTCGGTTGTGGCGTGTACCAAATGTACATTAAGATGATCCCCAAAATCGACACGATGTATGCAGTAGTTGCTAGAAGCATGGAATGGATGTGGCTGGACAAAACAACTGTTAGGATCGCCAAAGTACGTACACTTATGGTAATAATTGCATGTAGTTGTATATTAACGATAATAATTGTTAGTATAAATCCTATCATCTGTTTTGTGAATTTGGTTTTACATCAAAAAGCAAACAGCTCAATTCCTTAAATTACTAGAATTTGGATGATCAAGGAAAAGAAGACAGAAAGAAAGAAAGACCACAAACTTAAGTTCAAATAAAGATGTAACTAAAATCACTAGAAATTTTCCAATTGGATTATATCGAAAGCAAATAAGGTTCACTTTTATAACTACAATTTTTTAAGGAAATTACTTACCATCTCTCAGCATATTTTTCAGATAGACAGCATTCATTCAGCCATGTAATGAAGCTGATTATACTAATTAGCTGAATTAGCAAAAAGACCCTACAAATGATCATAAAGAAAGATAGTTTAGATGTTTTCATACTTTCGTTGGCAGTTATGAAATGAAGAATGCACAATGATTAGAAGAGACTGATACCCTGCACCAAAATGTGCAATATCCCCTGCCAATGAAAACAATTAATGCATCAGATCAAACACATTGCAATGATAGCCGTGATCTTTTCTGCCTTTCATTGCTCAATTGAGTGATAATACTAACCATATATAAGAATCATTTCTGCAGGAAGAAAAAACGGCAACACAATTAGCGCAATCATGAGAAAAACCTTGGCAGACCACCAACCAGAATGCCATAATTCTTTTCGTCCATGCAACTTTGAGGTACCAGCGGTTGAAAGAAACATCGTAAAATAGAATATCTAATACATTATTAAGGTTTTTCCCAAAGTTATTCAAGGAAACATGGATATATCTGAAATTCTTATCTTATTTAAAGGATACAAAACATCCCATGCTCACTCTCAGAACTCCTTCTGTGCCTAAACAGTCTTTGCCGCCCTGGCAGCTTTTCAATCCTGCAACAATTCAACAAAATTCAAAAAACATTTCGAGTGAAAATAATTGTGCGTAATATATCCTTATATCTTACTCTTCATTTCCGTCAACGCACTAGGTCCATAGTCGCGAACAGCCCACGCAAGCAAATTCGCTAAAAGAAACATGACGCTGTAGACATATCTGGCCATCCAAGGATTAGATCCATGGCAGAATTGGCTCAACCAAGAACCTTCTACTAGCTTAGCATACCGATTGCTAATACTGTTTGGTGTGTTCCCAACCATGCCTTCAAGTTTTGCTATAATCATTATACTATCCAGTACCAAATTCAGTTCCTAGTGATATTGCTCCACTGGGTTCCTTCTCATCTGCAAGCAGTAAGATTTTTCTACTCTAATTAGTTTATAAAGAGGTCCGAAAAAAAACCCGACAGGAAATTGGCAGTTTCTCTTGCATGCATACGGCAAGAAATAATATGTGGTGATATCTGAACCAAAATCAATTTGGTGCACTTAATTTATAGTTTCTAAAGCAAAATACATGTTTAATCCAGCCTAGATAACCTTAAGGGATCAAATTATGATGACAAAGACCAGATCAATTTCATGGGATGACTACACCAAAAAGTGACCGAGCCAGGAGTGGCTGCCAAGTATGATCGACTGTTTGTCTTAAGAATTATCATTCCCAAAAATAAAAATTATAATAAATTTGTGAAATTCAATCATTTGTCACAGATTTCTGGCTCCCATACTGACAAGTACTCCATTTCCCTAAGAAGGAGGATGTCCGACCCAATAAAGACAAAACTGAAACTCAAAATGTTTTGTGCCCTGGTCACCATCTTGCAGATGGCCTAATTAAGCGCTATGTAGAACCGTAATTCAGTAGTAGGGGAGCCAAATTAATACATACAAGTTGTAAATTTACAGATTGGATGATTATATTTTTTATCCAGGGCAAAACTACTATTTTGTACCCGAACTTTTAACATATTATTAACGAAAATATTTTTTTTCTTTAAGAGTTTGAAGTTATTATAGTATTAGTATTTGGACTTACCAAAAATAAGGCTATTAAAAAGAGAGATTCTTTGCCTAGGATTAGGATGTTGGTGAGCAGCAAAACCTGTGAAAAGTGAAAACAAACACACGTCGAGACAAACCTGTTTTGAAACTTTACCATTTGTAACTTCCCCTTGATATATAGAAAATGAGTATAAAATTCTTAATTTATATCCTTCTTTTTGTTCTTATGACCACAGAACCAATACAAATGTTGCATTCCGTTCCCACTAAGCAATCCTGGATTCCCACGATAGTTAGATTGGATCTCTACAATTTTCTAACCTAACTTTAAAGTGGCCTCTCTTTTTAAGAGAAGTAATGTACTAATTAATGTACAACCATACACTTCCCTTAGACGAAGACTCCCGTTTACATATAAAAGCAAGGCAAATAAATTAATCTAATCTAAATAAGCAAGCCTATTCTTATATAGAAATAAAATTATATTTTATGATGCTACCTATTCTTCACTCAAAATACAAATCATACAAAATAAGCATAAATCTTCTTTTATCTATTTACAGTCACTCAGTTTTGTCACGTATTCTAAGTTAGGAAAAGAAGAATCGATACGTTCAACATAAATATCCATCCATAATATCAAGGTCGTATATATTTTTCCGTGTACGTTTGTATTTCCATTTAACGTACATCTGCTAATTCAATAGCTGAATGAACTCAAGGTTGATAATTCTAAAATTCGATGATTAAACTGAAATTTTTTTTATAAGTGGTGTACAAATTAAACATGCAATTCGTAAATTAACGTTTATGGTTATATATGTGCCAAAAGAAAATATTCATCCTAAGTACATATAAACTGGAACATCAGCTACTACCACAGCACAAATTAAGTAAAAAAAATTTTGGTCACAACAAACTTTGTAGAATTTGTTATATGTGGTACAAAAGTTAATTTGACGCCGTTGCATTTGTTCATCCTTTTCGTGTCCCCTAGACCTAGCTACCAGGGAGCCTAATTATACTTTATGTGCAATAACCATTTGCACGGTACAAATGGCTGATGCACATGTTGTCGTCTTCTCAATGAAGCTGATGATTGGTTATCAGGATCACGAGAAATCCATTGTAATGCAGAAACCAGACTCATAAACAATTAATAACAGGATTAATTAATCAATAAACAGAGTAGGATTATAGTTCAGTTATCGACCACATTCATTAATAACTCAAACTAAAACAACAGCTAAAATTAATTAGAAGCATTACAACCAGAAAATGATTAATTGCAACTCAAAATTAAATCAAATGATCTGTAGCCTTCAGATTTCAGAAACATCAAATCGATCAAAGCTTGATTTACACACATGACATACATAATACATTTCATCAACGTACTGCTTGCATTAAATAGAGTAAAATAGTTAAACAAACCTGATGAGAAGCTAGAATATAATGAATGGTGGATGTATATAAGATAGAACACCGATTGATGAATTGATTTTTCCTTGATCCGTGGTTTTCTTCAGAAGCAAGAATTCAAAGAGAGAGAATCCACCGCAACACCACCACCACCTACACAATTCCGGAACCTTTTTACATAGGAGAGAGAGAGAGAGAGAAGAAAACCTGCTTTTCAGTTATTTTAATGTGCTCTTTATCTCTTTTCTGTTTCTATATTTCAATCGTTTCATACCTAGCTAATACATACATATATACATGCATGTCTCTCTCTCTGTGTGTGTGTATATGTATATATATATATATATATATATATATATATATATATATATATATATATATATATAAGAGAGAGAGAGAGAGAGAGAGAGAGAGAGAGAGATTGCTTTAGGAGGAGGGGAGAAGGGTTATGTTTTGGTATTTGGCTGCTTGCTTTCCCGCCGGATGGCTGTTTGATACGTTGTTGGTAGAAAATAAATTAATTGTGGTAAAACTTTAGTTAAAGTAACGTGTAGTTTAGATTTACGTTTGAAAAATGTTACGATATTTAAAAATTAATAATTAGATAATAACTAAAACAAAAGGAGTTACCAGAAAATTAGAACATGTTTGATGATAGCTTTTCGAAGCTTCAACTTTTAATTTTTAAAAGATTAGGCTCAAAATATCGGCTTGGTTGATAGGAGTTTGAGTTGATTTATACCCAACAACTTTTTGTTATGCACTACAATTTAATATAAAATGACCATCTAACCCTTATTAACATTTTTATCATCATTACATTTTATTTCTAAAAGTAAAGATAAAATAATTATTTTATATGAAATTGTTATGTATGATAAATTTTTGTTGTGTAGAATCACTTTCTTTTAGAAGCTACTAGTTGTTAGCCCACGTATTACGTGGATATTTAATTTATAAATTAATTGTCTGCTAAAAATCTATACAAACGTAAATTACATATTAAAATGTTTATTTTTCTATCAAAAAGTTACAAAAACACTTTTATTTTTCGTTATGAATATAATTAAATTTTTTTATTGTAGTATGAATAGTACTAATACGTGTTATCGTTATAAAACACTTTATTTTTTTGATTTATTCATATTTAACTAATAAAAATTCAAAAAAAAATTAGGTTTACATAAAACACAATTTAAATAGTTTTATTAAAAGAATTTATAAAGCATTTCATTAGCAATACTACATTATTTAGCTTTTAAATGTACGAAATAATGTCTAGTTAGCTAAATTAGAAGTTAGATATTAAAGATATTAAAATCATTTAAAAAATCATTTTTTATTTATAGGAGTTAAAGGTAATACTTAATTGTAGTTTTACTTAAATTTAAATATAAATTACATAATTAACTAAGGGGATTATTTAATGTATGATAAATTTTTGTTGTGTAGAATCACTTTCTTTTAGAAGCTATTTGAAATAGCTTTTAAAAGGAATTTGAGTTTTAGATCTAGCAATTTTTATCATCTTAATAACTATAAACTATAAATTTTAATTAATATCAATGTCCTTTTATGTTATTTCATACTAAAAGTTACAAATACAACTACTTTTACCAAACACATTTATATAAATAAAACTTCAAGTTCTTCTAAAAAGCTACAACGTCTAAAAGCTTCAACTGACGATTTCAGCTCGAAGTTTCAACTTGTTGTTTCAAACATGCCCTTAGTGGGCGTTTGGTTCACAGGTTCCCTAAGATTCACTGAGATTTGTATCTGAAGTTATGTGTTTGGTTTGCAGATTTCAGTAATGATTTAAAATCTTAAGATTTCTTAAATCATTTTCTTTTTTGTTATTTAAAAATCAGTCTCCCACTGGAATTTTAAATCTCAGTTACCTTACATTCTTCAGACTAACAAATTTTTTCAAAAAGATAATGTGAATTCTTTGACAAAATTCCGCTAAATGAAAATGATGCATAATGTATATCCTTTGACAAAATGCAAATCTTAGATAAAAAAATTTGCGAACCAACCGTCCCCTTAGTGTTTGATTAAACATCCGTTGTTTGCTATCATAATTATCAAATAATCAGTTTTGTATTTACGTTTTAATATGTAAAATTACCAAATAATCAAATATTAAGCAAATGTGCTAATTTTAGCTTAAATACATTATTTACGTTATTATAACATAATAATCTAATAATCACAACCAAACACCCTTAAGTTCTCACTTATGGTTTTTACATTGCGCAAATTACGGACAAAATTATAAATTATTTGAATTTTTGATACACATACTGCTTTAATCAACATAATTTTAAAACTAAAGTTTAAAGTTGTACTAAATTTATAATATTTATTGCTATATATATGAAGCTGAATCAGATTTAGTAAATTTTGATTTTTCTTCATATTATCAACAATGTAATTTAAATTAAATCATAATCAAAATATTATATTATCTATATTATCAGTAAATATAATTAAAAAGTATTTTTGTATTTATCTGATAGATGATCCAACTTTAAATCTTATTTATACTTATTAAAATGCATTATACAAAATTATTAATATTTGAAAAAGCATAAATAATACAATATTAGTAAAATTGTATTTAATAATATTTTATTTGTGATAGTAAATATGTAGATATAATTCCTATGTAAAATGAAAATTTCTTTTGTTTTATCTTAATTTTTTTTAATTATATCAATTAAAACTATAAGAATATTAAAAAACTAAAATAATGACAGAAAATAGCTACTATTGGTATATGTATTTACAAAGCTAGAAAAATTATAGATAAATAAAAGCACCATTCTTGTATTTTTTTTTAAGGGTTTATTATGAAAAAAACCAACATGTTTTCACGTCTTTTGCATTTTCGTCCTTTCATGTTATTCTTTTTAATAAAAGTGCTCAAGTTAATTTTTTATTTTTGGTTTAGTGAAATTTGGACATTTAAACCTGATTATAAATAGTGAACCAGGTTTTTTTAAAACTGAAAAACCGGGTTCTAATGTCCAAATTTTACTAAACAAAAAAAAACAATTAACTTGAGGACTTTTATTAAAAAAATAATATGAAGGGACGAAAACGTAAAAAACGTGAAAACATGTTTTTTTTTTCATAACAAATCCTTTTACTAATATTTTTATTTTTTAATCTTAAGTTGATATATATTTTATATAAATCAATTTTATTAAAAATATTCACATCACATGTACATGAGTTAATAAACTAGTTAAATAATACTAATAAACCTGATTACTATTTGCTAGATACGAAAGCCGTTTACAATTAAAATTCATTTACAATACAAGTTTTTATAATATAAAATGTATATATCTTAAAATAATAATTGATTGAAAATATTTACACATTCCTTTTATCTAATAAATTTAGCTTAATAAAAGTTGGCATTTGGTGTTTATGTATAATGTAATTTTAATTTTAAATGTGCAGGTTTTTTCGTACATTATATTACACATGTAAAATTTAACATATGGTTTTATATATTATTTGTCTTGTTACTATTACCAAACACACTTTACACCAAACACGGTAAAGATAGACCAATTAACATATAAAACGAATAAATACATTGAGATAAAACAAAAGCATCCCTAAACAAAAGGGTTTAATTAAAAAGTAAGAACCGATCAGACATTTTCTCTAGTCATCCCACTCGAATTATAATATTTTGTTCCATTGTAAATCAATGATAAAAAACACGGCTTTGATCGCCTTATTTATCAAATTTTTATAGGCACAGAAGAAATAAGTTCATTTATAACCTTTAAATTTGATAGAACCCAACTTGTGGTATGACAAACAAAACCAAACATATCTTGTGAGTTTTTTTTTGGATACCAAATTAGATAAGACAATGATGTCTCACACAAATTAGTAATTCTTATGCTAAATAACAAAAACCTTTATGTTCTTGTTGATTTATAGATTTTAAGCTTTGAAAAAAGCTATTAAATGACTCACCAATCAAAATCTGTCGTATTACTAGTTGCACGTTATTATGTGTTTCACCTTTCGGATACATAAATTTGTGATTAGATATCAAAAGAATGCGTGAAACGTTAACATCTCAATCGATCATCAAAGTTAAACTTCATCACCTATTAATAGCTTTGCTTTAATGAGGTTTTAAGTCCTAAACCTAATAAACTTTTTATCTTTATAAAGGCATAATTAAACTTCATTGTCAACAAAAATCTAAAGTCCATGAAAATCATACAACTTACTTTAAACTCGACATTTTTTTATTTTTACCAAGACAAACAAATGAGCATAAACTTATATTTTTCTTTTACTCATACTACTAGTTTATTAACCCATACATATTACATGATATTTGTAATAAACTTATTTATATAAATGTATATAAACGTTAAATTAAAACATATAAAAAAACAATATATTTTAGTATAATCTTAGAATTCCAATCTTGATATTATGATAACAAAACGATTTATATAAAATTTCGATATTAACAACCTTAAACAGAATAACAATAGTTTTTCTCAGCTGCATATCTCATTTCAAAATGCTTTTTAAGTTTTAATCTTTTTTATTTTTTGAAATTAAGATCACGTGTAAGAGGTTATTTGATTTAAAGCATATCAAACTGTATGATTAAACGTCAAAAGGGTATCAGACAACAGGATAGAGAAAAAATCAAGATTTACTTTTGTCTTTTTGTGAGCTGGTCATTGTTGTAAGGCACGACTTAATTTCAAATTAATAAGTAGATAACGAGAGAGTTTTTATAATAATAAAAAAAAAAAAAAGTAGAGATCGAGACATGTTTTTTTTAAACTAAATAACAAACATACGTACCCTTCTAATAATATTGATTGTGGCACTTTTTTTTTAAAGTTACTTGATCACATATATAATAAGATCCGGAATGACCGCGCATAGCAGCAGCAAACCTTGAGATTTAGAAGACCTGTATTGTTCATATTCATTCTATGAATTTGTTAAGATGAAAATAAGAATAAATGTAACTGAAAAAACAATATATTAGAACCCTAATACTCCATGTGTTTTCGTATAAATAAATTCAAATAATTTAAGAGCAAAATTATTTGTGTATGTATCTCTAAGATAGACGAGACTTGAGAATATATAATAGAACGTACCAACAAAGGTACTCTTCTAGTTAAAGTCTCTATGGTATGAACACATCTCGTTGTTTTTTCCAAGCACATCTTATGTATTTTAACACTAATAATCTTCTGTCACTTGTTATTTTTTCTGATTTCATTATTTTCATCATCTAAGATTATAGTTTTTGTTTATTGATTATTAAACAACAAAACAGAACTTAGTATATTACTTATTGGACTGAATAATTAATATCACTCAATGATTTGATGAATTGATGCCTTGGGTCGTAGCTCGTGTGCCCCCCTATGACCGACCATGCATCGAATCACATTCATCTGGAAACATGATCCATGACCGATTAACATTAAAGTTGCGTTTGGTAGAGAGAATTAAAAAGAAAAGAAATGTTGATAAAATCTTTGGTTTTTTAGACTATGAAGTTTGAAAATACAATGATCTTATGCTTGTTGTACTTTACTTAATTTTAGTTTCTACTTATTCTCCATCATTACTAAAGAAATGAGAGAATTTGAATTTTAAACTATATATTAATACAACATGAGAATTAATAAAAAATTGATATATATATATATATATATATATATATATATATATATATATATATATATATATATATATATATATATATATATATAATTTGAATATCTTAACTAATTATTTGGGTTCATTTCATTTTTGTTGATTCTCTCGACCAAACACAATCCTAATGACAATATCTCGATTCGAGGTGAAGATAATACCAATAGCAAATTAGAAATCTTGAAATAATGATAGTCCCTTTAAGCACATGTGTAGTTTCAATCGTTTTAACAATATGTTACTTGAATCAATATGATTCTTTTGAAGCATGTGTATTGTCGTTAAAGTGTTGATATTTTGATTTTTTTTTTTTAAAGCATTTGATCACTTGATTACATTATATATGTTCCAGTCAAAATTCATGTACGTACTTCAATTATGTAAACAATCAGGCTCGTAAATAGATTCTTTCCTCTAGCTACTAGTAATTTTTTCAGTTTTAAACGTACTTTCGTGTTGGATTTGTATTTTTCTGTAACACTTTTGAAAACATAAGTTTTAACCATCCCTTAATCTATATGAAACATGATCTTATTCTTTTAAATTTAATGTATCTTTATTTATTAGGTGATGTTTGTTTACCTATTAATGTAACCATTAAATGGTCATTTAACATTGGATGAACCTCTTAATAATTCCATTAAGAAGTAAACAAATAACCACTTAGTGGGTACACCGAAAAATGTATTACAAACGAGAGGACGATAAATAATAGATATTTGGATTTTTTGCTTTACTTTTCGCTTTTCTTTTTTATCTATTGCTTACTTCACCATATATCTTTTCTTTTTCCACACTCTTTAATTTTTCTTTTATAAGTTATAAAAAAAATATATTTTTTTCTCTATCTCTCTCTATCACATATTCACTTTTTCCCTATTAAATTCCTACATATATATTTATTGATTTTGTTTAATAAAAATACATAGTATTGTAGCTTTGTGATTATAAACATGAAATCTATGACAAGAATCTATAGATCAAAATTTGAGACATGTTCTCTAACTATAAGTCACTCGATAATTCTTTTATTTTTGTGATGACTATGAAATCAATCGGATTAAAGATGGACAATAATTTGGTTTTGGGTTCATTCATTTCCTTGGTTTGTATTTTGTTTGGACTAAACCAAAAATCAAACCAAATCCAAAGCCACCTTAACTGAATTCGAAATCGGTTTAGTTGAGTTTTTAAACCAAAAATTCAGTATGCATAACATATTACAAACAACTGAATACCAAACAAAAAATACAAAACATTTAAGCATCTCAGATAGCCAAATATTTGAGTATGCAATTTCAGAATATGAAGTTCAACATATATAAAATGATTTACATCTAAAGAATAACTATTTACATATATATAAATATTAACGTTATATATATATATATATATATAGAAGATCCTTAAACAATTACAGTCTAATTTATGATAATATGTTTACTAGATAAATAAAGCTTAAAATATTTATTATAATCGTTTTTGTTTGTAAATTATAACATGTAGTTTTATTTATTTGTGATAGTACGGTTTATTATGAAGAATTACAAATAAAATTTTTTTTGTTAATAACGATCATAGTCTGGTTTATTATATATAGATACTAGGTGCCAACCATGCATTAAAATTCAAAACTTAGTATAATGTTAATAGATAGTTTTTTACACAGCATTGAGCTTTATTTACTTACATAACTAAAATCATAAAACAACTCTTCTAAGAAAAGGTAGAGTATCCGACTAACGGCTAAAAAAAATAAAACGAAAACCAAACAAAACCAGATTCGTTTAAAACCAAATTTGTTCACATTACGTATGTAAACATATACTTTTTCATGTTCACATGAATTTTAATAAGTAAGAAGTTATATTAATGTGTGTTTTAATTTACAAATAACATTGTATTACTTGTATCTAGTTATCTCATGAATAAGGTTTGAATGATATATCATGTGATCCTTCCGAAAGAAGATTATTTCGGAGCATTATCCTAATAAAAAAATATGAGATTAGATGAAAGTATTTGATTATAGGATCATGCCAAACATGCACGTGGTAAGAAATTTTCCACAGAGAACAATTGGTAGTAATGCAAGACATTTTCGTCCTTAATAGTTTGATCAATTTAATGTAACAACACGTTTTCAAAAGATAAAAACTCGTAGGGAACAACTAGTAGAATCTAGTTTCTTTTGATTCGTAACGATTTATAACATCGTAGCATTTACATATTTATTTTATTACAAGATGAACCGACTCGAACTTCCGAGGTTTGAAATTTTTTTATAGAGCCACAAATGCTAGTACTCTCGTAGCGTGTTAAATTCCGAAGCATATTAAAAGAAGTTTTGGATCCGCCACTGATCATAGTCTATCTTACTTAACACAACTCAAACTATATTACTTTACGCATCCACCCTACGCTACTCCCACCCACAGGGGTGACCGTGGAACTGGTACCGTACCAAATAAAAACTCCCAAAAACCGAAATCAAAATGGATGGCAGAGGGTCTGTATTACTTGAAGCACTGAAGTGATCCAGTAGCCAGGAAGCACCCTTCCTGCATATCCATACAAGACCCAAGTAGGCGCGGGTCAAGTAACTACAAGGTACCCACTACTCGGATCCCCCGCCCCCCCCCCCCCCCTTCTTAAGGAAAAAAGATATGTTTGTCATGTTCGGTTCTTCTTACTTGGGTTAGGTGGGTTCGACAAAAAATGTTATGCTTACAAACAAGACTACTCTTCTTCCCGAAAGCTTTGTGGTGACTACTTTACGACGATGGATGACTGAATGAATAAGGGGTAGGGCCTTTTTCTCTTAGTCATCTCTGCCTACGGCAAACCAAAATCGAATCTCATACCGAATACATAAATCGGTATCGGTTTTGTACTTGTACCAATACAGTTCGAGAAAAATGACACATTTGCTCACTCCTAGTATTGGTATCAGACAAAACCAGTATCAAACCGAAAATCCCAAAACTGAAATTAAAGAATACCAAAACCGAATCCCGTAAAAAAAATACATAAATCAGTATTGGTTTGGTGTCTGTACATTTCGAAAAAAATGATATTCTGTCATTTATCATATAAATTGGCATTCTAAATCATTTGACTGATTTGCAAAACAAACAGGATTTCATAAAATGTAAATCCTATTAAATCTTGTCAACCAAACACCTGATAGATTTTAAAATCTTATAAAATTAAAATGTTGTACAATACAAATTCTTGACCAAATGCAAATTCCATAAAAAAAAAAAAAATCAATGAACCAGAGGCATTTAAGGGTTTAATTGCTTGATATGCTTTATGATTAAACCCTAGATCGTTCCTTCAAATATATTTCTAGGTATATTAGCTGGGATAATATTGACAATAATATTCTACATAATTATTAATAACGTTATTGCTTATTAAAAATAACCTATCATAGATAATTAATTATTATATGATTATATTTAAATAACCTATTTAATTTATGACAACTTGTATTTATTATCCATTACTAATTAGCCCCTACAAATCTACAATAATCATGTATCGCAATTTAGTTTCTTTATTATTATTGTTGACCAATAATCTTCTTAACTTTTTCCATCTTTATTTAGATTTTTTTCTCATGTGTTAACCTTAAAAATTCTAAATACCATCTTAATTTTTAGAATATTTTGAATATTAATCATATCGTTTAGCATTTTCTTATAACAAAATATATAAAATCGTACTAAATCAAAACCAAAATTCTAATAAACAAATCAATAACCAATTAACTGAGGTCTTGTTTGATTTAATGTCTAATATTTTAATTGTCTCTAATCTCTAATTTGGTCAATAGAAATTTAACATCATCTTTTTATTAAACAGATGTAATAAGATATTAGACGTCTAATAACTTAAAAAACAAACTACCCACGTTACGATACTTGCTCCAATCGATTCAATCTGATTCCAATCAAATTTTATGATTTCGTCCGATTCTTTGACAATTGACACCGTCAACAATCTACATGTCTTCGTTAAATCATTAATTAGTGAATTATTTCACGAATAACATGTGTGTGAGTGGGTAAAGGTAAGATAACGGTGGATGAATGACGTGGACTCTTTTTGACCCTGTCATTTGACTTGGCGTACGGATAATGACGTGAGACAAGTCATATTCTTTTGGAGGTTTAGATCACGTGTACTATTTCCAAATATTAATATTAATATTTTTATTTAACATTTGTTAAATAAATAAATTAAAACTGAAAGATTGATACATGCCAAGGATGATTGAACTGATGATTTATATTAGTAAAATGACATGCAATAATTGTATATGTTTATGATTTTATCATTGTTTCTACTTAATTTAACCATATTTATCTTTCCGTCCTGACAAGATGCCACATGGCATCGGGTCAAAGGGAAACACCACCCCCGCCTGGCGAATGCAGAAAATCATCCTATTGGGAGCACTAGAATTAACAACGGCACGGGGATTGGTCATCCGATCCCCACTTAAAATAATTGTGGGCTTTGATGGGGATCCCGTCGGGTTGGTGGGGAAAACCGTGGGGATTTAGGAAACCTATTTATAACAAATGTTTTATTAAATGATGGAATTTTTTATTTCGAGATCATCATTAAACCTAAATGAACAAAATTTATAATGATTCAAACCATAAATGAGTAAAAATAAATAAAAAAAATAATTATAAACTTGACAAACAATTATACATATGTATACAAACAAATAAAAAACTTACTATTATATGATATAAATATAAGAATCATATACACACACACTAATAAAAGAGTGAATATACTTAACTCTCATAAAGTCACGTGTCATCTCCATTGACATAAATATATTTTTAAAAAATAATAAATAAATTTAAACTACATTTATCCATATCTAATATAATCTACTTTTAAATTCAAATCAAATCCAACAAAATATAATACTCTAATAACTTATTAATTATAATGTATAATATAATATAATAAAAGTTTAAAATATTTAAAAAAATAATTACTATTCATGTGTGTGTAGAATTATACAACAATAATATGTATATCTTTATATTTTAGTTTATTATCTTTTATATATATATTAAAAATATATGTGTAATTCGTGGGTAATAAACTAGTATATTTCCAAAATATAAATAAAATACTTAATATGTAAAAAAATAAGTGAGTATTTAATCGGTGTTTTAACCGGGTTTACCCCACAATTATTTCCAAAAACTATGAATTCAAAGTTTCCTCTCTCTCCTCTCATGTTCTCCATGTATATCTTTTACAAGATATATTCAAGGATTTATCAAATATACATGAATCAGGTTTAATCTATTGGTTTAATTTCTTTTTAATTTTTATGGATTTCTTGTCTTCTTCTATGGTGCACAGTGGGTACTCTTTCACTTAATATATAGTAGGTAGCACCCACAAAATCACTGGTGCCACAATGAAAATACATACAAAATTTACACGTACTATGGCTAGAAGATGATTGGTTGCACGTGCCACCATAGGCAATAGCCTACATCCGCCCCTGCCGCCTCTCTATCCTGTTAAAATTGAGATATATATACACACCGATAAATATATAATCTTTTCCTGGTTTTTTTTCGATCTCTTTCTCTCTCATTTATTAAGAAAAAAAAAATGAGGGGATATTAAATGGAGGAGATGATATGACTTGTAGAAAGATGGAGAAGATCGAGAGAAGTCAATAAAATGCTAATATGACTAAAAAAATAGTTCAATAAAAAAGATAAGTATATCGGCATACCGTTGCTGGCATACACACCCATATTCCATTCAATAATTATAGATTATAATTTCACTTCTTCAAAAACTTTTACAACTTGCTTGTTCCCATTGAAAACCCATATATACCTCTCGATAGAAATGAATAATCAAGATTTGTTATATTACGTATGTAAATTTGTCAAATTAGAATCCATGGCATGCAAACTGACATGTCGTATATATGTAACTTAAATACGTAATGGTTTCACACCTCTTTCTTTATTCGTTAAAAAGTAGATTGTTAAAATTAGTAAAACTTAAAGTATATTGCTATAATCGTTAGAATAGTAACTACGCTGCAAAGAATTAGTAAGTAGATTGTTATTGGAAAATTAAAAGTAAATAGCTATAAGAATTCAACAAAGATACAATTAACCTTGTATTAATTATACAAGTAACAGAAAAAGTAGATGTTAGATAATTTTTCCATACACTAGATTATTACCCATGTAATACATGGGGCATGTGTAAGAAAGATATTTATATTTTTAAATATAATAACTTAAAATATTATTAACAAAAATAATAAAGTAATAATATTTTGATATTAATTGACCAAAGTTATATTTGAAAATTTTTTGTTATCCTCGTTATAATAAATATATATTAATTATATGGATATATATATTTAAAATACTGATTATATTACAATAAAAACTAAATCAATTTTATAATGTTTTTGCTTTTAAATGTGAAAACACTATTTACAATATATTAGAATCTATTACTTTTATGAAAATTATTATCGTGTTACTCTTTTCATATTTAGATGTGTTTCTAATTATAAATAACTTAAAATCTTGCTTTTATATATATTTTGATTCAATGAATTATGAATGAAAAATTAAATAGATTATGATTGTTAACATAATTTTAAAATAAATATTAATGTACAAATTTTAAGAATGAGAATGGATCTTAAATTGACACATTTAAATATATGATTAAACATTTAACCTTTAGTTTAAATTTAAAAAAAAAAATAAAGAAAATTATAAATCAAGTTATTCATTCTAGATAAAACATTATAGGTAAAATTAGAGTTTAAATTAGGAAGTATATAAAATCAATTATTATATAAGTTTTCCTTTAATGTTTTAAGTTTTCTAAAATAAATTAGATGAGTTAATTGAGAAAGTTATATTAATGAGTTGCAATTATTTTGTACGAAAAATCAAAATGATTTACGGTTTTTTGTTAAAAAAGATCTAAAACATGATTGGGTCGTAGTTTTTCATTCGGGAAAGCTAAAAGTTGTATAGTTTGTAATCAATTTCGTTTGGAATTTACTAAAAAGCTGATCAATTTTTAATTTTTTTTATTCCAAATGAAAAGTACTACGAATGAAAATTATTGCGACTCATTCATTTTTTAGTTTTTCCATGAATGGAAAAACCATGACTCATTGTGTTTTATAGTTTTATGAATGAAAAATATTGAGACTCATTTTGATCTTTTGTTTTTAAAATAAAAAAAACTAATACCCATTTAGATTGGAAAAAACTAAAAAATGGAACGATTTGTATTATTTTATTCGGAAAAACTAAGAAAATGATGGTTCGTAGTTTTTTTGTTGGAAAAAGTGAAGATTGAAATGATTCACAGTATTTTTCATTCATATTATATATAATTGTAATAAATAATCGAATATTATCTATCCATAAATACTCGGAATAAAAATTTGGTTTATTTTGGTGTTTATGGAATATTAGAAAACTTAATAAAATAAAAAAATTATGTTTTTAGTTTAATATGTTACTATTATTGATAAAAATCTGAAAAGATATTACTATTTTTGATAACTGAAAAGATGGTGACATGCTATACAGGTTTACAGGTCACCCATTACTATTATTGATAGAAAAACAAAAATCTGTTACTAATAATAATAATAAATAAATAATGTTACTATTAATGATTAAAATGTTAAAACTTGTTACTATTTTTGGTCATTTGCCCTAGATTTAAAGGGATAATTGCGCAAAAAAAACTCTCAACTTGTCCGGTTTTTGTGATTGAAACCCCAAACAATTTTTCGTTGCATTGAAAACCCCGAACTAACTTAAAATCAGTAAATCATGGTTTTATCAGTGGGTAACCGGTTGAAACCAGTTATTAATCCTACGTGAACCGGTAAATAACTACGTCGAATAAATTTTAATTATTGTAACCGGTTGTCAAGTATCACACATCATTTAAATCCTCGTTGATAATGCAAACCCGTGTAAAAATTACAATTAAAAATTATCAACGGGTGTTTAAATGATGTGTAATACTTGGCAATCGATTTTAACAATTAAAATTTATTACACGTAGGTTATTTACCGGTGCACGTAGGATTAATAACCGGTTTCAATCGGTTACTCATTGATAAAACCTTGATTTACTGATTTTTAATTAGTTTGAAGTTTTCTATGCAACGAAAAATGATTTGTGGTTTTAATTACAAAAAACTGACCAAGTTGTGGGTTTTTTTGTGCAATTATCTCATATTTAAATTTTATTATAACGTATACATTATATATATATATATATATATATATATATATATAATCAGATTCATCATCATACCAATGAGTTTCCAGTATACCCTGTTGTGAATGATCATACACATAAATTTTTTTTGCATAGACGTGTATAAGACAACATTATAAGATTTTTTTATCAAAATAAACAACATCATAAATCTTATGAATGGTAAAAAAAATCATGTGAATGTATAAATGATTATTTACTTGGATGACCATTCACATAAATGTGTATGAACATTCACATAATTTTTAAAGACACAAAAATGTGAATGTATGTGAAATTTATATATCATATGTATAGCGTTAATTTAAACATAGTTATGGAAAAAAATTAAAGTGGAAGAACTTTCGGATGCACTTAATTATAAGAGATATTTATTTGAACCTGACTCTATAAATATTTAATCAAGCACAAGTTGAAGAACCATAGCATTAAGGGGCAATGTCTTAAATTTTGAGAAAGAAATGTGATGCTTGCATAACGCATTAGATGTTAACACGGACAAAAAAAAAATTTATAAGTTTGAAGTGTGTAAAATAAATTTGTAAACTTTAAATATCAAATAACAATTATACATAAATACATAGTACAATGAAAAAAAAACCCAACATATAATCAAGTTAGAGTAGAGTTATTTAACATATTTGATAAGTAGAAACATAACACTAAGGTGGATTTACTACCAGCCTACCACTTAGCCACCAATTTCACCATCTCCACTACCTACACCACCACCAGCACCACCACCAAATCCTCCTCCGATTCCATTACCAATACCTCCTCCTCCACCACCACCAAAACCTCCACCACCACCACCACCTATTCCTCCTCCAAATCCACCACCAGCTCCACCACCGAACCCTCCTCCATTACTTCCACCAAAGCCTCCACCTGCACCACCACCAAATCCTCCACTAGATCCTTTGCCAATACCTCCTCCAAATCCTCCGCCAATTCCACCATCACCCCCTCCTCCTACTCCACCACCACCACTTCCAATTCCTCTTCCAAAACCCCCTCCACCTCCTATGCCACCACTAGTACCACCACCACTTCCTATGCCTCCACCAGCTCCGCCGCCACCTCCTAGTCCCCCTCCAGTGCCACCACCACCTCCTATGCCTCCACCAGCTCCGCCGCCACCTCCTAGTCCCCCACCAGCGCCACCACCACCTCCTATGCCTCCACCAATCCCATCACCTCCTCCTGCTCCACCACCACCACCGCCTCCAATGCCTCCACTAGAACCTCCTCCAATACCACCCTTTGTTCCACCGCCACCTCCAATGCCTCCACCACCACCACCACCTCCTACACTTCCACCAGAACCTCTTCCGATTCCACCTCCTTTTCCTATACCTCCACCTACACCTCCCCCGCCTCCTTTTCCTATTCCTCCGTTATTACCTCGCCCACCTCCAATCCCACCACCTCCTTCTTTCCCTTTTCCACCACCACTTCCCTTGCCAATGTCACCACCAACATGACCATGATGCTTTTTCTCCTTACCATGTTTATTTCCTTTTTTACCACCACCTTTTTCTTTTCCAACGCAATCAGGTTTATCAACCTTTTTATTATCACTCCCAATCGTAAAACCAAACCCGTCCCCATTACCAATACTGAAAGAGACACCACCACCACCTCCGCCCAAACCACCACCACCACCAAAGTTCCATCCCGGTTGATCATCAGTAAACCATTCCGGTTTTTTTACATCAACCCTACCGCCATCACTTCTCTCCACCAATTCTCTCCCTTGGATACAATTCCCCACAAAGAAAGCAAACAGAAAACCCAAACAAATACCACTCTTGACTACATTAGCACCCATCATGTTACCCAACATTCAAATGTGTGCATCTAAAAATTATGATAACTAGGCTTTATATATACAATTGTGATGAAAATGAAATTTAAAATTGAAACTTCTTAACCGAAAAGTTTTCACTTTTTCAACTTTTATATTATTAAAATACTATTACTTATTTTTCAACCAATTCCAACTTTGCTACCCATGCATCTACGTGACTGGCTTTATACTTGCATTCAAAGCCACCGTATAGTACCATGCATATATAGACCACGAACTAACTCCTTAGTTTAAAACCTAAAAATCTATAAATATTTATAAACAAACGTCTTAAAAATAAACAACAAACCGACTATATATCTTTTTCATTGAAAGACGATTAACTTACACTACAACGATATCCAACACCGACACTTATGTTTTAAAAACTCATCATTTGATTGGGAAAACATCCTGGTACCATTATGACGTTAGGTCAAAGTCCTTTGGTGCGATGGGTACGTGACAAAATACCATTTGAATAGGATAAAAGTATATATATATATATACGAAAATTAATATCTATGTATATACCAAATATCACGTAGAAGAGTACATAAAGGTCTCCTAATTTTAAGCTTAATTGATAGCATTTAAGGACACTAATTAACAAGCTCAGCAACGCTAGCTTAATTATAACAATAACCCTCGTTAAACAATGTTTTGACGGTTACAGGACCCTTAATTAAAATTAAATGTCTACATTATGTGTGTTTAAGTATTAATTGTTATGACGTCAAGCTATAGAAATAAAGACCGTCAAATTTTTTTTTTACCACAAACTAAGCTACTCGCACTCCTAAACTACTCATTTACCCCAAATGGGGACTTTATTTTTACCACCGAAATTCAAATTTGCCTCCAACGGGAGTCAAACCCGTGACCTCGCACTTACTTAACACCCTCATGCCAAATGAGCTAAACCCCATTGGCAAGACCGCCAGTTGTATCAAAGATAAAATTATTTAATATTAAAACAATATTTAACGTTAAATAATTATTTAATTTACGGTTTTAGTATCTAATTAGTTTAATCTTAACTAATTTCATCACCTTTATGCATTAAAACAAGGGATATATGTACAGAAACCCTCAATGTGGACCATTTTTCATTGCACAAAAAAACCTTCAACCGACAAAATCTCACGGAATTGACATATTACCGGTTATAAATGATTGACAATCATAGGTCATTGTCGACAAGTCATTAGTGACCACCAGAATTTCACCAAAAAAATAAATTCTAACAAAAAAACACAGATTTGAACAAAGAAAGCAACAAGAAATGTGACTTTGAATCATAAAACACAGACAACTATGTTCGCTAGATAGAAGATTCATTGGGGACGAATGGCTGGTCAGCAGATTGCAACTGGTTCATTAGGTTGCAAGTCTTTTTCTAAAAAAAAAAACCTCAATTTGATAATTTTTATTCAGTTGAGGGTTTTTTGAGCAATACAAAATGATTGAGGGTTTTAATCACATAAATGGTCTAACTTAGAAGTTTATTGCACAAATATTCCTTAAAACAATTTTTATGGTATGCATAATTACAACATGAGTTTCAATTATTAAAGTAAGAATTTGGAATTAGATTTAGTTGTATTTTTCAATTTATATTATTTACTTAATTATATACCAACATATGTGGAGTAAACACTACAAATGGATTTCCAATAATCTCTTAAACATCCTATTGTTTGATAAAAATATATACATCAGATTTCAGTAATATATATACTTTTGTTATTATATTAATTATTTATTTATAAAGCAACAAAACGAACAGAGTAACTGGCTCGCAAAGCTAATGCTAAATGTTCATGAGTTAAATATATAATTTTTTTTTGCGTAAATTACCGCTTTTTCATGTAATTGATTAGCTCACTCCTAATCAAGTAGTTTCAGAAATTCTCTTTAATTTAATTTCATATGTTATCAAACTTATCGTATCATAAACTTTTATTGATCAGACATTCAAACCTATACAAGTGAAATCTATAACTAAAAGCGTTGAACCAAAAATGAGTGAGTTTTTAAGAATTTTGATTAGCGTTAACTAAGTAAAAAATTAATAAATAACATAATGTAAGTGTCGCAATAATAAAGATGATGGGTATGTTTGTTTGCAATTAAGGGGGTCTCAATTTGGTTTGAAGTCTGATATTCAGATCTTAATCTAATTTGTGTTGTTTGTTAATTTTTAAGAGAAAGAGAGTAGTCTGAATTAAAATTCAGAACCTCTTAATTTTAGATTTAAAGGTCTCCTCTTAATTTCAGACATAGTTTTCATACTTCAAACATTTAACTTCTTAAAAAACAAATAACACCGATGTGTTTTTATTGTGGCGAATAATCTTCCCAACTACTAGCATCCCAAAAAAAAAAAAAAAGGAAAAATTGGAGTTGAGGTTTTATTGAGAAAACGGTTGGGGCAAAATGTGTAATTCACCTCACGAGCCAAACCCAACAACTCTTTCTTCTTTCTTTTCCCCTTTTCATATAACATGTTCGGGACTTTGTTCGCTTATGAAAAGAGATCTAATAATATTTATATATTCAATATAATCTATATTTTGTTTATAAATAACACAAGAGTTAGAATGAATACTATCATCACCATTTAAAACACTAAATCTATAATTTTAATCATGATTTTATTTAAGTTCATTTTCATAGATTTATTTATAGATTAACAGGAACGAGGGTAGATTACCCACGCGTTGCTGCGGGAAAAAAGAGGACATCAGGATCATAAATTGTATTTTTATAAATATATTACTTTAAAATAATAAAATAACATTAGCTACCAACCGTGAATCTCAATTAAGGATAATTTTATGCTTTCAATCTAAGATTATAAATGGAAAGAATGTGATTGATTAACCAAATAAATAATAAAAAATTTGTCATTCTATAAATAGTTGAGACAAAAAACAATTTTACGTTGGAATGTAGTAAAGAAAAAGGCGATCATAATGATATATTCGTCATTTTGTATAATATAATATATCAAACGTTATAACACAGAAATAAGACAATTATATATTATGTGTGAAATAAAATAATTAGTTAGTTGTATACATACCTAATAAAAATAGTTCCGACGATAACAAATTTTATATCAGAATTTAGATTAAAATAATGTGATCATAATAATATATTCAAACTTTAGTAAAATATAATATATCAAAGGTTATACAGGAAAACAAAAATGTTATATATGTAATACAAAAAAATTTGTCGTTCACCTGCCAGCCAGCTAGCCTTACCATTCGGCGAACGAAAGAGTGTGATCGATTAATCAGCTAAATAATAGAAAAAATTTCATTTTAAAATAGCCTGAAACAAAAATACAATTTTTTGCTAAAATGTAGTTTAAAGAAAAGTGATCATAACGATATATTAGAATTTTTGTAAAATATAACAAATGTTTTAATAGAACAACAAAACAATTATATATTATATATAAAATCATGTATTTAGGCAGCTGCATGTCTATCTGTTTAACGAAAATGGTTCCGACGACGGTAAATTTTATATCAGAATGTAGACAAAAATAATGCGATCGTAATAATATATTCAAATTTTAATAAAATACAATATATTAAAAGTTATCATGGGAAAACAAAAATGTTATATAGTATATATAAAGTAATAAAATAAGTCAGTTGCTTACCTGTCTGCTTAAGATAGCTTAGAAACCACGCATATTGTAAATTGTTACATATGTAACGTAATATGCTAATAAATCAAAACAATAAATTAAAAAAGAAATCAATTAGGAGAGTTTTAACTTGTTATATTTCTACGGTACAAAAATATATGAGTAAATTACTGAAATGGTCACTGTGGTTTTCTCAAAATACAAAAATGGTCTCTCAACTTTCAAAATTATATAGACGGTCTCTCAAAACACTATTTGCTTACAAAACTGGTCTCTCTAGTTAGCTGTTAAAGTTTTTAAAAGAAAAAATCATGTAAAAAACCAACGTACTTTCAGTATTTTTCGAATAAGTCATTGCACCAAAAACGTTTTCATAAAAGTCCCTTAACCTAAAAACATTTTCGTAAAAATCACTGCACATTAAATGTTTCAATAAAAGTCATTTAACTTAACGAAATTTTATGAAAAATATCTGAAAAATCCTTAAAAAATCGCATAAAACATAATTCGTAAAAATTTTCAAGTTGAATGACTTTTATGGGAACGTTTTTTGTACATGGACTTAATCAAAAAATCTTAAAAGTGTGTTGGTTTTTTGTATAATTTTCCCTTTTTAAAATGATATTTTTGTCTGGCCCCTCAACCAATTAATTACTTTTGGTTTTAGTCCTTTTAATAATTTTTGTTTTTGGATGTAAATTTAAATAGTTGTTTTTGATATTATGATTTAGCTAATTAATATAAATTAATAATTTAAAATAACTATTTAAATTTAAATCCAAAAACAATAAAACTTATTAAAATGACTAAAACCAAAAGTAATTAATAAGGTTGAGGAACCATAAGTAAAAGTGCAAAAATGTTATTTTAAAAAATTTAACAACTGACCAACAAACGAGAGACCAGTTTTGCAAGCCAACAGTGTTTTGAAGGATCGTCTATGCCACTTTGGAAGTTGATGGACTATTTTTGTAATTCTGAGCAAAGCACAATGACCATTTCTGTAATTTACTCAAAATATAATATTTTACTAAAATCTCATAGCTTTGCTAATGGATGTAAAGGTAGAATTCGTTAACGATTGCAAGTTTTAATACAGGAATAATTAATTCTTAATGGAGTTTGATTATATAAATTTTTTTAAGTGATAAAAGGGTAACCAAATTTCCGTTGATAGTTAGGATGAAAGAGTTTCTAAGTGATATAATTCATAGATAGCATCCCATTTCTCTTCCATACTATGGTTGTGAATACAAAGGGAGGCAAGCTGCTAGTCAATTGAGAATCAGTCATCCGACATTCCGACTCCAACATAAGAGCGAAGATAACAACAATTGTATTATGTCGTTGCAAACTCCTAATGGTTGTACCGTATTTGAATTCACCATCACGAGCTTATGAGGTGCAGGGTGCCACCACAAATACATATTTCGATTGCTCAGTCTTCATATGACCTATGAAACGATTGTTAGAACCCAAAAAGTATGTCAATATGAACCATTTGGGTCTCTACAAAGTCTCCTCGGGGTTGTTCAGGTAATATCGGGTATCTAATATTAGAAAATTACCTTATGCCATCCTTTCTCATCCTATGTTATCAACTACTCTACAGTCTACATGCATTTAACAATGTCGTCGATCACCAATGCAAAGATGCAATAAAATGCATGTGAATTTGTACTTTTTATTGCAAAACTTGGACAAGTTTCTGGGAAATCCTAATGTTTTGCCCTATATGTTGATCATAATCATTACAAGCTTGAAGTCGGTGTGGGCATCTACACCCTCAAAAAGTTCTATAAAATGCTTAAAAGAGATGTTAAATAAAGTTATCTTGATAACGTGCCCCCACAGGATTGAAAGAAAAGACAAAAGCAATGACAAATGGGGTGTCTAACAGCATTTTTATGCTATTGTTTTACGCACAATCTCAGAAAGCAGCTAAAGGGACCAAAGTTTGGGGGAAAAGCATTACAAAGCATGGCTGTTGTTTCGGTGTATGGAAGGCCATGTTTTGCTGCTGTTTATGCAACTTTTGCAACCATATCAATGCACTGGCAGCTCAAAGGAAATTGACCGGAGAAGCTTTAGAGATCAATGGAGCCGCTCTTTATGTTAGGAGTAGGGACAGCAACGTTTAGCTGCTGCTTCAGCAGCATTTGCTGTGGTTTCGGAGGTTATTTTAGTATCTATTTTGGCTACTGTTGCTTTTCCCCAAAAAATGACAAAGATATTGTTTTAAGTTTGCCCTTCAAGAATAATGTTCTGGCTTCACAGCACACCCCCACCCCCACCCCCACCCCCACCCCCCCTGTTTTTTTTTTACTTTGCTTGAGCCATTGCCAGAAACACTTCCCCCCATTAGGAAGATGTTCGACTGTTGATCTTTAAAAACTCTAAGATTGCGCTTATGTGTGGGCGTGGCACTTCCTAATGTCATCATGATCAATTCAATGCATGCAAATGCAATAAGATGCATATAAATATTTTTACATTTTTTTGTTTGTACAGCAGAACACGCCTACTTTCTAATTTTACTCCTAAATCTACACTTTTGTCCACAATGGGACTCGAACCCCCAACCTTGGGGTCACCCCTTTAACACCTGATACCACTAGGCCTGAAGCAATTTGACAACGTAGAATGTATAAGGCTAGAAGCTCTAAAGTTTTTACACTTCATGCTTTATTTTGAAAGAGAACATGCATTGGGATGCAAAAGGATAAGGATTGTGGAGTAAGAAAATAGCCATATGACAATGTAGAAAGAAGCACAGAAATAATTTTAAGCTTATTAAAAATGCAGATTACATTATTGTAATTGCTTCAATACATAAAAGGCTTCAGGAAAAAAATAGCTTCAAGTCAAAATACAAACAAGAAAACATGCTAACCTCCCAGATAGGGAGAAAGCAGGAAGAAGGATGAAGACATGATATGTGATGAGATATTGCAGACTTGACCCGGATGTCATCTACCGTTTAGGATGCTATGCCACTGCTGAAACAATAAATAAAATTCAAGGTTTGTCAAAACAATATTAAATGTTTTGTGCAATTTATTCTCAAACTTGGTACGTATAGTAATAATTAAATTGCATGCAACACATAAGAACGCTTCAATATTTTTAAAAATACACAACATGTTCATCTTAACTTCTCATAGGTAGAAGTTTCGGGGTTGCAACCATTTGTGAAATACATTCAGTAAGCCACCACCTTCAAATGGATGCAATCCAAGTTTCAACGAATCTGCCTGAATTCCAGCAATACCCTCATGGTTATTCAGCATTCACTGAATGTAAGAAGCAACATATGTATTTTAAATCTAACTATATTACAGGGAACTCGGTAATGCTCAAATGATCTGAAACTTTCACCTGGATGATTGGGTAGATAGAATAATAGGTGAATAAAAAGTGAAGAGAGGCATAAGCCTCACTAATATGTAAGCACTAAGCAGTGAAATGAGGTTACTAGGAATTGCCATATAGAGTTCTCTGCCAGGCTTTAAAGCAAATCCTTTCTCATTTCAAGTAAAAGAATCTTATGACATTTTTCAAAACCACCTCAAGGATCAAGCATCCTGTTTCGGGCAAGAGTTGTTCTGTTAGGGAAAATGTATGATAAACAACGAACTTGCTACAATTCCTTTATAATAAAAGATACAAAAAAACCTACCATACGTAATCTCTCCAAATAATAAACCATCTGTCTTAAGAAGGGGAAGGGGGGATTGGTGAGCTAGGTCGCAACATTGATGGTTGTCAAAAAATCATTTTGTTATATAACTTTCGGATTCCTTATAGCACTGTAGATTAGAAAGGCAGGGCAGAAGAATACTTATTTAAATTAGGGAGTATCAAATATGTTAATGTTGAAATGGATGTATAGGGACATAAGGATTGATATTTGATAGGTCCCCACCTTAGGATATTTGGGAAGTCATCAATATGATTTCGATTATAAAAACCAATGTGAAAGCGCTTGACACGGTATGCTCATTCCCAAAGTAGATTTGAATGTAATGGCAAGAAGGGACCTATATTACAAGCATGGATTTAGGAGAGGTAGGGAAAGGCCGGAAGTTCAAGTTAACATGGGGAAAAGAATTGGCATCATGTAAGAAAACATCAAAGAACGTGATTTATGTTTATAAGTCTTGAGTCTAGACTGTTTCATCAGTACTCTAGCCAAATAGTTTAGAATAGCTTGTAGTTGTTATCGTCGTTGTTGCATAACATCACTAAGCCTTGTGACTGGTTTCCCACAGGATTAGTCTTGACGATATTAGAAACTATGGATGTAATTCTATCATGGTATATACCAAATTATTATCACCAAGTAGCAGATCCACGATTTCCCAATCAAGATGCACTTCCAAACTAAAATTTGAAATACTAATTTCTTACTCCTTTTCCACTATAAAATATTCTTTTGGTTATGCATGTCCATATACTACAGACAATGTACCTTTCAAAACACAGATTAAATATTACAACGCTTCAAATAATACTAAAAGCAACATAATGCATGCTTCGAGTCACAAGTATAGATGCCAGAGTCAAATTACATAAACAATTATACATGTAGCTCCTTCTGCCTTTCTCACCAATTGGTGGAGGAGAAGAGGGACGTTTGAGAGCACTACTGATGCAAATGCAACTGAATATACAGCAATAATGCTGAACTTTGGCCAATTAAATTATTTCTACATTTGATTATCTTATAATAAGATTTATGTTAGCTGCAACAAAACTGATTACCAAAGAATAGAACAAATATAATGGTATATCCTTATTTTATGTATTACTTAGTTTATATGATCAGACATTCAGACCAAACATGCATTGCAATACCATCAATAAGTTTGGATATGCTTCAGGCAGCAGAAGCATATCCAAACACTCTTTAGCAGCATTACTTAATGCACCTGATATTAATAATGATTATTCAATCATGCAATCACTTTCAGTAGCACATCCAACCACCCTCCATGATGATCAAGTAAAAAAGCTGACTTGCAATAAATTTAATATGTTTCATAGTATTAGATAAAGCAACTAATAAACAGTTAAATGAAGCTCATCAACAAAGGAATAGAATATACCTGCTTATCCACTTAGATTCTCCACCGAATTAATGTCTTCATCATCTCCTTCCCTTATTTTTGCAATTTCGGCCTGTGCGGTCTCAAGAATCTGCTTCTTCTGCAGCTCCAACTCTCTCTGAAAATCCATCCTCATCTTCTCTAACTCCAACATCTGCTGTCTTTTTCTACCCTCAATCTTCTCGTAAATCTCCCCAAAATTTTGAACCGACTCAGCCAACAACCTAAAACCATCATCGTCTTTCCGGTCATCGGAATCGTCCTCATCAGACTCTGATTCCCCAGGACTATCCCTCATCTCATCGAAAGCATTCGATTGATTTAAATAAACTTTGGTATTCATAAACACATATTCCCCTGAATCAAGCCCGCATGGCAAACCGTTGTGTTGTTTCTTTGGAGACAACAACATATCCATCTTTTTGAAGAATGCCCATTTACCATGATATCCTTCTCCTCCTCTTCCCCCCATCCCCATATCCTCCATTTTCGCCTTCTCTTTCTTATATTTCTTCTTCAAAATCTCTAACCTGTTCCTACACTGAGTTCCATTAATTTCCATTTTACACATCTCTGAAACCTTCTCAGCAACCTCAACCCAATCCTCTCTCCTTAAACTCTTCCTCCCTAACTGCAAATACCTGTCACCCCACACCTCTAACAACACGAAAATCGCATTTTCGCTCCACTCATCCCCTGACCTATCAGGAACACCAGCATAAACTTCTTTTGAAGCATTAACATTAACATTTGCACGAGGCGCAAACTCGTACTTCGAAACCAGATTATCTAATCTTCGCTTCTTTTGGTGACGTCTAGAAGACTCCCCTGCATCAATTGCACCACCTCCAGAAACCCTATAATATCCATGTTGATATTCTTCTTCTTCCTCTTCTTCTTCTTCATCCTCGTTATAACCATATCTCTGATTCAAACCTTCGTTTTCTTCATCGAAGTCATCGTTTTCGTACTCGTTGTAAGTATTATTACCGTGATAATTGTTATTGTTACGAACAGGTCGTCTCGACCGAACCGATGGATTGTAATCCATTTACTATATCATAAAAATCATCAAATATATAAAATTATGGTTGAATGAATTCAAACTAACCGATACACGATAAAAAAAACCTACCTTTTATAGAGAGATAAAGGGGGGAATTATAATCCGATCCCCTGTGATGAACCCTAATTTCGCATGAACCTTTAAAATCTGCGGAAACCGCAAACGAAATTATGAGAATTTTGATGAGGAGCGAATGAAGCTTACAAGTATTTTGTTCTTTGCTGTTGCTAGGGTTTTTAAGTCGAATGGAGAGATTGCAGAGCGTGGGGCATGGGAGGATTGATGCTAAAGTGCGCGTGTAAGTTTGAAGTGCACCATTTTATGTTTACTTTTTGACTTTTTTATGTTTTAAAGGGAGTTGAGAGTGGAGGAGGACTTTGACAGTTTGACCTGCTTTTAATTTTTCATGTTAAATATATAAAACGAGTTATTGACGCTCGTGCGTTGCTACGGGATCTAAAATATTAATTATAAAAATTAAATATAAAAAACAAATTATTATATATATTTCAAACAATTCAAATAACGAACCCAGCTAAATAATGATCGAATAGTGAAATTAGAAAGCAAATACAGTGATATATATTCAAGAAACAAAATCAAATGATACTATTAGTTAATTCCTATAATTGGTTTGCTAGATTTTGCAATGCTAAAATTACAAAACATGTCTTATTAAATCTAAGTGGAACTGGAATTATATAATTAAATATTCATAACCACATTTTGAAATTCTGACATTGATTAGGCTTAATCATCAATTTAATTTGTTGTTTTAGGACCAAATCAAATAAAGTTATAATGGTAATGTCTCCAATACATCGATTAGGGTTTACCAACATTATAATAGTAATGTTCAATGTTAAAGATGATCATATTTAATACAAAATCTAAATATTAATTAGTTATATTTTAATTATAAAGTTTTTTTCATATGATTAAACATAACATAATAGTTTCAAAAGATAACTTCAAACATATGTATAATTAAAATCATAATTTTTAAATGTATATAAAAATTATAATAATAAATGTTAAAAGATCACTAAACAAAAATTTATTAAAATAAAGACGTTAAATAAAAGATAACACTAAAATAACAGTGTACTATGAAAAGTTTAAAATTTAAAAAAAAACAACAACAACAACAACCAATGATGGCCATGTGTCAAGCTTTCGTTGGGCTAGTGCACCATTGTTCTATGACTTATATCTTCATGATCACACCAGAAGAAGAATGTTGTTAGAATCCATAAAATTTTTAAATCAAGATACAAATTACCAAATGAAGAATTATGATTATGATGCCAAACAACTCGGTTAAAAGTGAAATCACAATCGTCCTTTCATATTTATTGTACGACACATTAGTTTTTGTTTCTTTTCTTATCTCACTTTAAATCACCCAAAATGATTTTTTTTTTTTTTATATTTAAAATTACATTATAAATTAATCAAATTTAAAATTTCATTAAATTAAAATATTACAAGACTAAAATATAAAAATACAAGACGTGAAAATTTTTATAAAAAAACAAAAAAAAAGCTTAAAGTTAGAAATTACACTGAAATTATTCGTCTTCCAACCCCTACATATCCTGATTTCCCATTTCTTTTTTTTTAAATGATTTGCAACGTTGGGCCGGATAAATAATCTTGTGGTTGTATGAAAAATTGTATATCTTTTGTTTGTTCATCTTTTTCCACAAGACAGTTTGATGGGTTCAATTTACGTTTTTTTTTTTTTTAGTAGGGGTGACAATTTTAACCCAACGGGTCAAACGAATGGAACAGTTAAATTGAACCGAGGTAAAAGACTAAGCTAGAACATATCTTTTTTTAAAAAAAAAATGAAAATTTATAAAATGATATATAAAACAAATTATTTTTTGAAAAAAAAATTCAAGGATGCGAAGCTTTATTCCTGATACCGTTCCCTTTTTTCCTCGCATAATTTGTTGCGCTCGTTAAAATATTTGATCCACTCTTCCTTGTAAATGAGAGTATCGAATGCCGGTTTTTCCTTTATTTTTGCATCGAGTGGGCGGCGGGTGGAGGGATATTAGGGATCCAGTGAAGTTGTGTATATGTTAGAGTCACATGTTTTTGTCTGTTTAGGAGGTGGATCATCCATTGAAGGCTGGACCTTTCATTTTGGATGCCTCACAACAATTGGCGAGTCTAAATGGCTTGTTTCTGTTTAAGGATTCGTATTCGGCTTCTGCCATTTGTAATTTATTAGCATCGCTCACACCACTCATGTGCTATCGAACGATGTTGTTAGATATGACTCCAAAATTGTTATAAAGGCTTTCCATTTTGAGGTTATTTAGTGATGTGTATGCTTAATCCCTCGTTTTGAGTGATTCATATAAAGGATCGATTACACGTTTCGAAAAAAAATTTAGAGGTTTGATTAGTACCACGGACCGAGTCTTCCGAGGTGTCAATGTATGGAGTCATGCAAGCAACTTCTGCTGATGCATGTCACGTTATAGCTTTCTTCTTGGTTCGAAGACAGCAATTTCTTGAACTTCATTGTCCGAAAGATGGATAAATTATGGTTCATCATACCCGGATTCTTCCGAAATATGTGGTTCATGGAATTGCGTGGTCGAAGCTTGTGAAGAATACGATATGAAACCTAAGGAGTATTGTGTTTGGTATTGCGGTTGCGACGAATATTGACTTTGGTATTGCTAGAGGAATGTTGAAATAGAATCTTCAACTCTGGTAGGGATTTCTTTACCTGTGCATTGTTTCAACTTCCATTTTGAGATACATTCATTTTTCAGAGAATGTATATATAGAAAAAGGAGACTGGATTGTGAAATTTATAAGTAAACATAAAAACTTATTTTTTTATAGATTTTTATCTTTTTTTCAATCTAGTCATCTCAATCTTATCTTTAAAATATGACGAAAAAAGTAATATATACACACACATCTAAACACGTTTTTATCTCTAAAATTAAAATTTTTTTTTAAATAATGCATTTTGGTTATATATCATATTATTTACTTATTTATTTATCATATAATTCAAGTCATAATTATATATACATTTATGTAGTAATATATTAAGTTTAGACAATATTAACCTTAAAGCTCATTTTTACAACAAATCCAGCTCGGTTGCTTTACACCACTGCTCAGTAGTTTTCCAATTCACAAGACTTTCGCTGGATCTGAATTTGATCAAATAGGACTTAAAGTCAAATTACCACCATTTTTTTTCCTGTCATTTTACCAGAACTTCTGATTTGAGCATTTAAGTTCATGCCACAAACAAAATATTGTATCAAACACATCATCTTCGTCACCGTCTTCAAGGTTACGTGCTTCAACTTTGGACACTGTTAACACAGTTTTTAACCACTCCTCATGCAAAGTCGAGAACTCCGATCGCTGTTCACTTGACCGAAAGCTCACTCCGATCTTTGTTTTCATAACTTCACCTGCTTTCAAAGCAGCTCCAACCACCCTTTTTGGGACACCAGCCATTAGAGCCACTTGCATTCCATAGCTCTCTGGGCAGGCCCCAGTGGTTAGACGGTAGAGAAAAACCAACCGCTGGTTGGTTGACGAGTTATCCTCCGACGTGGGTTCAAAAGTACAGGCCATGTGTTGTAATGTAACATGAGGGTGTGCCGCAAACTCCTTTGTGAGCGGGTGGTAATGGGTTGCAAATAATAACCTGCAGTTGACCTTCTCGACCAGATGACGAAATACCTGCATACACAAACAAACAAATTATCTGGTTTTTAGAGGGAGCAATCTCAGCTCATGCACATATATGGGTCAATTTGATTTCTATTTATTGTTAACACTTACCATATCCAAGTAAAAATAAACTTCAGATAAGGTGTTTAAAAGTCACCCAAGTGTACGTGGGTTTACAACCTTCCAAATCACTTTATTTAAAAGTTAAAACATTGAATTATTATTTTGATGATAACAGTGTCCATTGTCATCATATTTAATATATTAGTAATATTACAATTTTTTTTCTAGATTCTTTAACATTTTCAAACAATGAAGATAAAGTTGCAATGAAATATCAGTTACGATGACTTGAGAAATCAATAACTTGGAGGAACTTTCGAAATTTCTAGTTGGAATACTCACAGCATAAGCAATAGCATATCCATCGAAAGTGCTTGTTCCTCGGCCCAGTTCATCAAGAATAACAAGAGAATCTTGAGATGCATTTTGCAAAACTGAAGCTGTTTCTGTACATTCGATGAGAAAGGTACCTAATGGAGAGGTAAAGGTTGAGAGGTTATTGTTTTTCATTAATCAATATGTCATGATCTAATGACAACCAACACATACTGCATGTATAAACGATTAGTTGAAAGCAAGAAATCTTTAAAGCACAATCCGAGGAAAAAATAATAAGTTTTAGGCTAAAAAATCTACAGAACAAGTGGTTGATCCATAAGCAGTCCCCCAGAATCACTTCAAAGACAAGCCACAGTTGCTGATTCCTTATATCAGAATGATATAACAAATTCAGCTAGATTGACACAACAATTTTGTAGATGTCTTTTTTAAAAAAATCACAAGTATTTTACACCTGATTCAATCATAGAGACTTACTTTCACCAGTCATTATACGATCAGTAGCACCAAGACGTGTGAAAATAATATCTGCAGGCGAGAGAACACATGCTTCACAAGGGACATAGCAACCTAGCTGCATGCAAACAGCAAAAAGGTATATATGAAAAACAATGAAGTATGCAAACTAAAGTATTTTATTGCTGCAACAAGAAAACATGTTCCTTTTTAAACGCGTTAAAAAATACCTGAGCAAGGATCACCGCTAAGCAGGTAGCACGGAGAAGGGTAGACTTTCCACCCATATTTGGTCCAGTCACCAGCAAAGTGCGAGGATTGTATCCAAATTCGTTATCTCCAAGACACAAATCATTAGGAACAGGGGTTCCTCCGCTCTCCCCAAGGGCATATGGATGCCATAGTCCTTTCATATGAAGTGTGGGTCCCTTGGACCCTTGGCTAAAACCCGATGAGTCTGAGCGAGGAATTATAACAGGCCTAGACATGGCCATATATGAGAAGTTTGCAGTGGTAGCAAAAGATCTAAGCACGTCTATACAATTTAAAGCAAAGATAACTTGAAACCACTCGTTAGCCTTCTCCATGAATAACTCGATCAGAATTGATAGTATTTCAGCATCTGACTCCTTCAGTTCATGTGCCTGGTAACATGATCATGAACTCATGATTTACAAAAGTTATAAAGTACATACAAAAAACAAGGATACCTGCCAACCTACTAAACACACAAACATATATATGAAGAACCAAGAATGTGCACGTTACATAACATGAAATGCACATTATGTAATGTGCACTTGAGAGTTGAGACCATATATCAAGCACAGTATACACATCAATCAAGTGCACATTATGTAACATGCACTTCATGTTATGTAATATGCACAGTTTTGTTTTTCATCATATTTACCAGTTCTCACATGATTTGGGTTCATGAGAGAATCACATCTCTTGGAAGAACCGTGAGAACCCAACTTAAAATTGCTTTCCAAAAACTTCTTCTAATTTCTTTTCTCATTGCTATATTTAAGCAAACATTATAAGACTATTTATTAAAAGAATCACATGTTTTCAAGTTTTGTAAGGTCTCTAAAACGTCATGTGAATGTATGAAGGTGATGTGAATGTTCGCAGATTGATGTGAATGTATGTTGACGTACTTACAAAACTCGAAAACATGTGAATTTTTGTATATGAACTTTTAATGTTAATTTAAAACATAGAAATAAAATAATATAACTGATTTTTTGGCTGGGTTCCTCTGGTTCTTCCGATAGATGCAGTTATCTCTTGAACCTTATCCTACATATATACATATACATAGATACATATATATACACACATGCATGCATGCATACACTTGTATATTTATTTTTTTTTTCATTTCTATGTTTAAGTAAACATAAGACTATTTATAAAAAGAACCACATGTTTAAGTTTTATATGGTCTCTAAAATGTCATGTGAATGTATGAAGGTGATGTAAATGTGTATGTTCCCTAATTGATGTGAATGAATGTTAACGTACTTACAAAACTCAATAACATGTGAACTTTTATATATGAACTTTTAATGTTAATTTAAACATAGAAATAAAAATATTAAAATAATTTTTGGCTTGGTTCCTTAGGTTCTTCCGGTAGATGCGGTTCTCTCTTGAACCTTATCCTACATACATACATATATACACACACACATGCATACACTTGTATATAGCTCAAAGTGGGAACAAACATTCTATTGATATGAATGTTTGTTCATACGAGAATGAGAAAATGTATGATAACTAATTAGCATGCACAAAATAAAAGGAAAAATGATCAACTGAATAGCATGCCAAAAAATGGTTAATACAAGAAGAACAATTCCTGCTGCAACGTAAGTTTTGTTTTTTTGGAAAGGCAGGTGGCCCCTGCACTAGAAAAACTTAGGTTTCCCTAGAGGATCCTAAGCCACAATTGCTAAGCCACCCCACGACAACATATATTAGTGAGCCTATATTATCAATACGCACGTGTACAAATTTAGCTTCAAGAGATTGGATGAAAAACCAAAAGACCTGATAATTTGGGAAATCGCTGTCTATAGCTGCTTCAAATTGCATAAGAAATGTATCCAGGCCGTCACTCCCACTTAGCACTGGAAGAGTGAATATTTTTAATAACAAAGAGAAGACATGATCGTCCTTTTGTACTAGCGTCAATAAATCCAATGCAACACGCAGGCCTTTTACAAGAGATCCAAATACTTTCACCTGCATCATTTATTCAATTATATACGATTGTAAAAAAGGATTTCCAGAATGGAAGAAATATTAGCAATCCTGTGAAAGAAAGAAAAAAATGACTTTTTTAAAATTTCTGTTGGACACGCTAAAGATATAATAACCAAAATCTATCCATTTATAGGCAGATAAGTCAAAACTCCACCTCTAGCATGCACACACACACACACACATACATACAAATATATATACACCCACTATATATATACACACACACACACAAACTTACTCGTTGCTTCAATATTCTGCTGCCAATTAAGGGCAATAACAGTAAAGCAGATGACTGAAATGTAGCCTTAATTTGTCCAAGAAATCTCTCTAAGTCTGGAAGTTTTCGAAGATTTTGAGCAATAAGTGCCGTTATCTCTGCATTACCCATCAATTCCTCAACCACATTAAGCCTACGATTTATTTCCTCGACGTCTTTCAAGGGATGACATAGCCACTTCCTTAAGAGCCGTTTACCAGATGATGTGATGCAATTATCAAGATATTTGTATAAAGTTCCTGGAATAAGATATCAATAGCAATGAAGAGAGCACGTTTAACTATACCACTCTTGGTGGCCTCTAAGTTGAACAAAGTGGCTACATTATGATTATGCTATCGACTTGCCTGATGTTCCACCATCTAAGTTATTACTGAATATTTCAAGATTTGCCATTGTCTGTCCGTCCATTCTAAGGCATCCTCTGTAGACTTCATAGGGTAGGATAGTTCCATTCCGCAAGGCATCATCTAACTGCTCAAAGAATTTAGTAATCACTGAATTAAATTACCATGACTCACATAAAGACACAGATCTTAGTAAATGTCTCACCTTTAACCTTGATAAATGATTGGTAAGTGCACCAAGAGCACATAAAGCAATATCATGGTGAACCACTCCATCAAGTGCACGATCCCATGCATCAGAAGAACCTTTAAAGAACCCTTTCAATTGAATAACGTTCCGAACTTCAGAACAATCAACAAAATCGGTGCTGGGTTGTGCTGGTGTCATTTGTGAGGAGATGGAACCTGAAACAAATAATTTGTGAGCAAGCAAAGGGAATTCCTGTTTAAGTCTGGCATGCATGCTCATCAAATAATCTAAATCACTTGGGATAGGATAAAAAAGAAATTTGAAATGCTAGCTAGAACAAAGAAATTGTTTTGTCATAAAAATGTAAATTAAAGACAATTTACATCCTTACCCATTAACGAATACTTGTTAAGGGCTTTCTGAGCTTCTTTAGACATCCCTGCACCACACAATATCATTCATTATGAGAAAGCATAGAACCAATTAGGGATGTTTTCCCATGAAAGGGTTAGTTTGGGGGATGAGTGCTTGCTAAATATGAAAGGATATTCTGGTCATTTCCAAGTAACTTGGGTGGTGCTATGGTCATTTTTCCAAAGGTGATCATATGAACCATATTTGTAAGTTTAGTGACTAGGTAAATATGATGAATAATAATTACAGAGACCATACGGAACACATTTGAAAAGTCCATCAATATTCTATGACCTTCGGAAAATGCAAAAATAGACTCACCTTGACTTTCAAAAATAACTTCAGCAGGTGACACCTGTATGACAGAAACAAGTGAAAAGGAATGCAATTTTAGTAGACTCTACAGTTCAGAATATAAACTAATATTATAAAACTTTCAATGAATTCTTTGGGGAGAATTGCTTAAAATAGCAAGCAACTTTTTTCCTTTTTTTCTTATTATAACAATCTCGTAAATTTTGTCCCAAATAAAGGAACCAACTCTTTGTTCATTCCCGATTATAGCATTTAACCGGTAAACAACAAAAGTTAATCCGTAAAAAAGGTTATACATAGGGTTTATTGTTTGAAATAACAAACTACTTTTTATTTTTTTTCTTATTGTGACAATGAGATTTATTTTTTACCATTTAATATATTGTTTGAAATGACAACCTACTTGTTGTTTACTAGTTAAATGCTATAATCGGAAGTAAACCAAAAGTTGATTCCTTTATTTGGGGCAAAATTTACGAGATTGCTATAATAAAAAAAATTGCTTGCTATTTTGAGCAATTCCCCCAATTCTTTGAACATGACATGTGTCATTGGTTAATTCAGTAGACGTAATGCCTTAATAGATGATACTTGTCATGTTTTAACTTTTAATGTCATTCATGTCCAAAAAAATGTGTATAAGTGTATTAGAACTTTCTTTGTAAAACCAGTTAATTGTTTTGCTAATATTACTGGACAAAGGTAGCAAAGACCAAAAGACATGCCTGCGTCAACAAAGCCCCTAAACCTGCACAGGAAGCATCATCACTGACGGATCCAACCCAAAACTGTAACGCAGCACAATCAACAAAGGCAAATCCATATGCAGTTGAACCATCATCAAGACCACTTATACCCTGAACAGATAGGTAAAACCATAAAGCAATGTGGCTGTCAGGCATCTAATGAGGATAATTATTTAGACAAGATATATTTTATATGGACAAGTTTTTCCCTTGATATTGAATAGATACTATTTTTATTGATGGTTAATTATTAGGATTAGTACTTCTAATGAGAAACATCCTTCCCAAAAAAAAAAAGTTTTAACAAGGTACAAATTACTATTAAGAAAATCTATATTAATAGGGTTTAGGGGTTAGTAGATTATTAATTCTTATGTTTAATATGATTAAATACAGATTTGGGGATTAAATTATACATCACCGGAGAGGTAGCCAAACTCTTAAATGTCGGTTGAACCAGACTGCCTTTTTTTCCAGTCAGTAGAATATTTTACCTCAAACAATGGCCTCGTGAACTTAAAAGCTGCACATTGATCCCCTATATGGTCAGCTAGAACAAGAAAGCAGCCTGACATCAAGCTTATAGGAACAACACATTTCCCATGTCTGATTCCATAGGTTCTGATGTCCCAATGTTAATCAGTGACATCAGTGCATTCATATTTAGCTAGACAAACATTCTTTGGAAGAATTATTTAGCATCGGACTCAGTAGTCCTATATAAATGAGGTGCTGCTACAATGTTAACAGGCTATTTCAAAACAATTTATATTCAAACACATTAAGTTCAATTAATATGCATATATTGCGTTATTGACACTAATAACAATAATAATTAATAGGATATACCTCCTTTAGAGCAAGAAGATGAACAGCCTGAGGCCCAATATTGCCATGGATCAAGGTTGATGGTGTAAGCACATTCACTAATTTTCTTTCAATTACCTGTGCATAATAAATACAGAATATTTAAATAATTGATGGCATTATCTACAAATGAACATATAGGAAGATACACTAAAGGATTCTTGGATTGTTAATGCAACATCTAGCAACTTTTATTAAAGTTTATAAGAGAAATTCAGGAAAAGAGTAGAAAGATTTAGAAGCCTCCACAAATTTCTCTAGTGAATAAGCTATCACCAAGTTCGGTCAAATCACTAGTGGAGTAGCTTCCAGAAATGAATGCTCTAACAGGCAAAAGGTTTTTGTGAAACGTGTAATGACTTCATAGAAAATATCAGTAAGGAAAGAAGTTCATCCGGAAAGAGCCTATAATATAAAGCAAGCAAGAGAAACCTGCTTTGATCAAGTTATAACTTCACAGAGGAATTTAGAGTTAAAAACAGTTGATAATATTACAGATATTGATGATGACTATGTTGAAGCAGTATTTTAATTTACAAAAGTTTTCAGATCTCAAATCAACAAACAGTAATGACATTCCAATTTATTATGAACATATATTTCATTTTGAGATCCTTTATTACAGTGAACTTACAGCAGTAGCACCTCTAGATTTTGCTTGTTCCGCTGTTTCCAGCTGTTCCACTCGCCCAACTTTATACCTACGATTTTACATAGAACTGGTGAATAATGATATGATGATAATGCATGAACATGTAACAGATCAACAAGCTGGCAAAACATTGAGCCATAACCCGAACCAATTTTAGCATTCAGTGGGCTATTGATTTTGAGCAAAATGCAAAAAGAAAAACCAGAGGATTCATACAAGCATGAGAGGCACAAGCTTTATTTGCTTTGTATTGTATGTGTTACACTACTTCTTCAGAAGGTCAGTTTGGCAACTATACTGAAGAGTGAAGACGCTTAGATTTCAAAATTTATAGTAGCTAGCGAATATCAGTAACTTACCCACGAGCCAGCAGCTTTTCAATAGCATCATCAATTGCGTTCTCTGTGATACCAACCTGAACCAAATTGTGAAAAGGATATGCTTTATATACGTCTGCTTATACAAAAATACAGTTGAAGATAGCAGTTTGTACTGTGATGCGTCAGAAACCACCTGTCGGCATTTCCCAACGCCACTCATCGTCATTTTCCAATCAAGCTCTTTATGTCCAATTTCAGCATCTAGTTCATAAAGCTCATAGAATTTTCCCTACAACAAAATTCAAATCAAACATGTGTATATTCATATTATGTAAAGTTCTGGTTGAGTGTCTAGACTTCTTGGATGGATAAATGAAAGACAGCCCTAATAATATGTACCGTAACTAGAAATCAAGCACATATTAATGTATTTCTACTATGAATTTCATAAATGCAAACCATGTAATTATTTACTTGAACATTAGATCCAATAATAAACATCTCAATTTTCAGGTACCAAATTTGTCTACTAAACAGAAGTTGTTGCACATTTCTTCACTGAAACTGGTTCATTCAATTTTCACTTCAAACAGATAAACAAGGTCATCCAAACACTTTTTTAGCTTAAAAATTTAGTCTGTTTCTTTCCAAATTCTCACTTACCATAAATGTAGAGAGAATTACCCTAAGGGCATATTTTGCTTTTTGCATGCTTTTCTCTGCCAGTTTTAACTAATCAGATACTCATTTACTCTTTGAAGTTCAGGTGATTAATTTAGTTACCTACTGTTTCTTGAGATGTTTAAGATGAAATGAATAGATCTAATCCTACCAGTATGTATATGGTGAGTGATTATAAATATAACTCAACATCAAACTTTCCTCAAATATTACTTCTTTTCTAAGTGCCGTAAGTAATAAACTTTTACACAGTAAATTAGTCAAGCTCGTCCATTTAACCTACAGAGCTGCATGAGGCATCTAATTAAGAGAAAAGGAGTCTAGCTGTACTTCCAACAATTATTAGTTAGTTAATTCGAAAAAATCCCACCCCTTGTACCATAAAAACAGAGCTAGAGTCCAAATCCTAATTTAAAATATTAAATAAATTAACTTAGAGAGCTGCAGTTACATGGAATGCATCAATCAGAATATTTAGGATGCTCTCCGCAAAGTACACATATGAGAAGCAGAAAAGTATGCATTAACGCTTAAACGTCTGTTCAAGGAGATAAAAACTAACCACTTTAAAGAAAATAAGAACATCCATATATTGACTTTTGACACTCCAATATTGTTTCTGAGATGCTGACATCTTCCTCAAAACATCAGGTGGTATATAAAGTGTTCTCCTATCATAAAGAGGATTGCCTGGCCTTCTTCCATTAGCATCTTTAATTTTTGAAGAATGAAGCCAGTCAAATTTACTAGTCATTTCAGATGCCACTTCATTCTTCTTGTTTTCAGCCAGTAAATCATGAGAAAATTTCACTCTTTTGCTATTTTCCACAGTGGAATGAGTAGTAGTAGTAGTAGTATTAGTAGAACTGAAGTTACAAACGTCCTCTTGAACTCTCTTCGTACGCGGAACCAGTGGTCGTGTACCTGGAGTTTCTGGCCCTGTTAGATCAGTATCACTGTCTAGAATCATGGGATTTTCTTTATTCCCTTGACAAGCAGTTTCTTCTACTTTGGAAACATTTTTCACTCTTGGAAAACCAGAAACTGAACTATCCTTGGCTCTTCCAATGGAATGACCAAGTTTATCAATCATCGAATAAGTATTATGATTGCTGCCATCTGAAAAACTCCTGCTGATTATGAGCATGCATCAAAAGTTGTAAAGAGCATGAGCATCCGGAGTAATAAAACATGAACATCAGCCTTCAGGCATACATATTACCAAACAAGAAACTCAGAACAAATATTATTACTTCTAATTTCAGATTTTCAATAACCACAAAGAAAGTCATATTTTCTATTATGGTTAATATAACGTGCAATCAGTCAGAATATAAATGTTGAGATGAATGCACATTTTGGATATTTGGGGGGTTGGGGCAGTTCCAAATGAGCAGAAACTGATGTAGAGCCTCGTGAGACGCATAGTGGTTAAAAGGGGCATAGGGAAGCCAGGATAACATGGAAAAAGTGGTCAAAAGAGATTTGAAGATTTTCAGTTTTCTATTTCCACAGCATTCATTAGTGAATATACTTTTTAAGTTTGCATTACCTGAAAGTTTCATTTTTAATCACACAAAACAATATGGGATATAACAACAGTATTTAACATCTTACGAAAATAAATCATAAAATCTACTGGCCACAAAACTAATTAACTTTATCCGTACTGAGAGCAATTTGATATCATATTAGTTAGGTTAATCAATCACAATGAAATGACGTACCTATCGTTAGTCTTCTGACCACTGTTAGGTTTCATGAACTTGTGCTTAATACTAGAAAACATACGATGTCCACTCGTGTTAGCTTCGTCGTTTTCACCGCCGACAATCGACTTCAACGGGAAGAATGGTCGTTGCTCTTTCTCCGGCGGAGTTTCAGTTCCTGTGATTTCGTTTCCGGTTCCGACCGTATATGAGTGAATATTAGGCTGACTCGGTACGGCTAAATTTTTGCCTTGCATCTTCTCCTCTGAAACCGCAACAGAGTGTCCTCTAGAAGCTCCACCGCAGACCGGTTTCTCATTTTCCGGCACCGTACGGGGCCTCTGAAGGAACGATAGTATAGACTTCTGGCCCTTCATAGAATCGCACGAGAGAGTCGATATTTTGGAACGATAACGGAGAAGAAGTGCAGAAGAGCTGTTGAAGTGAAAGAATTATTATAGAGGAGAGGGTTTTGGGCCTTTTCGCGCCCTTTTTGAGAGAAATTTACGAAACCCCAAATACACACCGAGAACTGAGTTGGTGTGTTGACTCGTGACTCGTCTCGGAAGACCGATGGGTTTGGGCCAAGATATTTTATCACAATTATGTAACGGGCTTTGACAGTTTTTAAAATCTATCTATTCAATCAAAAGAGTAACTTCAATGTCATTTGGCACCTAATTATAATGTCACTTAACTATAATATCACTTGGCATAACGTGGATACGACATGTGTATAATCTATAATTTTCATATTAAAATAATAATTGCATTAATTAAATTAATTTACAAATAAAATATTCTCCTATTATTTTGGATTTCAAATTTAAAATTTGAGTCTATAACTCCTATTATTTTGGATTTCAAATTTAAATTTGAATCTATAACTCACATCTTTTATTGGCTTCTTAGTCAAACTTCTTATTTCTAAATTAATTTAAGAGTAAATTACAAAAATGGTCCCTGTGATTTGTGTAAAATTACGAAAATGGTCCCTCAACTTTCAAAGTTGCAGTGGTGGTCCCTCAAATCACATTTTACTTGCAGAAAAGGTCCTTCTGTGTCTGAACTTTTTAAAAATGACAATTTTACCCTTTTATTAATTACAAGTTCAGTCCCTCAACTATTTAATTTAATTTCACTTTTGGTCCTTTCCCTTAAACTTTTAAATTTTGATTTTAAATTTGAAATATTGATTTAACAAATTATTATTTAAATATTTATATTATTATTATTATTATTATTATTATTATTATTATTATTATTATTATTATTATTATACATCCCTATTTATTTTTAAAATTAAATTTATATTTATTTAGAACAATTATTTTTATCTTTCATTTAATTAATTTACGCGTTTTTATGTATTCATTTTATTTAACAAAGAACTAGTTTATGAACCCACGTATTACGTGAATAATTTTTAATAAATAATTGGTTTAATGAAATGTATATAAACTTAAATTTAATAATTTAATATTAATTATTTTATAAAAATAAAAATAAAGTATAGTTATTTGTCATATATATATATATATATATATATATATATATATATATATATATATATATATATATATATATATATAGGGGCGGGTTCAATGGAAAACCACTATGCACCAGAAAACTGTGGAAACCTACGCAAACCGTCCGATTTGATGCATTTCATGAAAAATGCGGTGGCATGATCGTAAATAAAGTGATGCATCATGCGGGATTTTGATGCATCACGCGAGAAATTTGATGCATCACGCGGGATTTTGATGCATCACGCGTGGAATTTGATGCATTTGTAGTGGTGCAGAGCGGTTTTCACAAGTTTTCAGGTGCATTGTGGTTTTCCATTGAACCTCCCTATATATATATATATATATATATATATATATATATATATATATATAGGGGTTGGTTCAATGGAAAACTACTATGCACCTGAAAACCATGGAAACCCACGCCTACCGTCCGATTTGGTGCATTTCATGAAAAACGCGGTGGCATGATCGTAAATAAGGTGATGCATCACGCGAGATTTTGATGCATCACGCGGGGAATTTGATGCATCACGCGGGATTTTGATGCATCACGCGGGGATTTTGATGCATTTGTGGTGGTGCAGTGCGGTTTTCACAAGTTTTCCGGTGCATGGTGGTTTTCCATTGAACCTCCCTCTATATATATATATATATATATATATATATATATATATATATATATATATATATATATATATATATATATATATATATATATATAGTCATGATCAATAGTTATTTTTTTTAACATTTTTTACTTTTTATTCCTAAATTTATATGTATTTAGTCGATACAATTTAAAACTTTTAATTTTACGTAATATATAATGTTTTTATATCTTTTATATTAATTTATTTAGATATATAGATAAGTATATATAAGATATAACTTTGAATTTACGTAAATTTTGATTTATATTTACTAATTCATTACCTTTTGATTTAAATTTACTAATTTATTGTTTTTGATTTAAATATTTTACGCTAATATGTTTTTATTTAAATTTATTAATTTATTTTTTTGGATTTAGATATTTTGTTATTCAGTACGTTTTGATTTTATCTAATAATATATAAATGACTAGATAATTATTTATAATTATCTCTATTGACTTGTTTATAATTATCCATCTAATTATCTAATAGCTAGATGATAATATCAATTCAAATAAATACATTTTTTATTTAATATCCAATAATAAATAAAAGACCAGATAACTATTTATTTAATCATCATCCAATGACAATTAAATCACTTACAATATCTTATATTGTACTTTTAGTCCCCGTACTTTGAGATATAATTAATCATACATTAATTTAATCTCAATGATCATTCGTGTCATAAACAATATCCAATATTATTTATTCAATAGTTTAATTGCATCTGCTCAGTTGTGCTCATCGGTGTGACCCTCAAGTGTTTTATGAAATCAGTCATGATGCAGTAGTAATGCCATCTTTACACACCATACACTAACAAAAAGTTATTCACGTAATACGTGGGTTCATAAACTAGTAATTTATTAAATAAACTGAATACATAAAAAAAACGCGTAAATTAATTAAATTAAGGATAAAAATAATTGTTAATAAATATATATAAATTTATTTTTAAAAATAAATAGGTATATATAATAATAATAATAATAATAATAATAATAATAATAATAATAATAATAATAATATAAAGATTTAAATAATAATTTGTTAAATCAATATTTCAAATTTAAAATCAAAATTTAAAAGTTTAAGGAAAGGACCAAAAGTGAAATTAAATTAAATAGTTGAGGGACTAAAATTGTAATTAATAAAAGGGCAAAATCGTCATTTTTAAAAAGTTCAGACACAGAGGGACCGTTTCTGCAAGTAAAATGTCATTTGAGGGACCACCACTGCAACTTTGAAAGTTGAGGGATCATTTCCGTAATTTTGCACAAACCACAGAGACCATTTTTGTAATTTACTCTTAATTTAATTAATGCAATGAATTTATAGATTCAAAATGACGGGTCAATGAATAAGACGAATAAACCCTTACATGAAGAATACGAACAAGAAGGCAAAAAAATCGAATCCAAATCCTTACTTGAATAAACCCAATAAGACGAAGAACAAGTGCTCCTTGTGGCCTGGTGTGAAAGAGGGAAAGAGTGAGTGAACAGTGTTGTTAGAATGGAGGGTATACCCACCATTAATGAAATCCATCATTTTGGACACCTCAGCATAAAATCAACTATTCTCTCTTCACCATTTCCATTCTAAAACTTTATAAATACTCATCATTCTCAGATTTCTATCATAATACTAATTTACCCATTAATTTAAAGAGAGGGAGAGAGAGAGAGAGAAGCCGAGCGGGAGACGAGCCATTCCGTGAGGGGAAATCAACAAGGCCGCTGGTGGGAGCGGCGGTGTTCCCACCGGGGAAATCCCCATTGGCAATGCCGCGGGCCTCGACGACTTTAGTATATTGCAAAGCCTTAGTGGTGGAGTGGTTGTTAATTAAAGTGATACCAATAAAAGACCTAAGTTTGTCAAATCACAAATGAACATGAAGTGAGATGACAGACATAAGAGAATCTATCTATACTATTAAAATAGTAACTATACTCATTTCTGGTGAAGTCACGTGTCATCACCATGAATCGACACGTGACATTTATAGATTTTAAAAATAATAAAGAAATTTAAATCAAATCTATCCAAATTTAATATAATACACTTTTAAATTCAAATCAAATCAAATCAAATCAAACAAAATACAATACTCTGCTAACTTATTAATTAAATCTATCCAAATCTAATATAATCCACTTTTAAATTCAAATCAAATCAAATCAAACAAAATCTAATAATCTACTAACTATTAATTATAAGATAATTTAATAAAAGTTTAAAAAAATCTATAAATATAATAAATGAGAATATTAAATGTCACGTGTCAACTTCTCATTTCATCAGAAAAGATAGATATAATTTTATTATAAAACATAAAAGATAAATCAATTTATTATCTTTTTAAAAAATAGATACTTTCTATTATTTTTATTGTACAAATAAGAAAATATAAATATAACAATTATTTTAAAAAAATATAAATACATTCTATTATTTTTACACACACACATATATATATATTTTACATAAATAAATTTTATTCTCGTAATACGTGGGACATAAACTAGTATTTTTTTAAACTTTTATTATATTATCTTATAATTAATAAGTTAGTAGATTATTAGTAAAATATTTACTCTTCATATATATTTAGAAATATACAAAATTAATAGGTCATAATAAATAATAGTATTATCTTATATACTTTTGTTTAAAAAATAATATTTATATATTTATCTTTTTATTTATTATTTTATATATATTAAAAATATCTGCGTAATACGCGGATAATAAACTAGTATTAGTTAAGGGAAGATTTCGTAAAAAAAACCCCCTCAACTATAAGTTTTTTTAATAAGTCCTCATTCGTCTTTATTGTCTGATAAGTCTATTAACCAATTAAAACTTACGCTTTTTGTTTTTTTAAATAGTTACCAATAATTTGTTGAATTGGTTGCAATTTTCTGAGATGGATTTTATAATTCTATGATATTTTTATTATGTCCCCAAACCAAAATTTGTTACCTCATAAATCTCTCAAGTTGATAAAACTCATGAATTTTGTTTTTTTTTTATGTTAAGTGGTTGTTTAATTGACACATATATGTCACACATACATGGATGCAAACAAAATAAATCAAAAAGGATAAACCATAATGATCATTTTTACGTTATTTAAAGTTTAGTTGACACAAAACTCATTATATAGGTAAAAAACATTGGATCTACACAATGTTGGATCGAAAAAATCATTGTTTATGTTTTTGCATCAAACCAATATTTGTCACTTGAAACCTTAGATTTTTTAAAAATTTGTTATTTTGACTAGTCATTTTGTTTTATAATTTTTTATGTTTAGCAAGTTTATGTTATATTTGTTCAACACAAAACTTTCTGTTGGCCTATATTTTTGTGTTTATTTATTGTTCTAAACCCAAAACTCTAGACATATCATATTGTTTTTCTCCTTAACTAAATCCCCAAAAAAGTTGTGTTACATTCTTTATTTTTCTCGATCCAAATTATTGGACTTATGTATCGATCCAAATTTGAAGAGGTTCAAGAAAATAATTGATCGAGAGACTTAGTTAAAAAACATTTCAAATATTAAGAAAACATTTACCAAAGGTGTGCCACCTAATTTTATAACTTTTTTCTAAAATGATCAATTCTTGTCCTTGTGCAACAAGTTTTTCTCACTTTCTTTTTTAAAATTTAAGACTGCCGTAGGGAAAAAGGAAAACATTAGGGGTCAAAAACCTGAGAACCTTCCAGACCACCAAAATTTCAATCCATAAACTCACCCCGCATCAAATTTCCGGTGGGAACCTTCCAGAGACACTCGTCCTATATATAAAGCCTCTATCCCCGGCCCTTCTTCACCGCCATTGAAAACAATACATTGCAAAACTACCAATCAATCTCTCAACCTTCAACTTTTTTACGCAACGGTATGCCGACGAGAACTACCGGATCGGTGTCACAAGATTGGGAGCCGGTGGTGCTCCACAAATCCAAGCCGAAGGCACAGGTCCTTCGTGATCCCAAGGCCGTGAACCAGGCCATTCGATCCGGAGCTCAGGTACAGACGGTGAAGAAATTCGACGGCGGATCGAACAAGAAAGCGCCAGCGACGGCGGTTTATGCTAGGAAGCTTGATGAAGCAGCGGAGCCAGCGGCACTTGACAGGGTGGCGCCGGAGGTGAGGCAATTGATCCAGAAGGCGAGGATTGAGAAGAAGATGAGTCAGGCGGATCTAGCAAAGCAGATCAACGAGCGGCCTCAGGTTGTTCAAGAGTACGAGAACGGAAAAGCGGTTCCGAATCAGGCTGTGTTGGCGAAGATGGAAAGAGTTCTTGGCGTAAAACTGCGAGGAAAGATTCACAAATAATCTTCGTCCTTTCTCATATATAATCTAGCTAGATCGAGGTTGCTGTGTTGTAAATTTGTTGTTTGTGCAGTTGTGCTTGTTTGGTCAGAGATTGCAGTGATCTGCTAATCGCCTAATCGGGATCGATTTGTGTTGTAAAAACTGTCGTGATCATATTCAATAATCTCGGTTCTCATTTCTCAAAGCTCGATTGAATCGTTATGTGATTAGTATAACAGTTGCCTCAACAAGAAATGTTGCATACGGATCATTGTCCGTACACATGATGCATGCAGGGCCGGCCCCTGAGGGTATGCAGTAAGTGCGACCGCTTAAGGCCCTAATTGTAAAATTGACCGGTGATCGGAAAAAATGGTGAAAAGCTAAAGCCTGCTTAAGAATTATTGTGTCTCACGTCATTAACAAAAAATTATTAGTAAAAATAAGCGTATAGCAATGCACTTTCAGATAAATATACTTTTTGAAATTAATTATTTTGTTCAAGTCATATGAACATGTCTTAATATCATTTAAAAGTTTTAAATGTTCTTTTATGTATATAGCAATTGCTAAACTACAACTAAATTACAATTTTCGTCCCTGTGGTTATATGCAAATTATGATTATCGTCCTTCTAATGATTAAATTACGATTACAGTACCTATAGTTGGCAATTTATTATGCATTTGGTCCATTTGTCCAATATTTTTTTAAAAATGACGATTTTGTCATTTTATTATTATTTCAGTTTTGGTCATTGATCAAATTATTTCTTTTTATTTAATTTATTAATAGCTTTTTTATTTTTTACTATTTATTTAATATATTTACTATTTGTTAAACAAAAAATATAGTTTAAAATCAACAAGACTTTACATATTTATATGTATAAATTAATTTAATTTTTTAACTTTATGAAATAATTATATATTTCATTAAGTTATAATTACAACAATTATGGGTTTCCTTAAGTTATATGTATAAGGTTTATCTGACCATTAACTTTATGGTATAACAAAATTAGAATAGAAAACACGTTAAATTATATATTTGATTAAGATAAAAACAAAATAATTAAATTAATTTGAATAAAAAATTATTAAATATATAAGTATTTATATGAATGTAACATATAATAAAGACAATAGATAAATAAATTAAATGCATAAATAGTTTCAATTTTTACAAATGAAAAGTAATATACATTTAGAAAAATAAATATATAAATAGTTCAACGTATATCTAAAATCAATATGTATGAACGATAATAATAGTATTTATAACAATAATTAACAAAAATACAACATATTAAATTAAGTCATATACAAGTTATTTTCATTGATTACTACTTAGTCATGTAAATACTTAAATCATAACAAAATAATAATATTAATACTATTAATAATAATATCAAATAAATAAATAAATAAAACATATTGAATAACCTTTTATTTCAATTGAATTTTAATAGTAATAACTAGACAATATAATAGAAGAATAGAAAATATATTAAATAAATAGTAAAAGAATAAAAATCTATTAATAAAATGAAATAAAAGAAATAATTTGATCAAGGACCAAAACTGAAATAAAAATAAAAGGGCAAAATCGTCATTTTAAAAAAAATATTAGACAAAGGGACCAAAGGCATAATAAATTGTCAACTATAAGTACTGTAATCGTAATTTAATCATTAAAAGGACGATAACCATAATTTGCGTATAACCACAGGGACGAAAATTGTAATTTACTCTAAAATTTATATAAATTTAAATATTTTCACATTTTAAGAGTTTATTATGTAATTATTGTACAGGACCATCAAAATTCATAGGACAGCATGCTTCAGTGCCATTCGCATCAGTACATCATTTCATGTAAATTCATCAAATGGGTCTACGCATGAGTTTTGACAAATAAAAATGAAATATTTGTCTACTAATTCAAAGCACTGCTCAATAAATTAGCATCTATATATGTTCCTTCTACCAGATTTCACGTCACATGGTAATTTGATGACTTGTATATATTGTAATTAAACATATAAATTAACGAATTTATTTGCAAAAAAGTAAAATATTTTATATTATGATTACTATAAAAGCTAGTAAATTTTTAGCTTAATTTGAGCCGTCATGGATGATTAAACCGAAAACGTTTTAAATGCTAGCTTATAACCAAACGGATTGGAGGTTCGAAGGTTTTGTGAATCTACCTACATCAAAATAATTGATTAACCAGTTTTTTCTAATTAATAATAATTCAATTGATTTTCTAACTAATAAATTATATTTTTAATATAAAAACAAACATTTACATACTTTTGTTTAAGAAAGTTACCGATACAATGAATTATAATAATATATCATACGATTAAATATTATTTATAAAATTTAGTGAACATCTGTTTTGTGTTTGAGCAAATGACATTTTTGGTCTTGTGGTTTAGCTGGATTTAGTCTCTTAACTTTAATAAGGTCAAATTTCATCCCTATTATGCTAATTTTGTCCACTTTTAGTTCATCGTCCGTTAAACTTAACGACACAACCGTTAAGTTTGTAAGAATGACATTTTTACCCTTTTCATTGTGACGCTTTTAGTTCCTATAGTTTTATTATTTACCCATTTATAGTCCAACATTTATTTTATTTTATTTTATCTTTATAATTATATTATATATAGATTTACTTAATTCATTATAAACACACTTATTTTATTTATAAATATTACTTATATTTAATATTTTATTTACATTTAGTATTGTTTGTATTTTATTTAAAATTAATTTTTATTTTAACTAAATTATATATTTTCTTTACTAATTTATTTACACATAAATTATATATATATTTTATTTACACATAAATTATATATATATATATATATATATATATATATATATATATATATATATATATATATATATATATAAATTAGTTGAATGAAGAAGATAAAATATATAAATTTAATTAAAATAAAAGTTAAATTTAAATAAAATACGAACAATACTAAACATAAATAAAATATTAAAACATGAGTATATTTATAAATAAAATAAGTGTGTTTATAATGAATTAACACTATGTTTGGTACAGAGAATTAAAGTTAGGGAAATGGAATTAAGAGGAATTCTCATGTTTGTTAACATGAGAATTCCTCTTATTTCCATTTCCGCAGTCTTAATTCTCTGTACCAAACGCACCCTAAGTATATCTATAAATAATATAATTATAGAGATAAAGACTATAAATGGATAAATAATAAAATCATAGGGACTAAAAGCGTCACAATGAAAAGGATAAATGTCATTCTTACAAATTTAACGGTTGTGTCGTTAAGTTTAACGGAGGAGGAACTAAAAGTGGACAAAATTAGCAAAATAGGGATGAAATTTGACCTTATTAAGGTTAAGGGACTGAATCCGGGTAAATCATCAAACCACAAGGACCAAAAACATCCTTTACTCTCTGTATTTTTATCAAATTAAAATGTAAACATATGATTTTAATTATTTTGAATTATTTAAAATTAAAAAAAAACTAAAATTTATTAAAATTGATTTGTTTTGGTTAAGAAGAAGAAGAAGAAGAAGAAGAAGAAGAAGAAGAAGAAGAAGAAGAAGAAGAAGAAGAAGAAGAAGAAGAAGAAGAAGAAGAAGAAGAAGAAGAAGAAGAAGAAGAAGAAGAAGAAGAAGAAGAATGTTCTTTTGGGTTTGGTTAACTAAATCGAATGCCATTTTTTTAATTCCTTTCCCAAATTTACTACCTTGACTTAATTACATTAAATTTTGATTTTAATTATTTCATTAATGAATTAATATTAAATTAATATTTACCTAAAATAAATATGTGTCATTATTATCTTTAATGATCATAGTTAAATTCAAATGTAAAATTTTTGTTTTAAATGTAGAAGTGTAGTAAATAAAGTTAAAAATTTTTGTTACTTATTTTGCTAACAAGATTCAAAATTTAATTGATAAAGCTTCAATTGTGAATATGATAAATTTTGATTGTTGATTTTCAGATATTTCATTTTTATATTTTATCATTTTCAAATATATACACATTCACATAATTGAAGTTTTTTGTTTCTTAGATTGATATTTCATATTTGAAGTTAATAAAAATTAAAAGAAGCATTTTTTGCAAACACATATTATCTATTTTAATAATACAATATAATAATATTTTTTTATATAATATCAAACAACTAAGTATTTTTTTTTATTTTTAATTTAAATAGCTTTCAATTTTTTTATTTAAATTATATATAAATTTTATAATAATTTATTAAAATATAAAAAAATATGTATTTTCTAAATCAACCCATGGAATACATGAGTTGATTAACCTATATATTATAATAAAACAAAACAATTAATGTCATATGTCACTTCTACAATACAAGAAAATTTTATTTTTCTACCTCTTTTTCCAAATTTAACACCTTAACTTAATTGCATTAAATTTTGACTTTATTTTTTTCATTAATTACTTAGTAATAAATTAGATTTTGTAACATTTAAAATTAATGTTTACCTAAAATAAATTCTATCATTATTATCCATAATAATCATAATTAGATCCAAATGTAAAAAATTGAATTAGCTGTGGAAATTATTATTATTATGTATAATAAAGGAAAGTATCAAATGTCACGTGCCACCTTTACGTTCACCAAAAAAATAATTAAAACTTATAAAACTTACAATTTAATATTTTTAAAAAAGACAAATATACTCTATTTTTTAATCTGTAAATAATAAAAAATAAACACAATTATTATTTTTTTATGTTTTTATTTTTACTCATATACATTTTATGTAAATAAATTTAATTAAAAATATTCACGTAATCCGTGGGTCATAAACTAGTTTTATAGAAATAAAAATAGTTTTAGTAACTTTAGAAATCAATAGTTTGAGTTATTTATAGGGGGTTTTTGCCTTTTTGGTTCTGAAATTCGTTGAACCCCTAAACAGAATGAAACGCAAGCATTTCAAAAAGAAGATACATAAAATTGACTTGAAGCCCATCGGATTAGGGTTCTTCTTTTTAATAACTTTATTGAAAATCCATGGGCTCGTTTCTAAACTGTTATAAAGTCTTTGGGTTCTTGAAAATGGTTATTTGCTTATTGGGTCGCAGGTACAGGTGTAGTGGTGCGGACCGGGTGCTATTTGAATCTAATCCTATGATTTTGTATTCACATGATTTTTTTATTAATTTCAATAGGGTTTATTATGAAAAAAACCAACATGTTTTCACGTTTTTTACGTTTTCGTCCCTCCATGTTATTTTTTTCCATAAAAAACCTCAGGTTATTCTTTTCTTATTGGTTTAGTGAAATTTGGACATTAGAACCCGGTTTTTCAAGTTTTTAAAACCCGGTTAACAAATTATAACCGGGGTCTAATGTCCAAAATTTCACTAAACCAATAAGAAAAGAATAACTAGAGGTGTTTTATGGAAAAAAAATAACATGAAGGGACGAAAACGCAAAAAACGTGAAAACATGTTGGTTTTTTTCATAATAAACACATTTCAATATACTAAAAACTTATCATACATGTTTGACATATGTCAAATCCAATAGACAGAGTACAAATGGCATAAACCTAAAAATATGGAAAAACCGAAAATGAATATGGCACAAAATTTGGCATTGCCGGTTGGGTTTTCCAGTATGGTTTCTACACAATTCTGTACGGCTTTACGTCTCTCTATACACATTTGTTGTTTAGTAGATGTGTTAAAGAACTAAAATGAATTTTTGGTTTGATTTGGTTTGGTTGGTAAACATGTTAGAATAGTTTTTTTTATACTTCAGCTGTAAAATCACATCGGATATGTTTAAATGCATATACATATATTTTTAATCTTTTTGAAAGTAGAAATTGTAAATTTTATTTTTAATCTGAGAAGGTCAGGTCACCCAAATCAAAGAGACTCAATCAAAGCTATGATATCCTTCTAAACCAAGCTAATCTTTATGTGTACATTTTTAATTTCATAAAAACACTAATTTACGAGGCTTAAGTATCATTTTTGTCATCCAACTTTTAGATTTTTTTTACGATTTAACTGTTAAACTATTTTTTGTCCCAATTTAGCTATTAAATTATTTTTTGTATATATATGTAGCCACTAAACTTTTTTTTTTATTTATCAATTTAACCATTGAAAATTGTCTCGATTTGGCCATTAAACTATCATATATTATACAGATTTAGCCATTAGTTTTATTCATTTAATACAAAAGTGGAACAATAAATTAAAGTTTAATGGCTAATCGAGACTAAAAATAGTTTGGTGACTAAACGAGGCAAATCTGAAAGTTTGATAATTAAAATGATACTTAACCTTATAATCAATAGATCGTCATTCAGTTTTAATTATCTAATTTATCACCAATATAAAGGTAAATCTTCACCTACAGTAAAACGAAAACGAAAATGTATAACTGAAGTTTCAACAACCGAAAATCAGTACTATTTTATATAAATTAATAAAGTTGCATTGTAAACTAGACTTAATCCATTACCTATTATATTGTGTTTTCGGTATCTTAACGTTGGAAAAAAAAATAGATAGTATGTAAGAAAAACAAGACGACAACAAAGAACAATCTTCAGTTCTTCACATTTGAGTATTTGAAAGGCTCCCATACCTTTCTTTCAAAATAGGAAATGAATAATAATTTACAGATTTACTCTTGATTTTCATCCTGGAATCCCTCCACTTTTATCCATTTTTACTTGGGATTCATTTGTTCAAACACATTCGATACTAATAAATCTTTTAGGTATCTATTTGTTTTAATTATTTATTGTGTGAAGTTGAATACCATTGGATGATTGCATTAATCTCTTAATTATAAAATTTACTAAACTATATAGATAAAATGAATAGATTGCTCAATGTATTTAAAATCGGGAAATTTGCGCAAAAAAACCACAAATTGGATCATTTTTGTGATTAAAATTTTCATTCATTTTTCATTGCACAAAAAGCCTCAACTGACCATTTTGATAAAAAAAATTATTTTCAACTTGTTGAACCGGTCGCAATCTGCTGACCAACCATTCGTCTCCCATGAACTTTTTCTTCAGTGAACTCATTTGTCTGTGTTTTATGATTCAGATCTACATTTCTTGTTTTTTTTTTTCAAATCTGTGTTTTTTTGTTACTATTTGCTTTTTAGGCGAAATTCCAGTGGTCACTAATGACTTGTCGACTGTGGCATGTGCCTTGTAACCGGTAATACACCATTTCGTGATATTTTATCAGTTAGAGTTTTTGATGCAATAAAAAATGATTGAAGATTTTAATCGTAAAATAGTTAAAATTAAAGTTTTTTACATAAATATCTCTTTAAAAGGGAAAATTGCATGAAATAGCAAGCTACTTACGTCTTTTTTCTTATTACAATATTTTACTTTATTTTGTATCATTAATTGTATCCCATTAACCTTAACTTGTCACTTAATGCAACATGATGTACGTAACCGGTTGTTCATTCCATTTAGCCGGTTCCCACTTCATTTGTGAGAGAGAGAGAGAGAGAGAGAGAGAGAGAGAGAGAGAGAGTGCAAGAGAGAAAGAAGCGGAGATTATCACCATCGCTTGGTCGGCTCATCCGACCGATCATCTCGCCGGCTCATCTCCAGATCAAAGCGACGGAGATTGTTCTTATCTCGTTTGCTAACTCTGAGACTGCTAAGAGCCTCACAATCCCCAACTGGATGTCGCCGATGTTTCCGACCAACGCGGAAGCCCGGCCAGCGGCCGATACCTTGTCGAACGGCAGTAGCGTGCCATTGGCAGAACCTGGTGAGACATTTGTTGTGCAAACGGCAACACCGTCAGCTGCACCGCTCCACAGCCACCGCCACCACAGCCACAGCCTCAGCCACAACCACAGTTGAAACCGACTATACAGACAAAACCAGGTCCTCCGACTGCCGGAGCTACGGTGCCTAGAAAAAGAGGTAGGCCGAGGAAGAATCCCTTGCCTTAGAAACGTTTAGGGTTTCTTGCAATTCTATATGAACCAAATTGATAGAGGCGGTCTTTGAAATTTTAGGATTTTGTCTTGAATCATGAAGAAGTTCTTCCAATTTTCTGGATTTGCTCTCAAATTGATAATGAACAAGTTGAAGAAGTTTACTCCCAACTGAATCAGGAAAACTAGGGTTGTGTTATGGTGACCGGCTACATGCTTGGCAGGGCCACCCGTTGCTATAATCGGGAGTAAACCGAGAGTTGATTCCATTATTTGTGACAAAATTTACGAGATTTCTGTAGTAAGAAAAAAAACGTAAGTAGTTTGCTATTTCATGCAATTGCCCTCTTTAAAATTCAATTGCCCTATTTGACGGAAAATGCATATCTTAATTACGTTAAAAGGTAACATACTGTCACAGTTTTTTCAATTTGGGTAACATACTAACTTTTCTTCTAATTAAGGTAACATACTTTTCAATCATGTCAATCAAGGTAACCGTATCGGATTGAAAGGTAAAAATTACTGACGTGACAGTATCTTTGTCCAGTCAACACTTTTTCTTTTTATTTACAGAAATGACAGTTTAATTGTTATATGATATGCACTATTTTATGGAATTTAAAAGTACTTTTTGATAATACCTTGCTATTTTGAGCAAATTTAAAAATAATTAACCAATATCAGAAACTAAAAAAACTGATGACTGGATACAGAAACTGTCATGTCAGTAATTTTCACCTTTTAATCTGATACGGTTACCTTTATTGACTTGATTTGAAGGTATGTTACCTCAAATAGAAAAATTTTTAGTATGTTATCCATATTGAAAAAACAGTGACAATAGATTACATTTTGACCTAATTAACCTTAAAAAATAATCATATGACCATTACATCTATCTTCTGGATAAATATCAACTGATTTTTTTAATCATCTCACTTACAAAATATAAAATTAATAATTTTTTCTCTAATATTAAAATTCAAAGCAAAAGAGACACATGGAAGAAATCAAGAAAAAGACTTCATCTTTATCAACTAGTAAACATTCAAACTACATCAATCCATTTGGATTAATAATATTATGAGTAACTATCTTGACAAACATCTTTTATAATGTTCCTAATAAATAATAAACTCAACGAACTTAATTAGAGTCTAAATCATACTAGAAGGCCGATGTGTATATTGAACAGAAAAGGATCTAGAAAGGATATCGATCTCGTTTCTCCATTCTGACCCTTGATCGAAGTTTTGTGCATAATCATACTCATCATAGGAAACTCGAACATGCTTTGATGGTAATCTCATCAAGAACTTCTTTTTCTCTCTTTTTAACTTATTCCAAATTATTTTCCATACCGACTTTGAAGACCCACTTGGCTCGTGAGCTGTGGAACCAAGTCGATCGCGTGCACGATCGGGTTTGACCGTTGAGCTGCGCCACATCTTGATATCCATGGTTAAAACTTGTAGTTGGAGACTTTCTTTGAGTGTTGTTGACTAATGATTTTGTTATGTGAGAATTAAGAAAGTGGATCTTTTTAAGGAAGAAAAGTAGTTTATGGGCTTTAGTAAAGTACCTAAAACCGTGTGTGTCTCAGTATAAAAATATAGATATATATGTAATGTGAGTGTGTGTGTGTGTATATATATATATATAATGGTCAAAATATGTGTATATACAATGGTCAAGATTGAGAATGTAACAAGATTAAAGTCAACAAGTTCAAGCAAGATTAGTGTTTTTATACAATTATAAATGCCATGTGATTAAGATGGGTGTTATATATTAATTGTGAAAATTCTTTTGAAGTGTATAAATTAACTTATTTTTCCCTCGTGTTTGCTTTTAATTATCTTTTCATTACCTTAATAATCATAATATCAAAGGTGGCAATTTGAACTCATATAATTTGGATTGTATTATTATTGATAACAGCAAAACAATAAGGTGAACACATCGAAACTCAATAAGAATGTATTAAATGTGTGCAAACTTATAAACTGTATTTAAAAAGTCACAACTTTATTTTTAATAATAAAACTTCTCATATTTTGTAGGTTAAAATATTGAGGTTAAAACCTCCAACCATTTTTTATTGCACAAAAAAATATTAACCGATAAAATCTTACAGAAATGAGATATTACCTATGTAACCGTTGAAAGTCTCAGGCCACCGTCGACATGTCACCAGCGACCACCAGAATTTCATCGAAAAAGTAAATTTCAACAAAAAAACACAGATTTGAACAATTAAATAACAAAAAATGTGGATTTGAAATTTTGAATCGTAAAACAATTACAAATAAGTTTGCATGAGAAAATGTTATCTAACATGTTTGTTTTGCCACAAGATGACAACACTTGCAACATATAAACATTTCTCATAATCACTTTCCTATTTTCATCTCTTCTTTTAATGTTAACAATCAGTAAATGCTATTTTCATCTCTTCTATAGTTGTTAACAAGTAAATGCTATCAAGTGCATACTTAATGCCTAGCGACTAGCGACATGTCTTTTAACTTGATAATCCATTTCTTCATTCTCACGTGCACTCGCTCAATATCAGTTGTCTAGATGATCCTTGAGGTGACGCCCATCAATCACCATCAAAGATTGCATCCATCAAATACACTATTGAGAACAATCTTCAGGCTCGGTCAAGTTCTTATTGAGTTTTTCGAGCCTAATATATATATATATATATATATATATATATATATATATATATATATATATATATATATATATATATATATATATATAGTTGCAAATTATCAAGTATTATGAGCTCTAACATAATTTAAATGTCTACATATATATATATATAGTTGCAAATTATCAAGTATTATGAGCTCTAACATAATTTAAATGTCTAATGTAGCTAAAAAAATTAGTTTTAACTTTTAGTCTGTTTGCAGCCCTACATTCAACAAATTCCATTTGCAACCTGTGATAAAAACAGATCCTGATTGACAAATACAATAACCACGGTGAAAGATTTTCTCAAGTAAAAGACCAATCCATAAAAAAATCCATCATTTCTTCACCTTTTTTTTCAACTTCTTTTACCTCATAAATTCAATTACACACCTCAACAGTTTTCACAAAACCTATCTTGTTAAAGCAATAAAACAACATATCACCCTTTTACAACAGTTTGATCTTACATTTCTCGACTATACACTGTTAAGAACACACCACCAAACCCGAAAGAGATAGGGGTGCCACACAAAACCCCTTCTTTTCTTCGCTACAAGGACATTGTATAAAATATGCATCTCCTCCTTTTTGTGAAAAAAATAGTACAGAAATGTTGATTTATTTCCAACATTTCTGATCAACCATTTTTTTATCAAAAAGGGTGGCAAGAAGCCTAAACGACATCTTGATCAGAATTCAAGTACCTGTGGATTCTCAAAAGATAGTAACATGAATTCTCTACACATATTTCAGTTTGTCCGCTAACCAACAGCCACCCTGTGAATAAACAACAAGGAAAAAGTAATTACGGTTAATTTCCAACATTTAATTTGCAAAACTCAAAAAATAGAACATTACATTGTCTTATCTCTAGTACTGGAGAGGACTTTACATATTTCTCAAAGTCAAATGCTGTTGAGTTACATGAGGTAAAGGCAGCATATATCAATAATATGATTATTCATGTAACCTTGATTATGTGAAATGATATGTTTTCTTTGCCTTGTACATTTATATGAAACTTTGTTAAATTTGGTCATTTTGCCTGAAATAGACAAATTTGATTCTGCGAAATGACAAGTCAAACTTTGATCACGCATAAATCACCAAATACATTCACAGAATCAAAGTTACACCAAATATATTATAAAGTCAAAAATTTATTCTGTATAAATGACATATATTTATAACATGAAACTTTGTTAAATTTGGTCGTGTTCCCTCATAGTTCTCCAAAGTAAAACTTTGATTATTCGCAATGTCATGTGAATGCATAGAAGGCAAAATTCTGCGAAATGACACGTTTTTGCGAATTATTTTTACTGGTACTGTTTTGATTAGAATTTGTGAATGCCCACAGACTCATATTTGGTGTTGCAGCTTGATAAATCTTAATACAAAATATTGAGAGGCAATCAATTTAAACTTGAATACAAAGACACCAGAAAATGAAAAACTGAGTTTTAAGTAGTAGTGAAAGATAATAGGAAATGGTTGTGTACCGATAAAGCTGGCTTATGAATTTCAAGATACAGTTCTTCCATAACAGATGGATGATATGTACAAATTCTTTGACCACTTTTCCTGTCGCAAAATGAATTCATACAAATAGAGTTAATACATCAAGCATACTCAGTTAAAAATGATATCCAAGTACCAGCAATAAACTTGCATCAACATGGATTGATTTGGGTTGTAATAAATATAGAATGGGTCAAATGGATAAAATATTAAATCAAGTAAAATGAATCGAGTCAAACATTGGAAGTCACCCAAACAACCTAAGAACACATATATTTGGTGATAGAGGGCCAGAGGTGTCCGATTCATAGGCAGTCTACTGAGCAAGGTTGATGCTTTAAATCTAGTGCTAATTGCATTAAAAAGGGAGGTACTTATGGTTGATTTCTATTTCAGGTAACTAACTAAGTATTCCCTTATAAAAAGGTAATGTACTTTTACAAACTTCTAGAAAAGGCAATTTCTTGTTTTAATGACGCTTTACCACTAGAAATGACCAAAATTAACCTTTCTAAAACATTTTAAAAGTACACCTTTTCTATGAGGGAAGACTTGATTCATTAACTATAATAGAAGTCAACCATAAGTATGTTTATGTTTTTTATGGAAATAACCTAGTATGTGTGTTTGTGTGATTGCAGATTAATATCAGATCTGATGCACTCTCTTAAAATCTTAGCCATTTATCCCTTCTCCGTTTATTAGTTGATATAACAGAAAACCATCTAACCAATACTACCTTTACATGAGTACCAGGAAAAGCAGTGGTTCGGAGAGTTTCTTGAGCGACATCTTGTAATCTCCTTTTGGATGTACTAAGTATGAAAGCGGCTTGATCTTCGGATGCTGCAGCTGATGTGATCCGGTAGCCGTTTTCCCATCTTCTATGAATCCCTTCGCTAGGATACAGAAAATCAAGTTCGACCACCTGTTAAATCAAATCTAACATATATGAGCTCAATCACAAAATAAGCAAGTTGGAAACTTGGGATGACACCTTAAAAAATGTTGCAACATATACATCAGTTTTATGTTATACTTACCAAGTCACCCCTTGGCTTCATTACAAAAAGTCAGGCGCCAGTTGGGTGTGCTTCTAATATGATTAATGCGATTTAAATCAGTTTTTAGTATTTGGCAAAACCTGATTCTAAATATTTAATGTTTTGGAGAAGTAGGTCAGGGGTTGCTATAAAAAAAAACAAGTTATTGAGATAAATGTAGAATTACCTAACTATTTCTAAATATGATCCTAATTCTTCAAGTCAAAACAATAACCTTGAGAACACATATACAATCATCCCCTTGATGGGGATGGCAAAAATGGCTTCTGGTTCTGCTTGTTATTGGTCTAAAACAGATTTGGGAAACCAGGGAGCTTCTGTATTAAATTGATTTCAGGGAAAATTGCATCAATTAGTAATGTACTTAGAGTCGAGGTTCATTTAGGGGACTATACTTCGAAACCGTACAATTAAGAGATCATAGTTAGTGAAACACGCGTTTTGGGGATTCAAATATGGACAAACCAGTTAAATGTGACGTGGAATCTATAAATAGTGTTTTAGGAATGTTAACACACTAGTTTATTTACATTATGCGTCATTTGGTTACCGATTTTAGGTCACTCAACTAGTTTCTTAATGTTTAGATCCTCTAAATGTCCGGGTTTGAAACTATAATCCCTTACATATACATTTTGAAAGTGTGATCCCTAAAATGAACCTGACCCAGTCACCCAGAGTACATGCCAATTTAATTAATTGGATCATCTACCAGATTTTTAGTTCATCCTTCTTAAATCACAACGATCAGTTTGAAATCACACATCCAAACGCCCTATTACTTCTTACTTTACAATTATTGAAGATCGAAAAATACCTGATTAGTATAACTTGCATCACGAGACATCACGATTCCCCATCTATTACCAGCAGTGGTCATCGAGGTGACCAAAAAACCTTCTTTCCATTTCTTGTTGATCCACTTAAATGGAAACACGTCACTTACTTTGTATGATTGTTGCGTATATGTGGTCCCTAATGAGAGGTGAAGAAAAACCATTAACCATTGTGGGATACAAGGGTAATTTTGAAACTTCAAATTATTGGCTCCCAGCTAAACTTAGATACCAAATATAAAGAAGAAAATAGACCTTACCCTTGGACATGACAACCAATGTACTACCATTTGATGCGCCTGCAAGAGACGTGATGTAATAACTCTTCTCCCATTGCTCCATTATCCACTCCTGAAATATGTAAAAGGCCATTCAAATGCGTATTTTATCCTAGAAAAAGATAAGACGGGAAATGTGAGCCATAATTATTACCTTGTGCAGAAAAACAGGGGAAATCTCGTAAACTTGTGAACTGAAACCTGTCCCGGCATCCATGACAACAGCCCACAAATTCATTGCAGATGCTACACAGCTAATGTGCATGCCGTCGTTCTTCCCTTTTTCCACATGCTGGTGAAGCCTAGAATCCATTACATTATAATAGTACCTGGCATTTTCACAAAAATTTCATGATATATTATTAGAATAGGTGATTTTACTTTGGAAAAATGAGCAATTCACCCATGCTTACACAGGCTTCAAATCACAACACCTTTGTATATCGTACATGCATAGCAAACATTATCTACTTCTTTAAATGGGAAATATTATATGTATTCATAATCATGATCAAAAGAGAAACCACATATTGAATCATAATTGTCAACCGAACTGTCTGGATCCTTATAGTATACATGTGTTGTGTGTGTAAAACATCATTCATGTTGTGTATGCAAATAAACTAATTGGCATGCAAAATTACATTTATGCCACGAGCAGAGCAAACCATTAATATTTCACTCATATATATATATATATATATATATATATATATATATATATATATATATATATATATATATATATATATATATATATATATATATATATATATATATATATATATATATATATATATATATACTATTAAATGGTGCTTAAATGATCCTCATCCTATACACACACACACACATACATATAAGCATAATAATATCAACTGTTATATTTAAGGGGTAAAGCCATACAATAGCAACCTACTTTTGAAAATGTATCGATATGGTACGTCTACTTTCTTAATTGTCTATATGGTACGTGTACTTTAATTTTCAGTATCGATATGGTCATTCTACATAATAGAGCCCGGTTTTTACATACGAAACACGGTTCTAATGGTATGAAAAACAGGGGTCTATTACAAATATGGTCATATCGGAATGAAAAATTGAAGTACAGGTACCATATCGATATTTAAAAAAGTAGACGTACCATATTGATAAATTTTCAAAAGTAGGTTACTATTGTATGGCTTTACCCCTATATTTAAAATCAAACATGCCATGGTAAATTACAATACCAATTAAAATTTAGTTGGTATGAAATAATTTCATTAATTTAAATCTCGATATGATTCAGAAGATATAAGGACATGTATCATTGACATTTTAATTGAAAATAGAAATATATAAAAAAACGCCTACCAGTTTTATTATACAGAGTACTTTCTAACTAGGAGGGTCATTGGTCATTTGAAAATGTTTTCGTTTTTGGTCTTCTGTTTACGTTCCTTTAAAGGTGTAGAGCAAAATAGAATATGGTGTTTGCCGGCTCCTCATGTTTTCAGATTACAGAACCAGTATGAATTTTGATTTCATCAAGAAAACAAAACCACATTTACATTACCAATATATGTGAAAAGAAAACATATTATACCTTTGCTTCATTGGTGTTCTTGACGTATAAACAGAGATCCACTGAGTAGCTGGAGTGCCTATTCTAATTTTCTTCCTTGGCTGAGCACCGTCTTCAAAATCACTAAGCAACCTTCCTCTCTTTTGCCCCACCTAAGGTACACACAAACAAAAAACATCATATTAAAACCGTTTAAGATTAGAACCATCAATTACAAAATTATAATTTAGTCATCCAATACACACCTTTAATGCACCATCTATTCTTATTGGGCGCAAAGATGCACTAGACACTAGGCAGTTTTCGAATAATGCAATGAGCTTCAGGTAATTAGGTTCTTCATCAAATTTCATGTTGGTAACCACTTCAAGAAACTGTTTGAAGGGCGAAGGACAAAAATAACAAAGAAGATCGGGAGACGTTGCCATCTTCTTCTTACAAACATGGAATCCTTTGTTCTCGCCCTGCCATGTGCAAACATTGTCAAAACATGATGCTGCAAAATCAATCAGGGGTGCAAAAGTTGGTCCAGATCAACAAAAACCGAAAAACAGTTATGGGACTGGACCAATCCGTAGGCTAACTATGGTTCGGTTCTAGAGCTTTCTAAAATCAGGTTATTGGTTGGATACTTGGATGCTTTATGGTTCAGAAATGAAGCTGAAAGTCTTTTTGCTAAAAAAAATTTATTTCATATTCGGATCGGCCTCGTTGTATATCAGTAATCCAAGTTTGCATTACGTTCATAATTTGGTTTGGGACCAAACTAGTTCTAAGCTGGAACAACATTGGTTTTCAGTTACTTTATTTGCATTTTTTGGGCCCCATTCCGGTGACTCCAGTCTGTTTTCATACCCATGCACACCCTTAAATTCAATATGCATTCTTCAGATTTAGAGAATTTTCTTATTTACAACAAAACAATGAAAACCTGTCTAACTTGATAAAAGTCCCAGATGAACTCACAATGAAACCTTGCCATGGAAGTTTTCCTTTGAGAAGAAATATTAACGTATAAGCCAAAGACTCAAGGTCGTCCCTTCTGCTTCCCGTCCTCCCTAAATGGGCATGTACACTTGCATAACGAACTGTACCCCTATCAAAAGAAACACAACATTTATCAAAAGTTGACAAGATTAGTGATAAATTAAGCCAACGAAAGAAATTAATCTAAGATTCAATTTTCAATTAGGATCAAGTACCAAAAGCACAAATGCACAATTATTGATTCATTAACCTGACAAATATTTCACTTCATCTTTAAATTAGACATGGTGACCAACTAAAAGACCAAAACTTTTCGTTGAATTCATTTGGCAATATTAATAGGCTAAACAAACTTACATAGATTTGTATTTTGATGGTGATTATCAACTTTTCGTGTTTTGAAAACGCAGAAAAGCATAAAAATTGTTCGGCAACCAAAATCAATTTTTTACTGAAAATCTTAGAAAAGCTTGAATTTGGAGCTTTTTTTGCAACACTTTTAAAAACACTTCGCAAAACACAAATTCAAACACCCCATCAATCCGGTATGGAAAATACATTGATGGTGCTATTTGAGAAAAACGGAATTATTTAAACCTTCCAATCATATTTTTTCTAAAATAGTAACATCATATAAGTATATACCAGGCATGTAGCATGAAAATCATTCCGACATTCCAAACAGGAGTTGCAACATCAGTGGTCTACTGATGAAATTGAAAAATATCTCAACCGATTATTAATCTTTTGCTTGCCAACTAGGTATGCTGATAATTATATAAATTGTCTTATTGGTAATTAATCCTTTCATATGCTAATCAATTAATGAAATAAATTCATCATAAAAGTGATCATAGCGAACTTAATTAAAAAAAAAAAAGTGATCCTCGATAATGTATTACTTCTCTATTGATACATAGATCAAAGACATAAGAATATTACCTGAACACGTCAGGCTTTTGGTCATAATCAACATGATTACCCGAAGATGTATCCCTCCATTTTGAAGCTGAAATAAAAAATATATATATATTCAACCCCTTATAAATCTCAATCAGGATGTGTCTAAACAACGGACCTTAAAATGAATAATGGAAATATTAACCTAAACCAAGATCAACCAAATACAACTTTTTCTCATTGGATGTCCCTGGCTGACCAAGTAGAAAATTCTCAGGCTTTACATCTCCGTGCACAAAACTAAGGAAGGAGAGCAATTAACAGTCACATATTCAATATAAAAAACTTATTCATCATAGAAATTTATTTATAAGTGGAACACAACGGTTTGTAGGTACCCTCTTAAGTGAAGCTGCTCTAATATTGATAAAGACTCCACTGCTATACAAGCAACCATTTCTTCTGAGAGACTGCCAAATAGAGCAAAAAAATTTATTATGTGTAGGTAAACATAGAGAACTTCACGAAATTATTATGATAAATGTAAAGATTATCATACGTCTGGTTGCTAGAGTTCCAAACATCCCACAAACTCGGGCCTAGCTTGTCCATGACCTAAAGCAAACGGGGGAAATTTTCAGAGATATTTATACAATCCAGGGTAACAAAAAAGAAACAAAGAAACGAAAAAGTTGGCAAAGAACTCACAAGAATATAATAGTCTCCTTGGCGGCCTTTGTGATGGACCATCGGAAGTCCATAACAACCGTTGAGAGTACTTCATGTGAAAAGAAAATAAACATAAATAAGAAATTAGGGGTTGTTATCCTGCTTGGGGTTCAAAAACCGTAAAATCAGAAAGACGCTCACCTGTAAACTTGCCACTCATAAGGAGGACCATAATTACAACCCTTGCCATTCCTATGTTCTAACTTCAAAGCAACCTACTCATGACCCCATACACAATGTTCGTAAAAGAAATTTGGGAAAACATTATCAATAACCAATATACACAAATATTTATATATGAATTTGCTTCATGCACCTCAAGAGCATCAGGGCCTGTGTTTCCTGAGCCGCCTGTCACCCTTCTACCTACATAAACTTGACCGAAGCCTCCTTTACCTAATTTCCTCTCTAACTTGTATGCTGGAGAATTGCCAACCTGCACCTGAAGAAGTAAAGAAAACAATTACAAAAATAAAAAACTAAGTGAAACGCCCTTTTACTTTGAAAGCATTGGACGCAAGATTATAATTAGATTGTGTTTAATGAGATGAAAATGAAATAGAAATAATACCCTTTCAGGAACTGGGCTCTTACTTTCTTCCTCACCATCAACAACCAAATTTTCTACTTTTTTACCCACAACCAATTGATCACGAAGTGCCACGTCCAAATTCAATTGGGGCATACAGCCACCAACTCCAGCACCAATTTTCTCGGCAATTTTCTCTTGATTTGTTGCTCTACCCCCACGACCTCTCCCAGCTGGCCTTGGCATTTGATAGGGATTTAATGGACTTGCAGCAGGCGCCTTTGGTGCCTGAGCTTTACCTCTCCGTGTCCCACGACGAGGAGTAGGAGCTACAACATCATCATTATCAAAATTGATGACTTTTTTAGATTGGCGAACTCCACGTCTCAAATCCGGCATCTTCTTCCATGCAAAAAATAAATAGCTTCCACCCTCAAAAGCTTCAAATAACATATATTTATAGAAAACAACCATGAGAATCAAGAAGCTTTTTATGTGAGTGAAAAAAAAAAGCACAAGACCAAAAGGATACCACCAGATTTATGTACTACCATAACATACTTTTTCATGGATGGTGTTACACTGCAAAGCATTCCAACTTTTTATTTAGAGTATGCATGTATGCCTAGTGTACCTACAAACCCCTATAACATATGTGCAAAATTTCAGAGCAAGACCACAACTTTTATAGTCTATAAGGTAATAAGGCATTGTTTAAGGAAATTAGTTTTGACTCTAGACAATGCTTGTAAAAGAATCACAAGTCCATAAATGATTTCAGGAAATAGGGTTTACCCATTTACTTCACATACCTCCATTCTCTGTCATGTAGTTGGGCAATGGGCAGTCTCCATCACAATATTCTTTTGTATGAATAAAGTGGAATCCATACCATATAAGTTGAAATGCAAATTGTGAAATGTTCAATGCTTTTTAATATGAGGTTCTGGAGTGTTCGGATGTGTTCCAACTGATTATTGTGATTTGAAATTGCAATAATCATTTATGAGTTATTGGATGAAGGAGTTAACGTAAGAATTTGTTAAGATATATGGAAATATGAATATATACCAATTCATCCCCGAATTTAAGCAGATGTGGATACAATATGGATTATGGTTTCCAAATGCAGTAATCACATGGACAACGCTCATCCAAACACCCTGTCAGTAACACAAGACAATACTTCTCGATGCACTAGGTGGAGAGCATACCATGTGTTTGATCTACCAATGTCATAATAAATACCATCAAAATCTATTAAAAATTATGCTATTAAAAAATCGGCAAATACTCATTTTACATGAATCACCTTACTAATTAATTCTCTTTCTTATTATTCTAGATCTGCTGTTACTTCCTTTATTTATAGACCTTCTTAACAATATCACATTTAGAATATCTCAAGAGGCATAATATTTGCCCCAAAAGTTTCATAACTACTTGAATGATCCAGCACAATCATCACCTCACGTACTGGGATCTTTCATAGTTTCATGCACATCATGACGTATTTCAATTGTAAAACATATAACGCAACTATCGCCTAAAATATGTCACGTAGCTAAAAACTGCATCCATAGTTCCATAAAAACAAGAATTCACATATAACTATTGATTTCATGTTCCTGATCCATATGACGTGTACCTAATATAAAACTTTAACTATCATACTAAAATGGAGTTAAACATACACTGATACACCATTACAACCCCAAAAATCCAAAGTGAATACTCCGATCGATATGATAAGGATTTGAATGAACAAATATGCTAAACACGATAATTACACTTAGTTTTGTATACACGTTCTATACTTCTATATGTATCACTGATCAAATCATGAAAACACACATGAAGCATTCAAGATTCATACAAACCAATAATCAAACACATGGGGTGCACAAATAAAACTCATCCAATAAACCACTTATGAAAGATCAAAACAGAAACAATAACTGATCTTCAAACCACACAAACCTCTACTTTCATATAATCAGAAACCTGAACTGCATATTTACAGTTTTAAGTTCATCAGCAAAAAAAATCTTGCTTCATATATCATCGTACGTAAAAGCACACACCCACATGAACAAAATCCCAATAATCCAACTTTGCTACTAAGCAAGAAACATATATCGGATTCAAAATCACTTACAAAAACCATCCAGAAACAAAAAGAGATCAATTTTTACGCCAATCAATAACGATCGCGCAAAAAAACACAAATTGTCATTCGAAAATATATCAATGCAGAAATGCTAGAGTATTGAAACACAGATAAACAGAAGAAACAAGAACATAAAAAAAAAAAAAAAAAGAAAGATAAAGATTATACCTTTGGATTAAAAAATTGTGTTGTTAGATTATCGATTGATAAGACTACGAATAATAAATCCCAAGAAATGAACTTGATGATATAATGGGGGTTGATTTTTATTTATATATGGATGAGTAAATAAGAGAAAGAAACGACGGTGGGTGTGTTAGAGATATGGCGCATGAAAAGACGGTGTAAGGCGCAGGATAGTAAGTAACGTTCTATTACACAGCATTTGGGAATTGGGGCTTGCGATTATCCAAATGGGCGGGCTCTCATTAAACTCTGCATCTACATTTTATGGGCTGATTTCATGAGGGGTGTTTGAACCTTTTAAAAGTATATACAATTTCACGAGGGGTGTTTGAGCAATTGAGCTGCTCAATTTGAGCGGTTAAGAGGTTGTTTGATTTTGCGTTATTAACGAAATCATTAGTTTATTATGTTATAATAATGTAAATAATTTGTTTAAAGTGTTTGGGTTGCATATGTTAATAAGTTAATTATTTGCGTTTAGAGTTAATCCTACCACACTTTTTTATAAGTTAAAAAATGTAGATTATTTGCTTAATAAGTGGTTATTTGGTCATTTTACAAGTTTAAATGCAAATACAAACACTTTAAAAACTGATTAATTGATAATAATGATAGCAAACAACATAAGCTAAATCAAACACTACATTTCCGGCAGCACTTTTTGTTACAACTATTATCTGATTATTAGTTTCCAAAACGTTGCTGCACCTTTTCAAACGCAAATCCAAGCACCCTCTAAAAAGTAGTCTTCAATCCTTCAAATTCAGGGAGTTTGAGGCTATATGGAGATGGGACGGGGATCCGTCAGGAGTTTTTGTGGTTAAATCTCTTAGAAGTATTATTGAAGAAACCACAGTGAATTCTATAAATATTAAACCATTTTGGAATTCTTGGCTCCCCTCAAAGGTGAACTATTTTATGTGGAGGTTATTATTACATAGACTACATACAAAGTCGAATTTAGTGTCTAGAGGTATTCCCATTATGGACTCGGTTTGCCCTTTATGTGGTAATTCAATGAAATTGACTGATCATGTTTTCTATCAATGTCTGTTGTCTCAAAAAGTGTGGGATTAGTTCTTATCGTGGTGTAAAATTTCTGTGAGACCACATTCTTCGGTTAAATTGTTTATTAATTTTGTCATTGCTTGTGGAAATTCAAAAGAGAAGAGAAATTTTTTTCAAGCGGCAGTAGGGTGTACACTTTGGTGCATTTGGAAGTCACCGAACAAAGTCCTCTTTAATGGGGCTCGTTTTAATCCTTTTTTGGTGGCGGATGAGGTGCAATCTTTTCTCTTTATCTGGATGAAGTATAGGGCCAAAAAATATTCTCTTAATTGGCAAGAGTGGTGTTGTGACACTATGGTCTTGTTATCTTTGTGACGTTTATTACTTTGTTACTTGTTATCTATCTACTCTAGCTCTTGGCTAGTTTATATTAATAAAATCTTTGGGGGTGTTTGAGTTGGGTGATAGCATTGCCGAATCTTTTCTCAGACATCCTTTCTTGCTGTTAAAAAAATATACAATTTTGGGTTATAAGTTTTAATTATTTGACTTTTAGATATATCGGTAACCAATAAAATGGATACTACATTTTTATAAAATAATTATACGATGTTAACTAATCAAAGATTGAAACTTCGTAAGAAAAAACATTTCAAGTATCAACAACAATATTTGATAAACTAAGTCCTCGTTTGTTTTGACATTTCTAAATATTAATTTGTCTTAAATCTTAAAAATTCAGATCTTAAATGATTTAAGATTATTTGTTACGTTTCACAATTACGTAAATTCAGATCTTAAGTGATTTCAGACTCTTTGTATATTTTAAATTTAAATTTCTAAAACATTTGAAATTTAAGAACTGGACTCTCTTCTGAAATCTGAAATTTAGTTCTGAAACTTTTTCTTTCTAAATTTAATCAATATTTTAAATTATGAATTAAAAAAAATAAAATATATACTTAGCTTTTTAATTAAGTAAAAGAATTATAATTAAAAAAAATAAATTATGAAATTATCTTAATTTACAGTTTGTTGTTTATGCACTTTCTTAAAAGGAAAGACTTCTTGTTACATGAGAAGGTGTGTATTGTAAAAACGAAATGGGGAACCAAAAAGCATGCATCCTTGCCTCTCCAAGCGACTACTACTAAGGCCCAAAAGAGTGGCCATGGCATCGGTGTGTAGAGGTGTTCAAAATATTTTTAAATCGGATAACTGGTTTTGGACTCCCCTATCGGTGTGGTAGCGAGCTTGGTATTGGGGGAACACCGCCCCACCCCCTCGGCATTGGCATCCAAATACCGAGCTCCTGTGACTGTTGGTGATATATGTATGTATGTATGTATGCATGCTTAAGTTATCGTATGTATGTATGTATGTATGTATGTATGTATGTATGTATGTATGCATGCATGCATGCTTAAGTTATCGTGAAAAGTTAAAATTATCTTTAAAATGTGAGAAAAAATATGATTCACTAATTTTGTACATTGATTCGTTTATTTTTGAATTATTATTTGTAAATTTAAAAACTAATGAATCAATGTAAAAAACAATGAATTGTTGATTTATTTAGTCTGAAATTTATAATTCATTATTTATATATTCAAAAAATGATGAATCAGTATGTAATAAAATGAATCACAATGTTTATCACAATTATTAAGATATATTTAGCTATAAAATAATTATTTTATACTTCATACACGACAAACACTTCTCATACTACACACACACTTATTTTATTCTCACACCTCAAACACACTTCTTTCATCGTACATTCTATCAAATATCGTTTTAAACGAATATATGGAGTTGAAAAAAAGAGAGGTCATCATAAAAAAAACCCGTAACATGAAGATTTATTTCAAAACGTTTTATATAATAAGTCATGGCATCTACTTATTTTGGGTTATTTTTAATCGGCTTATATTTAAAAATAAACATAATGTTTTCATATTAATAATTTTTTTACTATTTTAGTTATTAAGTTATGTTTGTCATATTCATTTTGGTCCTTTTACTTATTTTTATTTTTCTATCGATTTGGTCATGAAATTTAATCGGCAACTAATATAAACAGTTACCTTCTGTGAGTTGGACTATTATTATTACCATTTTTTATACACATAGAAATTATGGTTATCGTTATTTTTTTTTCGAAATTAAATATATAAGAAATTGTTGGAATGACATGCAAGGTCTCTAACTCTCTACTACAAAGTACAAACGTATGGTGCAAATTTAGGAAATGGTGAGGCGTGAATGGGCCTATGGATCCATCCAGGTCTGAGATTGGGTTTCAAAAGCAAAATTCTGGAACTAAGGTTGCGTTTAGTTTACGAAAACCAGTCATTTTTCAATTTCAGTTTTCAAGTTATAGTTTTTAGAAAAAACAAGGGTTTCTATGAAAAGTGAAAACGTGTTTAGATGATGAAGTTTTTGTTTTAGAAAAAATAAGATAGGTGATTATAAAATAAGAAAAATAGGTTAGGTGGTAGAAAAGTAAGAGAGAGAAAGAGAGTATTATAAAGAAATATAGGGTAGGTTATAAAAAAGTAAGAGAGAGAATATGAAAAGTGTTATTTTAAAAGTGAGATGAAAATTTATGAAATTGTTAGTAAAGTAAACAAGTTTTCATTTTTGTTGAAAAATGAGATGAAAATTTTAGAAATTTTCGGTAACTAAACGCGCCCTAAGCCTTCTTTGTCTTGTTTGTTTCTGTCTGTTGGTTTATTTAAAATTCTTGTAACCCAAAAAGATATTAAGTCCTCCTCCATTGAAGGTTTAGAGATCCTCATCATGGTACAAGTTTAGTCTTTTTTGTTTCTTTTCTTCTGGTTTAACTCCAATGTGGGGTTTGGCTGGTTTGTGAAACTGAATTCGAAGTAATTGAAATTTACAATTTAGTTATAATATGTTTGATGGTGATGTATAAAATATACTTTTTAGTTTGGTTAAGGATGAATGTTGGTATCCAATTCATGTGTTGGTTGAAATCTAATTCATGTTTGAATTGAAAGAATATTAAGTTGCTATAAACAAATAATTTGATGTCAAATAAATAAAATTATTTAACTCTTAATCTTTTTAGCAAAAGTTTAAATATTTTCAACTTAGTTTATTGTAGTATTTTTAAACACATAGTTAAATCATTACTACAAACAAAATGTCATTAAGTAACACAAAAGTGTCACTATAGGTGTTAGAATTTTTTTTACATACAAAACAAAAATAGTATGTAAAAGTAAAGTGGGTATAAATAAAATGTCATTTAGTAACACAAAAGTGTTACTATGGAGAGACTCGTTCTAGCAATGTCTTAATTTAAATTAATTAAGTACTCGTTTTTGCAATACTCATTTCGAATATTAATTACATATCAAAGTTATTATTCATTGAACTTTGCTAATTAAGACTGTATAAAGGAACATACGTTCAAAACATTTCAGAAAAGGTATTAAAATTTTTTATTATTTAAAATGTTACTAAAGAATGTCAATAAAAAGACACACACATATATAATGCCCAAAATTTGTATTACAATTTAATATTACATTACCTTGCTATATACACAGTACATAAGCACCCAGGCAGACATGTTGGGTTTGATTATAAACTCAGTAAGCAAATTTGAGAAATCTTGAAAGATGACTTCGTTAAAACAGGTTCATACTTCTAACAATCGATGACTATAAGTAAGAGTTGTAATTCCTCATTCAATCATTCATAGCATTGGTTCCTAAACGTTCAGACCCCATAAATCTAGGGGATTACCGCCCTATTAATCTCATCGGATGTTACTACAATAGTATCGCCAAATTGTTTGCTGAAAGATCAAGTAAAAGAAATGACTGGCAGTTTGGTCGGGGAATCTTAGAATGCATTTATAGGGGTCAGTTTATCTTAAGATGGAGTTTTAATAGCGAATGAGGTCATTGATTACGTAAAGAGGAACATGGAAGAGATATATGGTTTATAAAGTTAATTTCAAAAGAGATTTTGACAACCTTAATTGGAAAATACTGCTTATAGTTATGAAACAAATGGGTTTCAGGAATCAAATGATGCAAATGGATGGATATTTGTTTGGGTTCAACTATTGTATCTATTTTAGTAAAAGGTTCTCCTGCCAAATAGTTTTACATGTCGTGTAGGGTTAGACAAGGTGATTCGATCTTTAGCATCGTTTACGCTTTAAATGTGGTGGTGGAAAAAGTTTATTTAAGGATACGAAAATTTGGAAATAATAATGTCGTTATTGTGTATCATCTTCAATATGCGGATAGCACTTTTTTTCACAAATGGGATAGTCGAAATGTGGGTAGCCTTGTGAAGAATCTAAAGTCTTTCAGCTGGCTTGGGGCTGCAGATCAATCTGAATAGTCATGTTTTCGGGTTGAATGTGTCTACTGTGAACATTGGGATGAAGCAATATGGTTAAGGTGTCAAGTTGGCTCAATATGTTCTTCAAAGTGAAAAGTTCAAGAAAGGATTTTGGTTTGAAGGGCTAGATCACTGTTATTTGGCAATCGATTAACTAATATGTGCTAGGAAGTTTACCAATGTACTTTTTTCTTAGAGGCCGTTTGGTTCACTGGAATCTGAGGGAATTGGAGGGGAAAGGAATCCAATTCCAGTCAATTCATGTGTTTGGTTCAATTATAAAAAGGAATTGGATTCCATCAAAGTTGAAATTTTCCAATGAATGAAGGAAAATAACATTCCTTCACACAATGAATGGAATTCAATTCATTTTCAAAACAGAAAGTGGTTGATTACAAAAATACCTCTTACGTTTAACACACTACACTACACCATGTCTAGTCTTATCCCACCCACCCTACCCTACCCTACCATACCACATCCCACCCACCTCTAACCCACCTACCCCAACCCTACCTTTGCTATCCAACCTACTTTCACATACTACCCACCATACCTACCATTACCCACCCACCCATACCCACTCACCCATCCTACCATACCCCATCCCACCCACCTACCCCAACTCTACGTGATGTAATCCAACCTACTACCCACCATACCTACCCCTACCCGCCTACCCATCCCTCATCCATCATTCATTACCCACCCGACCCGACCCACCTACCCTACCTACGCCAGCCAACCTACTTTTACCTACTACCCACCATACCTACCCATACCCACCCACCCCATCCACCCTACCCTACCCCATCTCACCCACCTTTACCCACCTCCCCTACCTTACCTACGTTGTCCAACGTACTCTTACCTACTATCCACCATACTTACCCCTACCCACCTACCCATCCCTCATCCATCATCCATCATACGTTACCCACCCAACCCACGTACCCTTACCCTACCTACGCTATCCAACCTACTCTTACCTACCCCTACCCAACATACCCATCGCTCCCCACCTACCCACCCCATCTCACCCACCCACCCTCCCTAACCCTATCCATCTCATCCTATTCCTACCTTAGAGACTTATCCATCTCTACCCACCCATCTCATCCTACCCTACCAACGAATTATAAAATTGGATTCCAAATTCATTTTTAGCCAACCAAACATGATTTGGATTCCAATTCCAATTCCTTGCAGATTCCAATTCCTTAGCAGATTCCAATTCCTTTTAAAACATTCTGCGAACCAAACGCCACCTTAATGTTTTGTGCTTTTCTTGGTAAATGAGGGGCTTGATTCAATTGGGCTGTGTTTCGCACGACTAGTTGTAGCTTTGAGCTGAGGCTTTTGGGAGCTGAAGCTTTTTAAAAGAGCTGAAGTTTTTTTTTGTTTTTTATACATATGTTTGGTAAAAATAGTTGTAGCTGTACCTTTAATATTAGATGACATAAAAAGACATTGTAACTAATTAAAAGTTGTAGATTATAATTATTTAGAGGGTAGAAAAGTAAATTTGTTTGAGCAAAAACTGAAGGTCATTTTGAAATCTGAAAGCTATTTCAAGTAGCTTCTTGTGAAAGAGCTTTTGAGAGTTTTCATATTCGAATCAAAAGCTTAAGCTCCGATCAACCAAACGGAGCTTTTAAGCTGAAACTTTCAAAAATCAAAAGTTGAAGTCCGAAAGCTCTTTGCCAAACACAATATTGGTCTTCAAAAATAAAGAGGGTGTATTCTACGAGGGAACATAATTAAAGTAGGTCAGGATTATGAAAAATTAGGGGTAGAACATTTATCTTCATTTGTCAAAAAGATTAAGGATGAGTCATTAACAAGCTTTTTGGAATGATAAATGGGCTGGGGAGTTTAATCTAGGCAAGCCATGAGTTTTGCTGCTAAGTGCTAACCCATTAGAATTTTTTGTTGTTTTGTTGTTTGAGTTTCAATGCTTTAAGTATGTCAATTGTCATTAAGGCCGGGCCAACCGGGCCCGGGGGCACATGGACGGGCATCATATCATGGGGATGTTATTTTTTCAGACCGATAAGTAATATATTAGGCAAATATGTGTATTTTTTTAATTTTTCAGCTCAATAAATGAAAAAATCTTTTAAAAAATAGTATGTTGTATTGTTAAAAAGACATTACTTTTCTATCTTGGTCAAACTCATTTAAAAAAAATAGTATGTTGCATTACTCAAAACCGACTCTGATTGTCATGCCTGGCTTGTGTTGGCTCCTAATTTGCTTCCATGTTCATTTGATGCAATGTTAGAGCGGCAAGTCAAGGCGACACCTACCTGATCTGATCTCGTGGTGGTAGCGGTTCAAGCTCAACACATTTCTACGGTTTGGTGGTTTCACAAGTCTAGTCATCAAGGTGGTCCTTTTTTTTTTTCCTTTCTAGGAGAATTCATCACTCCATTCTGATAAGATGTTTAGTAAGACCTTGTTTGTTTTTAATTAAGACCCTCTTAAAATGGTCTGAAGTCTAAACTTCAGATCTAAAATGAATTAAGATTGTTTGTTTAATTTCAGAGTTAAGAGGTTGGAACCTCTGAATTTACCTATTAATTTTAAGAGGAAAGCTTGGGTCTGAAAAAGAATTAAGAGGTTTGTTTTTTAAATTTTAGTTTACAAACCCTAAAACTATTTACCATATTCATTATTATAATTATAATTATCTTTTTTGAAGCGTTGATTAAAATATAAGTTCAGTTAATTCTAATTTAAAAATATTTATCATATTAATTATTATAATTTTGTTTTGTTTTTATAAATTAATTAATTATAATATATAATTAATTAGATATAATATTTTAAAGCAATATTTTTCAGATGTTTCATATTACGAAATAAACAATCTTAAGGTTATCTCTTAATTTCAGATTTCAGATCTTAATACCACCTCTTAATTTCAGATGTGGTTTTCAGACTTCAGACATTTAACCTCTTAAAAAACAAATAGCACCTAAGGTTTTGTTGTTTATCTGAATTTTTATCTTGCATACTAGGTTTATCTTTTATTTGGTTTTTTAAATTGCTAATAATAATTTATCACAAAATTTATCACAAAACTTCTCTATCAAGGTTATAAAAATACCGTATTAATTGCACTGAAAGATTTATCTTGAAGAAATAAAAGAATACATTTATTCAAAAATTAAAAAATAATAATAATAATGGCCACACAAGGCTTGAAATGTGTTGTCCTTATTATACAAGTAGACAAAGACAATACATGGTACATTGTCCTAGTATTTTCATTTTATTATTTTTTATGAAACATGCCAAAATGAGCATCCTATGACCATCTCCATGGGCTTCCCCAAAAATATGCATTGATCAAGTGATAAAGTGTTAATTAATCATAGTGTTAAAATCTAAGTTTTATTAATGATTTTACTAATGTCTGCTTTTTATAAGACAAAATTTGAATAATGTCTTTATATTACCATAATTAATAAAGATAAAAGTATTCCGACAATCTGACATAACAGTCATCAAGTAAGAAATCCATTTGAAACATTTTTTTAATCAATATTGTTAAATTTATTATTAATGCATAATTCTGAGGCCTTGTTTGTTTTTTCTTAGAAGATCTTCAAACCTTTTATGTCTGCGAACTCGAAGACGCAGGAAGACGTTTTATATGAAAGTGCGTTTGTATTTTTTCGTTTGCCCGCGTCTGCCGCATCGTCTATGGATGTCTGCAGACCTTTAAAGTTTAAACTATCTCTTTTGACCGCAGATTTCTACAGCTAAGTCCGCAGACCGCAGACATCAATCTCTTAAAAAACAAACAACATCTTAGTCTTGTCTTTTTGATAATTATTAACTAATATCATAGATAATTATTTTTGTCATTTATGAAATCACAATATTCTAACGAAAACCCAACTATATGTACTTACAAGTAATATTATATCACATACGTCTAAGTCACATGTTTGATATCTCTAGTCCTTTCATTTTTGTTGAATGTTAAAATTTCTATTAAAACAGTTGAACACACTGGCTTTGTTTTGTGAGAAACAAAATAAAGGGGGAAGAAGATACATCACGAGCTACTGACCTAAAAAACCAACACGAGGATCACCGAAACTAACAATAGCGATACAACAAAAACAACCAAAAAAGAAAAAAGACACACAACATACTATCAAACTAACAAAAGTTTGATAGTTAGGAGACTTTGAACCGTTGATAAACCATCTGGGCTCAGTGGTCATGACTTAAGGAATGGAAGATCTATGGACCTGCACTCTTGAGCCCTCGGATACGTTTTCGGTAAAAATAGAACTTTCTAGCCTAATTCAAAATATCATTCTCAATGAGGTTTATGTTGGGGAAGAGTTTATATGGAACTCATGGATCCTTTTAAAATTAATATTGTTGGAAAATTTGGTTAGGCAAGGTACCTACAAAATAACAACTTAGCAAAGATGGGATTGATGATGATATCATAGATAATTATTTTTGTCATTTATGAAATCACAATATTCTAACGAAAACCCAACTATATGTACTTACAAGTAATATTATATCACATACGTCTAAGTCACATGTTTGATATCTCTAGTCCTTTCATTTTTGTTGAATGTTAAAATTTCTATTAAAACAGTTGAACACACTGGCTTTGTTTTGTGAGAAACAAAATAAAGGGGGAAGAAGATACATCACGAGCTACTGACCTAAAAAACCAACACGAGGATCACCGAAACTAACAATAGCGATACAACAAAAACAACCAAAAAAGAAAAAAGACACACAACATACTATCAAACTAACAAAAGTTTGATAGTTAGGAGACTTTGAACCGTTGATAAACCATCTGGGCTCGGTGGTCATGACTTAAGGAATGGAAGATCTATGGACCTGCACTCTTGAGCCCTCCGATACGTTTTCGGTAAAAATAGAACTTTCTAGCCTAATTCAAAATATCATTCTCAATGAGGTTTATGTTGGGGAAGAGTTTATATGGAACTCATGGATCCTTTTAAAATTAATATTGTTGGAAAATTTGGTTAGGCAAGGTACCTACAAAATAACAACTTAGCAACGATGGGATTGATGATGATATGTTTCTGTTCTGAGGACCCATTATTTCTTCTAGCACACCTTATGTATTTCGTCTTTAATATTATTTGAAAACTTGTTACTTCTTTTGGTTTCATTGTTCTCACCGTGTAAATTTATTATTTTGTGTTATTGATAATGAAGTTTATGAAAATTAAGTAACAATATAAAGCTTAGCAAAATACTTATTGGACTGTAAAATTAATGCCCTCGATGTTTGATGCCTTGGGTTGTAACCCGTTTGGATACCCCCTTGGAGCCGGCCATGGGATTAAAAACCCTCATATGTTGGCCTACAATATTTTGTTTAGTTAGGTTGGTTTGTGATGGTTAGAATTTAGCTTTGTGTTTGGCTTCATCTTGAAGCCCTTTTGTTGTTTGGTGTAGTTTGTATATTGTTGGGTTTTTGTTCGGCAGAATAAAATTGGTCTTTCAATTAAAAAAAACTAACAAAAGTTAGAACGATGAGCCTCTATAGCAAGCAGCGGTTCTAGGTTAGAGCATCAAATATGCCAAGGACACAAGAAAGCTTAAACCTTGAAAAAAAGAAAGACAACCACGTTTGTACGAAGACTCAAGTAGAGATTTCCACTTTACTGCCAACACCAAGACTCTAACCAACAAGGAATCGGTATGCCACCATCAAGTTCGGTAGGATCCTTCACCATCTAGTCCTTTCAATTACTCAAGCAAGTTATGAAATTTTTTGTCTTCTTATTTCCTTATTTTGTATTGATAGTAGGGATGAACTCGGTTTTGAAACGATCCAGATCGAACCGAACCCAAAAGACCCAAACTTAGGACTGAGAACTGGACCAGATGGCATCAGTTCGGTTTGGTCCCGCTTTTTCCTAACTTCTATAAAGAAAACACAAAACCGGACTGGATTGGAACCGAAAATTAACCGTAATAACGGAAATTTAGGAAACGTGAACATGCCAGAAGTATGTTTCAATGTCGGTTCTGTTTCAATTCAGGACTACTTCGGTTAAAGTCAAATATGTTTTTTTTGTTCATCTTTAGTAATTACATCGTTAATTATTGTATATTTTTAGATATATGTGTTAGGAATATAAAAAAAAAATATTTTTTTAATATAAAGATATAGAAAGGGAAAGGAGAATTTTATAGATATTAAAGGGAGAAGGGAACAGGCGTGGCTTGGATTGATGAGCCATAACAGGAACGCACGGTTGGCATTCCTCTTCTGGAACTGTTCCATCGGTATCAAGGAAACCAAAGTTTTCGATGCTTTTCACAATAATTATAATAAAATCTTCATATATTAATAAAACAAAAGATACTATCCCTATGCCACAAACATATGATAAATTAACCACCCAATTTAATTATCTACTAAATGTCAATTATCATATCACAATAATTGTAAAATAATAAAAACCTACATAGATATATGTATTCCATTTATTAATATTTTTATAAGATTAAGAGATACAACTAATAATTTTACAGGATAAAGGGATGCAAAACTAACTTTAATACAAATCGTAAGGCTAACTTTAAAATCGGAGTATAGGAATTACACCATTTAGAAGGTGTTTGGTTTTGCGTTATAAACGAAATTATTAACTTACTATGTTCCAATTACGTAAGTGTTTATTTGTGTTTAGAGTTAATCTTGTCACACTTTTATAGTTAAAAAATGTAGCTTATTTGTTTAATAAATGATTATTTGGTCATTTTCCAAGTCAAAACGCAAATCCAAACACTTTAAAAACTGATTATTTGGTAATTATGATAGCAAACAGCAGAAGCAAAACCATACACTACATTTCCAGCAACACTTTTTATTACAACTATTATCTGGTTATTAGTTATCAAAAAGCTACAACACTTTTTCAAATGCAAATCCAAACACTCTCTTATATTCTATATAGATTCCTAAATGTTCCATCCGTCCCAATTTAGATATCTATATTTCTATTTTAAATTTTCTCAAAATAAATGTCCACTTCCAAAAGTAGATTATAATAATTTATTAAATTCCAATAATAGTTTTATATTTGTAATGTAGTTATCTTTTTCAAAATATGATTAAATACATAAATAAGAGTAAAGTTGTCATTTAAGTATAAAGAAAAACAATAATTACTCACTTTTCATAAACTATGTATTTTTGTCCAATGGACATTTAAACTGAGACGAAAGGAGTAATATTATATATATATATATATATATATATATATATATATATATATATATATATATATATATATATATATATATATATATATATAGATTTGGGTTCAAATGAGTACCACTAGTTTTGCGGAGTACCGGAGGTACCTCGCTTAAAACCATTTTTTTTGAAATTTTTTTTTCATAATCATATTTAAATTAATAATATAAGACTACTTGCAAAAAATCACACCTAAACACACACTATAACTATGTGAAACGTGCAAGTTCACATGAACTGCACTGTTGTGAATGTATGTTCACAGCTAAGCATGTTCACATGAATTTTTTCACGTTCACATGACTTTTAAGAGGCTAGAAAGTGTGAATGTGTGTAATTCTTTTACGAATAGGCTTATATTATTTGTATCTAAATTAATATGAAAAAAAAATTAAAAAAAAACTTTTTTTCGGAGCATGTTCACATCTAAAACCCGTGTGTTCACAGGTACTCACGGTACTCTGCATTTTTTAGGTACTCACACGAACCATATTCTATATATATATATATATATATATATATATATATATATATATATATATATATATATATATATATATATATATATATATATATATATATATATATATATAGGGAAGTTCAATGGAAAACCACCATGCACATGAAAACTTGTGAAAACCGCACTGCAACACCACAAAATGTATCAAATTTCCCGCGTGATGCATCAAAATCCCGCGTGATGCATCAAATTTTCCGCGTGATGCATCAAAATCTCGCGTGATGCATCACCTTATTTACGATCATGACACCACGTTTTTCATGAAATGCACCAAATCGGACGGTATGCGTAGGTTTCCACAGTTTTCAGGTGCATAGTGGTTTTCCATATATATAGATTGAGGTTCAATCGAAAACCTTTATGCATCGAGAACCTCGAGGAACTTTTGTGCATCGAAATCTACCAAGGGTGCACAAAGGGCATTTAGGGAAACTAAAAATATGGTAATTAATTTATTTCTAAAAATCATTAAAAGGTAATTAGGAGTTACATTTTGAATTAAAATCTCATATTAACTACATTCCTCATTTTCCTCCCCAACTCTCTCTCTCTCTAATCGTGTTTTTCATGATTTTCATAGTGATAATGATTTGAAGACGAAGATTAACGATGAATAACAATGATGATGAACATGAACAATGATATTCATGTCTTTTTAGATGCATCATGTTTTATGTGTTTACCTTAATAAAAAATATTAATGTGTTTATCTAATTCAAAATAATTTATATATTTATCTGTCATTTTATTTGTTTATCAATATGATTCACAAATTATATTAACTTTAAATTTATATCTAAATATATTTATCTATACTTATCTATTTATTAATATAAAAATTAATTTTGTGTCAATTAATTTAGGATTTATTATGAAAAAATATGACAATGTTGCTCTCCTAGTGCACCATATTCTTAATTTTTTGTTATTTCATCCTCAACTTGTGAAACATGAAGGTAACGAATAGGATTTTAATATTCTCAATTATTAAGTGTATAAATTTTAATATGTTAATTATTTTAATTTAATCTTGTTTTTATAAATTTTTTAAAAGACACTAAGAGGAACTGTACTAATTAAATACAATATTTAGTTAATTTAGTATAACATTTCAAGTAATAGTTTTCATTATTTTGAAATAAATAGTTTTTGAGTTTTTGGTGTTAGACACTAAGGTCATTTTTATTATTATTTTAAAATTGACTTTAACTTTAGACATTTAATCACTTACCATTTGTTCTCGAATTAGGGGAGAACAAGAAAGAAAAAATATGAATGAAAGAAAGGGGCAGAGAAATGGTCTATTCTTTCTTTATTTCCATTTCATCTCATAATCAGAAAATTTTGAGGGAAAATCACTTCACTTTAACAACTTTCTTTCCTTAGCGCTTAGGTTTGACAAACAACACAATTTTTTTCCAACTTTCTTCTTTTTTCTTTCGTTAATCTTGTTTCAAGGTAAAAAACAAATGTAATCATAATGTAAAATAATAAAATAGTAGGTAATAACGAATAAATAAAGGAAAATAACAAAATAATATATATTAATTAATTATAATATATAATTAATTAGATATAATATTTTAAAGGAGTATATTTCATATGTTTCATATTACGAAACAAACAATCTTAAAGATCATGTCTTAATATCAGACTTCAGATCTTAAAACCACCTCTTAATTTCAGATTTGATTTTCAGACTTCAAACATTTAACTTATTAAAAAACAAATAACAACTTAAGCTTGTGTTTTAGAATTTTCATTTATTTTTTATCAACGAAAATCTTACACACATTTTTTGAATCAATAAATTGGTGTACGTCAATCATGATAATCCTCTAAAGTATATCATAAATATAAGAGGTAAAGGTAAGTCATTTAAGAACAAGTGACTCACACCGTTATCCATTTTGTTCGTTGCCACCTTAGTAGGGAACTTCATTGTAGGTTGTATCCTTTTTATTAGTCAAAATTTGTACCACCAAATTGTGAAAAATCGACATAATTAAAAAATATTCACAAGACAAAATTAGTTTCAGATTTTGAGTCGTTATATAATTTATAATTTTTATGAAAACTATATTAACAAAAATATGGAAATAGCTAACCATCTTATCTTATATAATATTAAAAAGGGAATTCATAAAAATACAAAATGCATCTAAACTAGGTTAGATTTTATGTCGTCATTTTAAATGGTTAGTTTGCTAAGAAAATATTTCAAGGTTCAGAAGTTTCACCAAGAAAGAGATGTACAAGGAGTTCCTGATGATGACGAAGATGAAGCTCCGATCGAATCACCACCACCGTCTTGCATCGATGTGGCTGACCTCACCTCCGCCGGAGTCGGAAGCTTTTTCATCGGTGTTATGGGCGGCGTTACCACCACCTTCAACGAGGTCGTTATCTCCTCCTCCTCCTCCCTCTCATCATCGCCGGACGACTCCTCCGTCTCCAGCCGTGAAGGCGACGTGTCCGGCGTCTCAAACGGAGTATTCCCAGCCTTACTCCGCCGTCCGTTTTCATCATCATACATTGGATTCGAAATGTAAACCAAATCCACTTCTTTACGGCTTGATACTACAACAAATACAATAATGCCATAATTTTAATTTTAAAAATGGAAGGATGATTTTTATGAATCTATAAGTTTATATAGTAATTTTTTTTAGGATTTATTATAAAAAAAAGCTTACATGTTTTTTTTTTTTTTTAAGGTTTAGTCATTTCCTGTTATTTTTTATCAATAAAAATCTTTGACTTAATTTTTTACTCGAATTTTGAAATTTTACATATTATAACTCAGTTTACTTCGTATAACTGGATAATAGATTAAATTTTCCATAACCAAAAAAAAAATTTAGAATTTATTGGTAAAATATAAAAAGATGAGTATTTGTAAAAGAGAATAAAAACAAAATTGTTCAAAATAAAAAAAGTAACTTTTTCTTCTTTTTTTTTTTTTTAAATTATAGTACTGTTGGTTTGCTCATGATTAATGCATTTAACAACCAGTAAACAACAAGTAGATTGTTATTTAAAACAATATATTAAATGTTAAAAAATAAAAGAAAAAAAAATAAAAAGCAGGTTGTTGTTTCAAACAATGAAATCTATGTATAACCATTTTTTACCCGTTAACTTTTGTTGTTTACCGGTTAAATGCTATAATCGGAATTAATCAAAAAGTTAGTTCCATTACCTAAATAACTTGCTATAATTTAAAAAAATGACATAGTTGCTTGCTATTCGAGTAATTCTCTCTTTATTTTTTCATAATAAACTTTCTTTAATGCCAGTAATTAACTAAATAACATGCAAAAGTATTCCAATTAGTATGATGCAATATTTAACGGGTAGTTTTAGTTGAAACACTTTTGAATTTCTAATGTAAAAAATAAAAATAAACATTCATAGCGTAAATATGTAAGAATTTGTATAAAATAATAATAAGAAGCAGGCTTCAGTAGATTTGTTGAGGCATGAGATACACTTACAAGAGCAAACCTTTCTGAGGCTCCCATCTTCGTGATTTTCCGGCGGCAGTTGTTGCTTTTCTAAATCGTCGCCGGCGACTGAAGGGTAAAGGAGGTTTCTTGGAGCATCAAGGACACCATGTGAGTAAAAGTTGCTGAGTGACGGAGGAGCAATCGGAGGTGGTGGGTTGTTGTCATGGGTGGTTAGTTGTTCGGCGGTGGGATTAGCATTGGTGGTGGTGGTGGTGGTGGTTTGTTGAAACTGACGGCGGCGGATGAGGATGGAGCAGTAAAGCTCAGCCAATAGAACCAAAACCAATCCAAGAACAACAGCAAGACAGATCACAAGAACCAGGGTTAAACCCATCATCAAATTGGAGGCACCCATTATCATTTTTCTTTTTTCTTTTTTTTGAATTTTCTTCTCCCACTGTCACTGTGTTAAAGAACGTGGAACTGGGGACTAGTATCAACACTTCAGTAATAAATGGCAGACTGAATCTTTTGGCGGGAAAATGGTGGGGTCAAGGTCTGGGGTGGGGTGGGGTGGGGTGGGGTGGGGTGGGGTGGGGTGAACTGTGAAGAACCTAGGAAAGGGGAATCTTCAACGTTTCAAGGACCAGAGATTGTTGAGTGCAATATGTTTGAGGCTTTTAAATTGTATCACACTGTTCTTAACTAAAAACCAGTCAGAGTACTTTAACACAATAACACATAGATATATGTAAAAGATGTGGCTTTTTATTTGTGAAAATTATACTCTAGTTTTCAGTATCAAGTTTTTTAAAAACTAAAAAATCATATTTATAACTTTGAAAAACTACTAAATACTCAAATTTTCATTATATATTTAGTTTTAGAGAATTAGAGCATTACACACGGCACACGGCACCTATGTTGATGTTACCACCTCCTCTAATGTCTTACTTGTCGCCTCGACTACCACTAGCGGACCCTATACATTAGGATGATGGGTGGGTTGGATCTTATGGTGGGGGTCGGGATGTCGGGTTGTGTGAGGGAAGGGTGTGTGTGCATGATAGGATGTGTGAGTAAAGGTGTAACGGGATGGGTGAGATGTGTGTAAAAACGGTGGTGATAGTTTTTAAGTTTAACATTTTACCTGTTTAAGATAACATGAGATGGGGATGGTATAAGACAAGTAAGAACTTAGGATGGATGAGTGGGATACATAACTATAGATGTTAGAAAAACAAATTCAATAATATAATTCTTATAAACATTGTTCTATTTCAGAAAATACAAAAATGTATATTGCATTTTTTAAAAAGCAAGATTTTCGTTTGTGTTTCTAAAAAATCAATAAACTTTTACTTGTTAAACGCATCTTAGTTAGAACGGAGCTCTAATATTTCTGAGTGAGGTAGATGACATGTGTGATGCGACATTGGTGGGAACATCCCCCCGCTTCCCCTACCGTTAGAAAAACTATAAAATACTGCTTCTGTGTAATGATGCATACGTGGGATGAGTGGTACCTCTCACATTCATTTTTTTTTTCTATTCTTTTATGAAAATTAAAAATTGGTTGGGATAATTAGATAGAATGATTTCCAGTATGATGCTTTGAATGACAGAGAAAGATAGAATTTTTAGTGAGAGAAAAATGATGTGGCAAGAATGAAGGAAAGACAACTAGTACCACTCGCCCACTCCCTTCACCTTTAGATAGCGTTGGTACGTGAAATTGAAGAAAATACAATTATCTAAAGTTACAATATCATTTAAGCAATAATAATTACTATAAAACCTTCATCTCATTTTCATATTTTTTATTATCTTCATTATGATAAAGGAAATAGAGAAATTACATTAAAATCAATTCTCCATTCCATTTCGTTGAGGATTAATACTCTCATCACATAATAGAAAAAAACTTGTAAACCTAAACGATTTCATATGCTAAAATTTCACGTACCAAACACCCATTTAAAGTTTAGGTTGATCTCTTTCGTAATCCATTTATGGCAAACCAATATATAAAAACTTGTAACATTTTATAAATAAACGTTTTACATAGAACCCACAAATTAAGAAAACTCAAAAATAACATTGATTTGATGTTACACGATAAATTTATTAAAAAATGTAGATATCAAGATGGGCATTCAACTTGGAAGTGGCTTTGTCAGTCACTTGGAAAAGCATTGAATTAGCAAGGCCAAATTCAATTACTCAAGGAATCTTCAAACATTGAAAGGAACAAGGCTATGTAAATGTAAGAACATGTTGTCCATGGAAAAAAAACACAATATGGGGTTTGATTCACGAAATGAAATTCGAATGAGTTGGAATTTAAGTTTTAGTTATTAATATGGTTGATGGTGAAGATAGAAGATGATTTTTAGTATTGGTTAGAGATGTAAGTTGAAATTTAATTCATGAATATGTTGGAATTTAATTCATGTATAAGTTGAGAGGGATGTCAAATTCTTATAAACAAGTAAATTTGATGGAAAATACATAAATTTAACCATTTACATTAGTCATCAAAAATTCCATGCAAGCTAAATTTAGATTTCAATTCAATCGAATTGCATTACACGAACCAAACGCCACATTAGCTCAAACATATGAGGAACTTAGTGGAGACAATAGGTTAAAAGGGGATCAAGGGTATTTATGACCGATCTATAAAAAACTAGTAAGACAATTAAAAGACACAATGCAATTGAAAGACATAATTTTAGAGACAAAGTAATTGAATAAAAACTTACACATACAAGTTAAAGAAATATGAAAGAAATTCAAAGTAAGGTAAAATTAATGTGAAAAAAATAGAGACATAGCTCAAATCAAGACTAACAAGAAAAAAGAACTTAGATTTAAGTATGGATAAAACTTATTACTTTTGTAGATAATTGGATGTGTCAAAGTTATTATATCTTATTCATGAGCATTGCCTATATGTACACCCTTCTCTCCTTAACTTATACTAATCACACATCATCTTACTCACATGATTTTTGTTAATGACGTGAGACCCTATGATTAAAAGTTAATCTCATATCACATTAAGAAGGGTGTGTGCGTATAGAATTACCCGTTATTCATTTTGTTTGATCCCATAAAAATTTAGCAGCGAAAACATGTAATAATTTTGACACTTTCAATTGAAACATTTATGGTTCGTTTAGCAGACAAGAATTTTAGTTTGGAGTTTTTGATAAAATTAAAAATATGATGGTTTTTAAGAAACCACATTTTAGAGATGAGAATGTGTTTGGATATGTTATAAATATTTTTTTGCCTTTTTCATTATTTGACTCCCTTTTGTAACATATCAACTAAACTGACACTTAAGTTTTTATCACTGTATTTGAGGTGAAAGGGTGTCATACTTCGATTAACATAAGGAGTTTTGCATGGAACCCATGATATATGAGTATGAAAACTAATGAATAAATGTTGGGAAGACACTCTAGGGGCTGTTTGATAACAACTTATTAGGCTTAATCTAAAAAATCCGGTCAGTCCATTTGAAATAAGCTTTGTTTTAATGACTTATTAAAATCAGAACTCAAATTCGGTCAGCCCAATTAATAAGCCAAGAGACCCTATGTGTTCCCCATTCAGACCATTTATTTTCCAATATTACCCCCTTTTATCTTTTCCAATAAAATTTCTCTAGTCAACATTACTTAATCCAGACAGCTCTCTGAATCCAGACAGCACTTAATAGAAAATGTAATCAAACAGCCCCTAGGTGTAATAATGATTTTTTCTCTTCATTTTCTAGGCACAAATTAATAGAAGTTAGTTGGTGGATGTTTATTGGTTGATATATTTTCTCTATCCTTCTTATCTAGACATAGAAGTGTCTTTTTGGTAATTTAAGGTGTGTTATTAGCCTTCCTCTTAATATAATTATACATAATAAAATATGAAAAACATAAAAAAGGCATCCTATGAGTATATGAATAAAAAGGTTAAATGGTCATTTCATAACTTGAAAGTGGCTTTGTCAACCAATGTATGTCTTTGTTTGTGCCTCTGTGGTGAAAAGCACCAATCCAATAAGTCACCTGAAAAAGCCTTACAAGAGCAATGCCAATTAGTTACTTAAGGGACCAATTGACTGCCACTGTGTTAACTGTGTTATATCAAATTTAAACCACATAAAAAAATTTCTTACTCATTACTATTTACTTTTCAAAAAACGGATGATGAGTTGTAAATAACACTTTTTATCATGGGGCTACTATTTCCACATCATAAGGGTCTATTTCTACCCTATCATTATTATTATATTCTTAGAAATCAGGTTATAATTAATTAGCCAATAGAAAAGTGACATTTTTTACCATTTCAATTTTCAAGGCCTACCTAACCATTTTTCTACCCCCATCATGGGATGTAAATAGACTACCCCTTTTATTATACACAATAAATTTATCTAAAATTAGAGTTGTAAACGAGCCGAGCCGAACTCGAGCCCGAGCCCGTTAAAGCTCGAGCTCGGCTCGTTTAAAAGTATCAGACTTGAGCTATGTATGTAAAGCTCGAGCTCTGCTCGTGAATAATTATACAAGCTCGAGCGCGGCTCGGGCTCGCCTCCTTTATTATATATATTAATTTTATAATTAATTTTTTAAAATGTATTTATATAAATTATATTTATTTAATCTGTATACTATATATTTATTAATTAAAAACTATATTTATATATGAGCTCGTTTAGGTTCGCAAGCTCGATATGTGAAGCTCGGGTTCGAACTCGTTTATTAAATGAGCTCATATTTAGGCTCGGACTCGTTTAACTCGAGTTTTTTTTCAAGATTTTAGCGAGTCGAGCTCGAGTAGCTCGGTCATTTACACCCCTATCTAAAATGATAATTTCATCATTACTTTTAAAAATACAAGACAAATATGATAAAAATATTATTAAGGATAAAATAGTCATTTTAATCAAAGTTGTTGTGTATGTCAAAAATATATTGTATACAACTTACGTTCCTTTCAAAAAATGAAAACAAAAATTTCCTTCTAAAATATGTCAAATACATAACTCACCCTCTCCAAATACCTAGCAATTAAAAGATACACATGCATGATCCACATTTATATGACATGTATCGTATCTATGGACTTTTATTATAGATTCCAAATATATTTTGTTATATATGTTATCACAGTGAGATTGTAGATGCATACTGTTTAGTACGATGGAATGCAATAAACTGCAGTCCTTTAAATTCACAACTATTTTAGTCTATAGTCGTTCCATAAAAAATAGTAGCTGAAATAAAAATTGATAAAAAATTATCAAAGCTCCGTTACATTTTTATGTTTTTTTATTTTCTCAGTGTTAATAAGAAACGGAGATACATAAAATTTATATTAAAGTCAATTCCTACTCCATTTCATTTAGAATCAAGAGTATAATCACATAATAAAAAAACTTGTAAATCATTGTATTTCATTTCATCATACCAAACACTTCCTGTATATATAATATTTTTAGAATTAAGCCTATAATATAACTTGTCTCATTTGGCCATTATAATATTTTATGTATACGTTTAGTTGAAAATATTTTTATATTTTCATTAAACTTTAGTTTATAGTTCTATTTTGAAAAAAATAAGTAAAGTTTAGGGTTTATTATGAAAAAAAATCAGAATGTTTTCACGGTTCTTGCGTTTTCGTCCTAGCAAGTTATTTTTTTCTAGAAAATTCTTCAAGTTAATTTTTTTTATCTTATGAAATTTGACTATTAGAGCCCGATTATAATGTGTATTTGAGTTCTAATAGTCAATTTCACTAAACTAACTATATTAAAAAAATTAACTTGCAGATTTTTCTAGAAAAAAATAATATGAAGGGACGAAAATGCAAGAAAAATAATAATAATAATAATAAACCCTAAATTTTTAATGATTAAATGGTTACAAATATTTTTCAAGGGAAGAAACTAGTCAGGATTTGTTTACTTCATGCCTATCTCAGTTTACAAAATTGAACTACTTATAAAATGGGTAGGACTTAAAAAGGGAGTTACTATGGTCTAATGAGAATCTTCCATTTAACTTAAACAGGTAATTTGATCAAGGGATATTATTACATGTTACGATATTTATCAAATGAATGAACACAAACTGTAAACAAATGGATTTTCTCATTTATGTAAACATATTACGATATTTAACCGTTAATGCTAGTTCTTTTCGAAAGTAAACAAACAAAAATTATTCGAATGTTATAAAAATATATAACATATTGTTTGTTATAATCATTGTAAACCTTATATAAAATACATTCTAATATATTTATGTTAATATATCATTTCAAGTCATGTTTCTAAAACATTTGTTTCATATTTGTTTTCCAAAATGTTTTAAAGATATCATATTTTTATTAAACAAATATAAATAAACACATTACTAAATGTTCATGAACGTAAATGAATGAATGAGACCTTTAGACCGTTCATTCATTTAATTATAAAATAATATTCACAGGCGCTACGTAATTCGTAAGATTTTACCGGTTAGGATTTATTTGTACGATAATAAAATGGTTGGAGGGCTTTTTTTTAAAAAAAAAAAAAAAGACAACTTTAAGGTTTTTTTTAATGTAAATATCCCTAAAATTACAACCACTCGAAAGTGAAGAAGGAACATAATCAACACATACAATGTCACTAATTTTGAACATTATAAAAATACAAGATAAATTATTACTAAAATAGCCAAATCTTACGCCTTTATTCAATTTTTAGTCATTTTATATACATTTTACCAAAATAGTCATAATTTACGTGACCACATTTACGTGATTTGTACTTTTTTCATTTTTTTAATACATTACGTTACAAAAGGTGTTTGGTCACGTAAATTATTGTACTTGGTCGCATAAAGTGTGACAAGACATCCCACCAAACATTCATGGGGAAGGAGCAAAAATGGTCACGTAAAGTACAACAATTTACGTGACCAGACACCTTTTTGTAACGTAATTTATTAAAAAATGAAAAAAAGTACAAATCACGTAAATTGTGGCTATCACGTAAATATGGTCATGTAAAGTGTGGCTATTTTGGTAAAAATGTATATAAAGTGGCTAAAAAGTGAATAAATATGTGAGATTTGACTATTTTAGTAATTAACATGGACATTAATTATTACCTTACTATGTTATTCGAATTCCATGAATAGGAGGTAAAACGGTCAATCAAGGAATGCTTTACATGCATTTCGTCACAAACCCAAAACTTGACAATTTAGGTTTTTTTTTTTAAACGGCAAACTATCCTATATTTACTCCTACTCCTAAACTAATCCTTTGGTCCAAGACTTACTTTTTCCGCCTAAATTTTAACTTGCCTCCGACGGAAGTCGAACCCGTGACCTCTCACTTACATATCCACCCTCTTACCAAATGGGCTAAACCCCCCATTTAGTGGCAAGATTTCCACCCAAAAAAAAAAAAAGCATGATCGTGATTCCAATACATTCATCCTGTTTGGTGAATGGTTTTTGAGAATGAATGAACAAGTGAATAATACAAAAGGTTAATAACACATACATTGTTACTTCTCAAGTCTGAAATAAAGTATAAATTAATGGTTAGATTCCTTTTATGAATTGAACCGGATCAAATCCTTTATAGATGTTTTTGCATAAAACTCCCGAAGTTGGTGACATTTTTTTATTAAAACCTTTAACTATTTTTATTCTTTACTTCTAACCGATTACCACATTCACCTCCTCCTTCCTCCTCTACCTCCGACGACTCCTCTGACTCCATCTTCTCTAAGATTGTGTTCAAGGTTTAGGTTCCATATATTGATTTTGGTTGTTCATTTTTAAATTTTCTTCGTTTTTGTTCAAACCGATTTTCAGATCATATGTGGTCTTTTTTTGTTCATGTTATTGGTTCAGATATGTTTTAGGATTCAAAGATGTTCATTTTATATATGAATGATTTATGGTTCAAAGGGGTGGTTCGCTAAATGGTGGAACTTTTGTCGGAAAAAATGGTTCTTTGTTTAATGAACAAAACTTTAATAAGAATTCACATCATAAAAATGCAATTGGTCAAAAAAACCAATCTTAATGATTTTGTTGGTTGAAGGTTTTTTGTGCAATGAAAAATAGTTTGGGATTTAGTTTGAAAAAAAACTAATAAGTTGGAGGTTTTTTTACCAAAAAACACCTCTTTTAAAAAGATTGACATGTTATTAAGTTGCAACTGACTAAACTGATTGCAAGTCTTTTTATTTTAAAAAAACCAAATGAGTTTTATTTGGTTGAAGGTTTTTTGTGTAATAAAAATGATTTGCGGTTTTAATCGTTAAAATGGTCTAACTTAAACATTCTTCTATGCAAATTTCCCCAACTAAAATGTGACAAAAAAAAAAAAAAAAACAAATGAAAATGTTATTTTGACATATAAACCCAAACAAAATCAAACACACAATTTACATGGTTCAACCAGAGTCACATACTTGTTAGCTGGTACATGGTCAAATTCATGCTTATGGTCTAGGGAACATATATGATATTATGATATACGACATGAAACAAGTATATTTTTGTACTTGAAAAAGAAGTTAGATATATTGTATGTCTGATACAAATACTCATCATTTACAAAAGCATAAAACACAATTTCAATTTGTAGACCATCTCAAACAAAAGTGACGATGTGTGACGTTGCATTTTTACAACTAGAATAAAATGAATAAGCATGTCATCTCATCGTTTAACTTAAAAAAGAAAATCATATCATTTGAACAATCAATTAATGACATGGAAACAAGCAGATGCAAAAAGTATCAAATTCAACTAGAGGTTGAACGAATAAAAACAACTTTCATATCAAAATTTCTAGTTCTTATGATGCACAATTTCGAGTACAAATAATGATTCAAGATGGAATCTATCTAATCAGCAAGACGTACTATACTTCGACCACATAAGTCAATTTATTTTAACAGATATGCATTCTTGAAAGCTCACTCACTTGAATATAAATGAGCGAACCAAACTTTCAAGCTCTAACTTTCAAACTCAAAGTATGTGTATGTATTTATAGTTGGGGTAGGGACGGTTACAAGAAGTGTAGGCTAGATCAAAAGATAAAGGAAAGGAAAAACAAATAAATTTTCCTTTCCGGTTTACAACAAACTACTAGTAATAATTATTACATAGATATTTAACTAAATACCAGCGATAGCTGATGACGAGTGTACAGAATCTCGTGATGTGGCATGGAGAAGAATGACCAGCCACTCACAAAGGTTCGTGTAGGCATTTTCCAACATCATAGCATGTGGACCTGCCCACGTGGACAGAATCTAAATTAATTAAAGGCGTGACCAAGTTTGTTACAACAGACAGGCCAGTTGTCATTACTAAAGTGGAGGACAAGAATTCTCTAAGCCAAAGGAGAAGGGTATAAATAGAGAAGTTCTTCTCTACAAAGGTATGCAATATTTTTCCCTAAATTTATATTACGAACTCCATACACTCTCAAAACGATTTCTAAGCATTGTGACATGACTTAAGCATCGGGGCTTCCCAGGAAACCCCTACTAAGCCATTAACCCGAGGTTTTTCTTGTGTTGCAAAGTAATAACTGTATTCATCATCTAGTTGCTTCAAGTGCGAGGATCTGGGCATAAACAATAGTAAAAACCAAAAAATGGGGTTGGACGGATTGGGTTATTGGGTAACAGGTCAACATGAGTTCGTTCGTATGAAAATTGATAATTTATTTATGTCTTGGAACGAGGTTTGTAAAGGCCCGCACGTTGTTGCGGGGATAAATTACCAACAAAGCTTAGAAAGTTGCTTGTCATCATTTCTCAATCTTGAAAATCATATGCCTAAGTGAAGTTGCAAATTGAAAGGTGGTCACCAGAGTTGGAATGGAGTCAAGTTTATCAAAGAATAAGAAAAACAGTGCATATCCTCTAGCTTTGTAAAAAATCTTACCAATATTGGCTTCACTTTCCCCGAACCTCATTGTTAGTAATTCAGGTGCTTTGTTACTGATAGTTGCGGTCCAACATTGATTTTCGATTTCAGTGCAGTTCTAGTTTTTGGGCGGCCCATTTGGTTAGTTCAGCTATCACTGATGTAAGCCCCTGTGATTGTTCGGCTGCGTACTTCCCGTCCGCCTATCTCAGACTCCCAAAGTACATTTTTATTTCATTGATGCAGTTGGCTTGACATTCGTTTGCAATAGCTTTAGCTAAAAGTGACTTCCGACATCCAAGAGCCATAGACAATAACTCATTTGGATAGTGACATACCAAATTTCTCAAATTTCTGCGGATGCTCCATTGGGTATTGCACAGTCTGTTGTATTTTGAAGGAAAAAAGAAAAAAAGTTTTAGAAACAATGGAATAATATGGCAGCAGTGCATAATTCAAAACTATTGCAGCAAGTACCGTTACCTCTTGAAGTTCACGCTTTACATTTTCAAAGCCTTCAATATCCTTCTTGCTAACATTCGGAACCTCAACAACCTATTCCTAAATGATTGAATTACATGTTACAATTAGCAGCTCGTAAGATATTGTTACAAACTTAAAATAAAACTCCTTGTATCAACATATCGTCTCACGTAGAGCAGATGGATTGCTTGTCCAAGAGCCGTCCGGAAATGTTCATTTCGAGTCAATAACATCTATTTTGTTTCTCTGATGCATTGAAGTGCAACTTCATTGCAAATAGTAGAAAGATTAACACCAACATAACCATGTATTTCTTTAGCTATCATTTCGAAATCAACCTGCAAAAGTTGTTATCAGCTATTAATCAACTTCATCTGGCACACCAATGTTAATTTCCCTATCAAACCTACCGAACCTTCTAAGAGCAGGATCAATGCTGTTTTGGTGATTTGTAGCCTGAATTACAATAACATGGGCATGAGATTCTAATCCATCTATAAGTGTCAAGAGTTATGATACAATCCTCCTTAGAACTTCAGCATTGGTCTTCTCTCGCTTGGGAGCTATCGAGTCTATTTCATCAATGAAATATTGATGGGGCATTCTTCTCAGCCTCCTCAAATGCCTTCTTGAGATCGCTCTCACTCTCCAACCAATGTTGACATGAATTGTGGTTTATTGAAGCAAAAAAAAAAAAAAAAACACTTGTTTCGTTAGCAGCAGTCCTGGCTATTAATATTGTAGGTGTGTCAAATGAATCCTTAAAATAGATGTTATATGTATTGAAGGTGTATCCAATGGATAATTAGAACACCTGAATGGAGACAAAAGTTGATAAAAAATCTCCATGCTTTAATCGGATAACATGTCCCCTCATCATCATAAATGATGAGACCCGGGTCAAACCTTGCATCTAAAGACAATAAGTTCCAATTTTTAACTACACGTACTTGCATCAATGTGACGTGAGAAGAAAATAGACATGTGATATTTTATATAGCGGAATTGAAAAGGTATTTCAACAACTAATTCTGCAGAATAAATTAGTCATTACACAACGTGAAAATTAAAAATCAAAAATTGCATTTCCACACTAAAAAAGTTTGTCATGAAGCAACAATAATGATAATACAATTATAAGACCCAAACACAATAGCTAGTTCATAAATCATAAAAGGAACAATATAATCGCTTCATTTAACGAAAGGCAACAAAATGTAAATTTAATTGCTCAGAGGCTTGTAATATTGGAACTCCTCAAGTGACCTATAAGAATTTAACATAAATCAAGAATAACTGATGACACCCAATATTACAACAAAGAAAAACACCACAAATCAAAAATAAATCAGACAAGAAAAGATGAAAAGAAACTTTTTCTACCAAACAAATAGTAGTAATCACGGAATTCTGCAACCCACACAAAAATACGGGACACGAAATTATTGGCAAAATTCCATCCACTCAATTCAACAAAGGCAACAAAACACTAATACATGAAAATTAATAAGAAATCAAGAAATAGATTAAATAGAAAAATTTGCTGGAATTTGAAGAAATAAAAGTGAATTAACATGCCTAATAGATTACTCATGTACCAGTTTTCGATGGTGTGAAAGAACTTGTTTTTGCCTGAATAAAGAAATTAGAATCAGATTAAGGGGATATATCCGTCAATTGACTTCCTGGACAACTTCAACACCTCTTCCCTTCAACACCTCTTCCCCTAAATGGTCATTTGACTGCCATCAAATGCTTAAAAAATAAGTAAAGATACTAATATTTTCGTGAATTAATGATAGAGAAATCAAAGCAAAGTCCAAACTTTAAAAAAAAAAAATCAAACACTATCAATTGTATAATGAAATCATTAGTAAAAAATATCAAGAACATATACAAAAACCAGCCCCTTATCAAATGTAATTTTGGTAGCATGAATGAAATTCTAAATCAGCCTATTTAAAAGTTTTTTAGTTGGAACTTTCGGTTTTTTAGTGTGGTACTCTAACAACTAATAAATTGGCTACAATGGATGGTTTATTAGGTCATAGTTTAAACTTTAAACATGGAATTGTTTGTTTTTGTTAAAATGTTACTTTTAAATGTCAAGTTAATTGTAATTGTGGCAATTATTTTAGTTTGTAGTTGTTTGGTAGTTGCTCTTTTTTTACAGGATGTGAATTGTAAATATTGGTTTATATAAAGCATGGAAAAAGGGAAAGCAGGGATCGAGGAGTTCATTTTAAGTTTCCAGATTATGTATTTCCAGATTACATATTCTTTTTTCTTTTATATACTCTTTTCCACTGGCTTAGAGTTTCTGTTAATATTTTGTTCTCTGTTTAGTTCTTCTCATGGTTAGATTGAGAGTGCAACTCTCACCTGTTGGTGTTGAGTTGTAGAGTCTTGTAGTGAGGTTTTTGTGTAAGTAATAGGGTGGCTTGATAGCCGGTTGTATGCTAGGGTTGTTAATGGAAGTTATTAGTTTGATTATGTTCATTGTTCGTTCTTAGTCGTCTAAGTTTTCTTCAGTTTTTCTCCAATGTTTCAAGGGTTTCAAACAACAACTTGGAGATGGTTTTAGGCAATTTATAATATGTGGAATATAAATGATCATAATGGACTAATGCAGATGATTGGAAGTACTAATAATGGAAACTATATTGTTGTAAAGGGTTGAGCTTTGGAATTTATTGTAAGAGCTTTTTGATGCAGATGATTGGTAGTACTAATTATACATTTGCTTTGAGTTTCAATTTTTAATCTTCATATAATTATGAGATTCACAAAATATAGCAAAATCATCGCAACGGATGGTGACCAGGCATCACATTGTTATTTACCGGTACGTGGAAAAATGTTCTTTCTCTTATTGTAGAAGTACCAACACATAAAGAAGGACAATAATCATGAGAATTAAGTAGTAAGCGTACGTTTAAAGAAAAATAAAAAAGAGCTATAGAACCATTGAACATCATAACTTTCAAGGGTTGGAATTAACACATTAAAAACGAACCGCTTTCCATCAAAACAAAAAATGGGATAAAATTGCTTTCGTTTTCTAGAATTGCTTAAATTAGTTATGTATATCAAAGAACAGCTGAACACACAAATTCGATATATCAAGTAATGGACAGTCATGTTGAAAGTGAATGAGGGACATTTGTAAAGCTATAATGGGGATATTATATAGAGGATAGAAAGTTTTGCAGATGTTTCATCACGTAGTTAAGATATAAAAAATATTGTATCAAAATTACAACACCCACACATACAGACACCAACAGTACATGATTATATGTCATCACCTAAGCAATACATAGATGTCATCACAACAAAAATGTGAACCAAGAGAAACAATATATGACTATATATTTGAATCATTATGTTTGTGAAATAACGAAAAGAGACAACATGAGGTACTAATTTTCCTCGAGTAATTCGCAACAACGAATAACTAAACAACTAAGTACAACTATGCTTGATAGTAATTAGAACCCATAAAACACGACATTTGTAAAAACTAAAAAAGATTTTAAATGTATCGTAACAATTACCAATTTGTTTCATCTCCTCTACATCTACAAATGGTCGATCAAAAAAAGTAACCTTATCATCTAAGTATGTTACATATGAATTAGAATTAGGCATCTCCCAAGATTCACGAACTCAATCAATAGCGTAATTAAAAATAACAACAAACATAGGGCTTATATGATTTTTTTGAAGTTTTTGATGGACTGTGTATTCTGCGTCCATCAAACCAAATTTAGAAACACAATTATCACATATATACACCAAAAAATCTAAATCAAAACGTGTAAATGTAATAATATGCACACCCAAATTGCAAACCAGGCACACATAAATACCAAGAGAATAAACCAAAAGTTGAGAAAGATAAATGATAAACAACATACGAAGTCAAACATTTTTAGAGAAAATGGAGGTCGAATACACTAACCTTTCTAGGGTGCAATTCCATATTTCCTTGCCGTTGTTATCGCTGATGGGAGGTTGAGGTTGTTCTCTTCTTGTCAATTAAGCATCAAAATTTGACATCTCAACTTTATTTTGAGCAAACAATATGAACATCATCGCAAAAACAAAAAAAAAACTCAAAATAAAAGAATCTACGAACATTGATTTTTAGGGTTCATGTAAAATTGAAATCCTACACACACCTATAAATCTCAAGTCTGCTTATCTAGTGTTGTCATGATTTGTTGATGACGAACTCAGCAAACAATATGAACATCATCGCAAAAACAAAAAAAAAAAAACCCAAAATAAAAGAATCTACGAACTATTGATTTCTAGGGTTCATGTAAAATTGAAATCCTACACACACCTGTAAATCTCAAGTCTGCTCGTCTGGTGTTGTCACGATTTGTTGATGACGAACAATGTGAGGAAGGATTGGATGAAAAGAGGAAAAAAAACTGAACTACTTGTTTAATCTTCACATCTAATTTTGGGGCAAATGAAATTGGGGACACAAGGAAGTTGTTGGGGCAACAGAAATCGCTGGAAAATAAAACGACGTCGTGAAGCATCGAAACGGTGCGTTTCAGTTTGACAATTGTTAGTAAGAATAATGTGTCTCCTAATATCACTTTTTTGACTCTTTTTTTGGATTACGTAAGTGACTATTTTATTTAATATGATTCAATTACAAAAAATTTATAACTTCTTTTAAGAAAATAATTTAGAATGTCATAAGCAATTTGAATACAGATATGGATACTTCTGATTAGTCTAATCTATTTGACCCATATGACATTTTATTTTAGAGTTTGATTAACTATTAATAAAATATAACATTATCAATCTGTTTCTATATAAAGGTAATTTGGGAATTTTATATCATCCAAATTTCAATAGAACAAACATAGTATCGCCTATGTGGTATTATATTTATACAAGACACAATGAGTCAAACTAAACACTGTTTTTACAAAGGCCGGATGTTTGTTTAATCAAATATTGAAGAACTACTACGATCTATAGATTTTCCATCAATATCCAATCCCAACGAGAATAGAAGTGAGTAGCTTCCGGCTTGACTTGTAGTCGTGGTCTTAGCCTAAAAAAACAAGGAGTTAAAGTCATTAAAATTACATTAATTACCCTCACACTTTTGTATGATAATAATGTGATCAGTTGAAATGTTAGGTCACCATTAAATGGTTCTTCATTCTTTGATTTTTTACTCATAATGGTATGTTTATACAAACAACATTTAGAGGGTGTTTCGATTTGCGTTTGAAAAAGTATTACAACGTTTTGAAAACTAATAATTAGATAATAATTGTAACAAAAAGTGATGCCGAAAATTTAGTGCTTGCTTTAGCTACTGTTGTTTGCTATCACAATTATCAAATACTCAGTTTTTAAAGTGTTTGGAATTACGTTTAACTTATAAAATGACCAAATAATCACTTATAAAGTCAAAACTCAATAAGCTACATTTTTTAACTTATGAAAAGTGTGGTAGAAGTAATTCCAAACGCAAATAATCACTTATTAATGAATGTAATCCAAACACTTTAAACTAATTATTTACGTTATTATAACATAATAATCTAATAATCTCCATCATAATACAAAACCAAACGCTCTGTTAAATTAACTCCATAACATCCGTTCTCCAAAAGCTACTCAAAACACCCTTAAATTTCAAACCCTAAGATTTGATTTCAGCTTTTTAAAAAAGAAATGAAACTTTTTGATCATAATCTAAAACTTAATTAACACGTCAATCAGATAATCCACATCGTCCGAAAGTATTGTTGTTTAATGTTAAAAAGATGTATAATATGATCCTGTTTGACTTATGTATGATGCATACATAGAACACTTATTTGTGTAGAAGTTTGAGCTAGTTAGATTTATTGAAAAATATAGAAGTGTATTAATTTATACAATGAAATATGTATGAAAGATGCTTGTTCTAAATTAATATGAAAATTACAACATTGCGTTTATTGGAAATAAGTTGAAATTTGATAGCATAAAAATTTATGTCAAAAAATCACCGTGTTGGTAAAACTACAAAAGTTGCATAAACATGTATTATTACTAAAAAAACGTAAAGAAGTTACGTTTGAAATCAAAATAATGGATACATTTAATCAATTGAGTGTAATAACTACATAAATTCATCAATATTTTAATTCTAGATACAATTTTTTATACATATAATCAGTTATTTAAACATGAAATTTTTTTTGGTATTTTCTTAAACATCATCCATGTAAGATATATCATAAATAATACAGTTTCTTTAGTCCAAGTTTATTCTTATAAACTTTTGATTAATATCGAATTAAAAACATAATAATATAAGTTTAATCTTATAAACTTTTGATCCATATCAAATCTAAAACATAGAAACATATTATTAAATTGTACTTATATCTAGATTACTATTAAATAACCATGTTAGTTTTTTAACATAATCAACAGAGTTTTTATATTGCAAGACGTCTAGGGGAAGTTATTAAGCACAATGGTCGCAACGTATCTAAACATCTAGTATTATAAAAAACCAAGTCGATGTACTAAATAAAATTTTAAAAAAACCTTAAAAATTATTATAATAAATTTTTATAAAATAATATTAACAAATATATAAAAAAAGTTGATTTTTATAAATTAATAATTATTTATCCATTAGATGATTTGTAAACTCAGATGATTTGTGCTAAAATGAAGGTGAATTGTAAATTCCATTTTCAAATGAAATAGCTGTATGAAAATAACAGCATTAACATGGAATGAGTTTGCAGTGTTCCATTCAACAGTGAAATTGCATTCATGCTGTAACCTAATAAAAGTATAAAACTTTAGAACTCAGTTTCCACAAGAAATTTCAAGATAAAAATGGTATCTTCACATCTCCTCCCTCAATTATCTTCCCTTCACAACCCTAAACTCACCTTTAATTTCACCAATTCATCACAAACCCGTTATAAACCCATCGTCAAAACCCCCAATTTTCTAGGTTTTAGAAATCCCCCAAACCTTAGAACTCATATTCGCCAGCTAAGCTGCCATGGAATTAAAGACTCCGCTAAGGGAGTGAAGGTGGGTTTGGATTTAGAAGGTGGCGGTGGTGGTGGTGGTGGAGATGGCGGTGGAGACGGAGGAGACGGAAATGAAGAGAAGAAAGGTGGGTTTTTACCAGATTGGGTGGATTTCACTTCCGATGATGCGAAAACAGTATTCGCTGCGCTTGCTGTTTCTCTTGCCTTTCGATCGTTTATAGCTGAGCCGAGATTCATTCCTTCATTGTCGATGTATCCTACATTTGACGTAGGAGATAGAATCGTCGCTGAAAAGGTAGAATTTTGGTTTCTTTTATGCTTCATGTTTTTAGTTTTTGTGTAGTTTGATCTTAGTTTTATTACAGCCGAATGTGATATTTTGATAATGGAGTATCAAATTATCAACTTCGATTTGATAATTATGTATCAAAATTGAATTTTTACCTCGTTAAAGAAGAGCCTCACTTTGTTAATGAGGTGTTAGACTAGGGCCTCAAATGGTAATTGGAATTTGAAGTCGCAATAATCAGTCCCAAGTGTTTGGATAAACAGATTATGAGTTTCTAGATTATGAATTTCTCATTATTTAGTGTTAACATAGTCAGAGACATTGATGACAATCAATGAAAGCAACTGAGGAAAACTGATTGAGATAAATGTTGAACTACCGAAGTATTCTTGGCTCTATCTCAAGTCATAGTAATCTCTTCGAGAACTTCTGAACACCAACTGATAGTGAATATCAAACGTCTACTTTTCAACCTCAAAATTATTAATCGCACTGAACTTTGTAGTTTGTACTAGTACTGCACGTAGAATAATGCTGATGTTTAAGATACAACTGTTGTGTCAATTTTTCAAGGATAATATATATTAGGTTTTTGGTTTAAAAGGTGTGAGGTGCACGCGTCATGTTGTGATTTTTCATACAAAATAACACATTAATAATACATTTAACAACTAAAAATTTAAAAAACCAACATATATCATAATAACAATTATCTCGTATATAAATCTACCATAAGTCTCATTGTTGCTATGATAATACTACAAAACAAATGACACAACTCTATATAATCTAGCATATCATGGAAATAGCACCAGTTTCTCTACTCAAACTAGAAGAGAAAGAAGTGACGAGTGTAATGAGAGTGTTTAGCATTTTGATCGGGTGAGGGTATGATGCAGATAGTTGGTTTAATAGCTCATTTTCTTTTTTGGGCTGGACTTTATGAAAACGTACAAGAGGCTGCGCCTCGGTGCACTTCTTGTCATGGATGTGCAGAGCTTTACGCTTTTTAAAATTCAGATATTTAGGTTTGACGTCCAAAGTGGAAGTGTAGCTTTGTGACTGGAGAGGGTATTTGCTACAACCCTTTACGGTTTCACATAGCTAACTTGGTACATCAAATGAACATCTGTATCTTGAGCTTGTGCCGTTTGGAGAGTTAGAGGGTGTTTAGATGTTCGTTTAAACTAATTTTAGAGACTTGAAGTTGCAATAATCAATTGAGTGTTTCGGTAAAAGTGAGTTATGATTCAAGTAAAAGTGATTACGATTGTAACTTTCTCGTTCTTTACTTATTTAGAGTCAAAATAATCAGAATTGGTGAAACAAGAAGTTGCAAGAAATCTGGTTATTGAGATAATTGTAAATTTATCATTTGTTTTGAGCTCTAATCAATGCTCTATCAACTCACTGTCTGGTTCTTCAAGGTGCAATAATCACTTAGGGGGCGTTTGGTTCGCGGATTTCCTGGGATTTGCATTTGAAATCCTGTGTTTGGTTCGTAGATTTCAGTAAGGATTTAAAATCCCAGGATTTCTTAAATCCCTCCCTTCTTTGTTATTTAAAATCCCAGCCTCCCCCCTAGGATTTTAAATCCCAGTTACCTTTCATTTTTCAGATTAACAAATTTTTTCTATAAGATAATGCAAATTCTTTGACAAAATCCTGACAAATGCAAATGCTGCATAATGCAAATCCTTTGACAAAATGCAAATCCCAGAGAAAAAAATCTTTGAACCAAACGCCCCCTTATAAAACGCACATCCGAACAACCTCTTTGATCGATAACCAATTACAAAATAGTTGTTGCAGAGAACCAAAAATCAAAGAGTATGCTGTATGCATAGCTTTATTGACTTTAACAAGAGTGGTATGCACTATGCGTTTTGTTTATTATTTATGTCCAAAACGTTCCGTTAATTACTTTGTTTAGATGATTAATCCTTTTTAATCGATCCTCATTGAAATTTTATTGATCATCAAAACCATTGCAGGTCAGTTACTATTTCCGAAAGCCATGCCCAAACGATATCGTAATTTTTAAAAGCCCTCCAGTCCTCCAAGAGGTAGGATACACTGATGATGACGTATTCATTAAACGAGTTGTTGCAAAAGCAGGTGATTTGGTGGAGGTGAGGCTCGTGATTTATGCCTTATCATAATTTGATGCAGATATTATTCTTCAGTTATGCAATATAGTCCCATATCCGATGTTTACATCCAAGTTAGAGATGAAATGAAAGTACATTACCATATGTTGTGGTCAAAAATCAAAGTTGTCGATACGAAGTAATGAAATGCAAAAACTTGCCTTCGATTTTATGTCAACGGGTTTTTAACACTTTCTCCTGTTAAGGGGCTTTTAGACATTTTGTTAATAGGCAAACTTTATCATACTATGTGCCAAGTAGATCACTGCTCTTTTTTTGGGCTGGGTAAAGCAACTATTTGGCTACAAGAGTCGAACAAATATCTTTATCCTGCATTTTAAATTTTTAGGAACCAATTTTCATTTTGAACTCCAAAGTCCAATCATAGTGATAGGAACACATCGTATCGGAATCTGGTTGTTTGGATGATCTAATTGAAACCTTTTCTCCTCAGGTACATGATGGGAAGCTGATAGTAAATGGGGTAGTCAGAAACGAAGACTTCACTCTTGAAGCGCCTAAATACGAAATGACTCCAGTTGTACGTTCAACCTTTTACAATCTAATTAATCAAATTTTCATCCTCTATGAAACCTTAATCGTGAAACCATGGGTAACTCTGCTGCATTTGTTTTGTATTGCAGCGTGTACCGGAGAATTATGTTTTTGTGATGGGTGACAATCGTAATAACAGTTATGATTCACACGTATGGTAAGTTTTCTCATTTGTTTGTTTACCATCCAACCCTTTTGATGGAAGAAAGTTTGAATCTTCTTGAAGAATTTGAAGCCTATGCCAAACCTGTTTATGAAAATTTGCGTATATTGATCCCCGTGATTTCATTTTCTTAAAAATTTAGGCTCTGATTTTAAATAAGCAATCAGACTTTTGGATTTTTTATATTTGGCTTTTTGTTCAAAACCAACAATAAATTTTCTGTCACCGCAGAATAATACATAAAAAATGACAGGTTTGGGACAAAAACTGCCAAGTACAATGGTTCTTGTTAGCAGTTACATTTCTAATATCATTATTATTATCCAAAAATAACCATTGTTGCAATAGACAATGTATTTTTTTTTCAGGATTTTGAACAATTGCTTAACCAAATTATATGTGTTAGTTGGTTTAAAAGCCTATCACTCGATCTTTAAACCATTTAGAATGATATTCTGTGTCACAAATTTGTCCTTATGATGATCAATATCCAAATTAACCTTTTACACTATTTTCATATTTAGGGGACCTCTACCTTCAAAAAACATAATAGGGAGATCAGTTCTGCGGTACTGGCCGCCAGCGAGGATAGGAGGCACCGTTCTGCCAGGTGGATGTGCCATCGACAAGTCGGATAATATAAGCAGTAGTTTAGAATCTCAACAAGATTCAAGTACTTTAGCATCTCAATAGTTATTTGAGGCAATACCCTTTTCCTTTGACTTTTTATTGTAACAGGTTCTCAGAGCACTCATAAGTTCATATTTGGTCCTCTTAACCTGGTGCAAAATGCACCATCTGTTTATACCATTTTCATACGCGGCGAGTTAGTGTCATCTTGTTTTCTTGTATCATGATAAACGAACTTTCAGGGACTTGGGTTTACTCAAGATTTACGACAACAATTTCTATGTACCTCACTTGCATGAAATCTTTGCTTTAGACTTTCAGTATGTAGGTGTGAGAAGCTGACTCGTTGAGTTTTGCTGTAGGTCGTAAGGATCATGGTCTAGGGCTGAAAACAGGCTGAGCTAAGCCTGACTAGATGTTAGGTTAAGCTTGAACTCGATCTAATACTTCATCGAGACATTTTAATCGCGGGTTAAAGCTCCTCTTGAAACTATGCTTTATGAAGAAAGGGTTTATTCAGGATCTTGAAATGTTATTCGAAACCATGTTTAATTACTCGCTCGATTGTTACTTCTACCCTAGAATGTTAACATGCATATTGAAAAGTTCATAGTTCTTATGAACTTGATTCGTTGTGTATGTGGGGCTTAGTTTTATATCAAAACTTGACAAGGCTTGACTTGATTGAGCTCAAGTTCTCTCTCAGTTGCAGTTTTAGACCACTCCTTACTCCTTAGGTAACGAACGAGTATAATGGTTTAAATCGGAACAAACCAAAATCGAAATTTCAAGAAAACTGGAACCGAAAGTCGAACCATATGTTACCGCTGTGGTCCGGTATAGTTTTTCAGTTTTTATTGTTTTCTTTTCCTTGACATTTATGATAAAATGATGTATAAAAAACCAAATCAGGCCGAGACGTTGAGTTGATGCCGAATGATCAAGAAAATAAAGCCGAAAGCTAAAGAGAAATTTGCGCAAAAACCTTTTAGTTGGATGTTTTGCAATTAAAACTCACAACCATTTTTCATTGCACAAAAAATCTGACTAAAACTTATCAAAATGAGATTTTTTTTTAAAGAAAAAATGACTTGCCAGCTGATGAACCGATTTCAACAAATTTTTGTCTCTAACTAATCTTCTATCCAACAAACTCATTTGTCCGTGTTTTATGATTTCAATCCACATTTATTGTTGATTTCTTTGAATTTGTGATTTTTTTGTTGGATATTACTTTTTGGGTGAAATTCCAGTGGTCACTGGTGACCTGTGACTTTCAATCGGTTATAATTGGTAATATTCCATTTCTGTGAGATTTTACTAGTTGAATGTATTTTGTGCAATTAAAAATAGTTAGGTGTTTTAATCGTAAAAATGGTCCAACTTAAGGATTTTTTTTGCTGAAATATCCCAAAACTTAACTATATAGTGTGACTGGTGTTAGTTTTGGTATGTTTATTTGTTTTTACAGTTTGATGATCTGTTTTCTTTCATTGATAATTGGTCATATTGGTCTTAGTTTTTATTTTAATATTATGTTACTTAGATTAAAAAAACATTCTTAGTGCTGCTTAAGTTGTGCTTATTTAACCATCACATATTTTGTGCCTGTGATCCCAATGTTAATGGTTCGAGTTTCATTGTAGGTCAATGTGTAAATTTAGGAGTATTAGTTAGAGAGTATGTGTAATCTGCTGTTAAAAAATGCAATTGACTAAGATCATGTTTGTTTATTTATTAATGAAACCATTAAGAATTCATTTTTTTTGAATTACTTCTTAATAATTCTATTAATGTGTAAAATCGTAAATAAATAGCCCCTAAGATATAAATGGGGATTAGGGGATACATGTCAAAGTCTTTCATTTAATTGGCTTTCATTGATCGTCTATTAAGTATTAACACGCATTTAGACAGCTACTTTCAATTCAAATTAATCGCATTTAATTTTGAAGGCAAAATTAATTGTGTGGATTGTGGAATACTTGGCAAAACACATCTCAATATAGCCTTTAGCTAGTTGAACTTGTGGATTCAAACGGTTTCCAGTTCTAAAAGTATAAATTTTAATAAACACAGAAAATATAATAACTAAATAATTAAAATATAAATGGATATTTGTGCAAAAAAAAACAAAATTCCATAAAAAACCTTCAATTAAATAAAACTTATCAAAATGAAATTTTTTTTCATAAAAAAAAAACTTAACCTGATGAACCGTTGCAATCTGCTGACCGACCATTCGTCGAACCTTCTTTCCAGCAAATTCACTAGTCTATGATTTATGATTCAATTCACATTTCTTGTTGATTTCATTGTTCAAATCTGTGTATTCTTTTGTTGGATTTTACTTTCTCGATAAAATTCCAGTGGTCATTGATTACTTGTCGAAGGTGACCTATGACTTTCAATCGGTTACAATTAGTAATATCCCAATTTCATGAGATTTTGCAAGTTGGAGGTTCTTTGTGCAATGAAAAATTGTTGTGAGTTTTAATAAAAAAAAATGGTCCAACTTGAGAGTTTTTTTTGCACAAATATCCCAAAAATAAATTGTAGCATTTGGGAACTCATTGATAGAATTAGGTACATTAAGCTTTTAATTTGTTAATATTTAGAGTGTGTTTGACAATGAACTTTTTGGAGCTTTTAGGAGCTTTAGCTTTTGATTTTTGAAAGCCTAAAAACTCTGTTTGGTTAATGAAAGTTTAAAATTTTAATTCGGATTTGAATGCTCTCAAAGGGTATGTTTGACTCTGACACGACTAGCTGAAACTTCGAACTGGAGCTTGGGGCTATAGTTTTATTAAAAGAGTTGGAGTTTTTTGTTATTATAAATATGTTTGGTAAAAATAGTTGTAACTTTTTGTATCAAATTATATGAAAAGACATTGATATTAATTAACAGCTGTAGTTTATAATTATTTGAAGGGTAAAAAATAATTTTATTTAACCAAAATCTAAAGCTCGTTTTGGAAGCTCCTTCAAGTAACTTCTTGTGGAAGAGATTTTGAGAGCTTTCAAATCCGAATAAAAAACTTAAGCTCCTACCAACCAAACAGAACTTTTGAGCTTGAGCTTAAAAACGAGTTTAAGCTTTTGGTCAAATAAAATTATTTTTTTACCTTCCAAATAGTTATAAACTATAACTTGTAATTAATATTAATGTCTTTTTATTTCATTTAATACTAAAAGTTACAACTACTTTTACCAAACACGATGCATTTGGCAACGAGCTTTTAGGAGCTTCGAATTTTGATTTTTAGAAGTTCAAGTTCAAAACTTTCGTTCGGTTGATAAGAGCTCAAGTTTTTTATTCGGATTTGAAAGCTCTCAAAAGCTTTTCCACGAGAAGCTACCTGAAATAGCTTTCAAAACGAGTTTAAGTTTTTGGTCAAACAAATTTGTTTTTTTATCCTCCAAATAATTATAAACTACAACTTTTAATTAATATAAATGTTTTTCTTATCTCATTTAATACTAAAAGCTACAACTACTTTTACAAAACGCATTTTTAAAAACAAAAAGTTACAGATCTTTAAAGAGCTACAGTTCCCAAAAGCTTCAGCTACTAAAAGCTTCAGTTCAAAACTCCAGCTAGTCGTGTCAAACATATAAAAAGAAAAAACTCTATCTCTCAAAAGCTTCTGTTCATAGCTCCAGCTCAAAGCTTTGGAACCAAACTGAATCATTATCGATACCATCATGTCTAGTCCTTGGTTCCAAATTTTTCAGTTTCCAATTCGGTCCGGTTCGGTTTTAGGCAATTGCATACATATAAATACATAATCTTATCATATAATGTGTTTTTTTTTTTTTTTTGTAAAGTAGCTTTAATCCTTTCATATGAAATCATACAAACCACAAATTCACCTTATTATCTACCTTTCTTATCTTACCAATAATCTACAAAAAGAATCATCAATAAATTAGAATAAATGTACTTAGAAGAGCTCGATCACTAGCTACCGTCGATATTGTGTTCATAAACTAAACGATAATGGAAGCTAATCCTGTATCCCGATTTGCATTTTCAACCGTATGAACACGAATCTCGCTTAAATTCAACGGATTCACTGTTTTCCGAGTCGATTTCCATCAAGCAAAAGACTCGACAACGATTCTTTGATGTTACCAACTTCCCTACCAGGTTAGCTTCCGAAAGGATCACAAACTCTAACTTCAACGGCACCACACCATCGTTTCTCGACATAACCAACCCCATCCCGGCTCCATAAAGAGGAACCCCGCGACCTTCCACGTTTACTGATACTGTCCTTCGGCTTTTCTTCGGCTGATAATAGTTCATAAACTGAGGAAACAGATATATTGCAGTAACTTTAGTAAAGAAGTATTTAGCGACTGAAATTTTTTGGTCGAAAGAAAATCTCTACGGTATGATTAAGAACTAACGTACCTGACCACTTCCAATCAAGATTTGCGAATAGAAGAGGTTTAAAGAAGCAGAGGCGACATGAACGCCGAAAAAAGTAGCCGGGTTTCGTATGTTCATCTTCACCGTACAATTAATCGTCAACAATTTGGTTGGGACTCCTGTACGATCCGATCCTTCTCCGTAATAGAAGTTGTTCATTTTCCAACTCTACAGGATGAACAATGTTGATGTTACAATTTTAATAAATCACATAAATTAAGTGTGTAATGCGTAATAAACAAATAAGGTTTTTTTAGGCTTTATTGCGAGAAATAGCAATCTACTTTATTATTTTTCATGATTATAACAACTTACTTTTAATATTACCAATAACAACATACTTTTTAAGTCATGAAATCTAAATTATCAAAGTCATAATAATATCAATCATTCACGTCTAGAAGTTTACAATGAGTCTTCATCGAGTTGAGATATAATAATGAAAAATTCATAAAAAGTTGAAAAGTTCGATAACTCTAAGGACCATGTTAAAGTAAGTTGTTTGTTATAATTGTGAACAAATAGAAAGTAGATTGTTATTATTGATAAAAATTAAAAGCAGGTTGCTAAAGATATGAATTTTAATAAAGTATGTTGCTGTTTCTTGTAATTAAACACTGTTTTTTTACCTTCATCTGAACTTGAAGCTTGTAGGGTCTACTGGCACCCCAAGTGATGAAACAAAAAGCGGTTAAAACCATCACAGAAGCCATCACAATCATCAAAAATCGAAAACTTTGCATGAACTGTTTCTCGTAATCATAATCTTCATCTTCCTCATCAATCACACTGAACAACGGCGGCCATCCTTTTCTCTTCCTATAAGAATGGTGATGGCGGTGGTGTTTTCCGGCCAAAGCATAAGCTGGATAGGGTCCGGAAACCCGACTTTCCGAAGACGAAATCCGCGACTGCGATGAACGTGACTGTGAAGAACGCGACGGTGATTCATTCGGAGAAGTAAACGTCGGCGACGTATGACTGTTTGTTAGTGATTCATTTGAATCACGCGACGGACTTTGAACGTAATAATTACAATGCTGATCTCGTTTCGGAGACGTCTCTGATGACGCCGATGAGCTGCCGACAAGACTTGTTACCTCGATTTCTGGTTTTTCGATGATCATTGTGAAGGATCGATGATCGGAGATGTTGATCGGAGGTGAAGAAACGGGGAGATTGGGAGGGTACGATAATGGCGGGTATGGAAAGAGCGTTTCATGTGGAGAAGGTGACAGTGGTCAGTGGGTGAGTTTTGTTTTAATGGGCCCAAAGTTCGCATGAATTAAGGTTACAAAACTCTCATTAATTGGATGTTACATTTTTTTTTTTTATAAAACGTAAACGTAAAATAATTAATGTTTATAGTGTTTGATAAATTTATATTTATGTAATTAAGATTATTTCTATTTTTTCATATTTATGAGAAAATTTTCAGAATCATTATTCACATGGAAATAAATTATTTACCAAAACTGATTATCGGTGTAAATTTCCCCCTAACAAAGGAAATAAATTATTACCAAATCTAATGACTAATGTAAAATTACTGGAATACCCTGCTACAGAGAAATAAATTATTTACCAAATCTGATTATTAATTGGCAATTACAACAATACCCTAATACATAGGAAATAAATTACTTACCAAATCTAATTATTTACTAAAATTACCAAAATACCATGCTACAAGAATATCGTTAACATAAAAAAAACCAACTTATTTTTACATGATTTGCGTCATTTGTCATTCTTTTCATTCAATTTAAACCCTAAACTTTTTGTTTTATTCTTTTTGAACCCTTGACCTTCAAGAAATGTGTCGGAGGACCAAAAATAAAAATAATTTTTGTCTATATATTTTAGAAATGGTGATAAAAATATGAAGATATTACTATTTTAAAAATGGTAATTCTTTTAAATATTTCAAAGACATTACCTTTCTATCAAAAACAAATTTAATTCGTTAACTAATAATAAAATCACTTATAGTGGAACGTTCGGTTCATAAATCTAACGGAAAAGTAATGAGAGTTTCGTCCCGTTACAATATTTTATTTGGTTGTCAAAATAAGACGGAAAAGGAAGAAATAAGGGGAAAACATTCCAGCGTTGAAGGGAATGCTAGTTCTTAGGGGGAGCTGAAGAAACAATAATTTGTGTTGGGTATGGAAGGGGCGTTGGGGATTCTGCACTAACATTAGAGTTTTAACATGAGCGTGGAGCCGACGCTGAAAAGCTTTAACCTAGCTCTGGAGTTTGGCATGGGCGTGGAGCCGATGTTGGGGAGCTTTGCACCAACCTTAAAGTCCTCTCATTCCAATTCTTGTGGAAAATTTATGAACCAAACACGAAACCTCAATTTTTCATTTTTTTTGGATAGATTTCATTCCCTAAAAAAACATTTTGTGAACCAAATGCCGACTAAATATATTACATTTTCATAGAATTAACCATTAATAAATTGCATCACTCATGCATTTGGCTTCTCAAAAAACATATCATTATCGGTTTATAGCTCACTTAACAATGGTTATTTTCATAAAGTTAGATACATTTAAGTTAGTATTATAGTTAAAACATTTTGTCAACAACACCAAGTATACACGTTTGAAGTTGACCTAATGGTGTGTTTGGTACAGGATAATGAGGTCAGAGAAATAGAAATGAATGCATTTTCTTTGTTTGTTTGGAGCGTGAAAACACGGAGGAATGGGAAGAAAAGAATATTGAACACTCTAGAGAACTAGAAAAAACACAGAGACTTCGCTTCACACCTACATCAGTAGGGATGAGCTAGGTTCCGGAATCAGCTGAAACCCGAATTACCAAAAATTGCGCAAAATCAAGAACCGAGAAGCGGTCCAGATATGAAATGGTCTGGTACGGTTGGTCCAGTTTCGATTATTCTAGATTTTTACAAAGAAAAAATAAAAATAGAACTTTAGAACCCGATGGAATTGAAAACTGAATTATAGGAATTAAAGGAACCGAGAACCGGTCCGAAAATAAAACGGTGAAGTCAGGTTCCAATTTGGTTCGGGTAAAACGTGTTTTTTGCTCATCCCTACACCTCAGCGTCACTTTCTCATTCCTTCCATCAATCAGTTCCTTCTTCCCCCAAACTCTATCATCGCTTCTTCCTCATGCCATTCGATCTCTACTGCCATTAGCCGTCGTCTCTCTCTCTCTCTCTCTCTCTCTCTCTCTCTCTCTACCATCGCAAGGTACTATCAATCTCTCGTTCGCTCTATAGCTTTTTTTCCTATGTCTCGTCGATATGAACATCTGAAATAATATTAAAAAAAAACAAGATATACTTGATGAGTGTGAAACTCAGCTAAGATCCTATGAATGAAAACAATTTTTTTCTCTGATGATTTTTTTTTCAAAATAAACAAATTAGCATGATTGACTCATTTAATTTTTAAAGATGTGATTCTAGATTGATGGTTTCATAGGATACAAGTTTACTATTTATGTTTCTTTGTTTCACAAATTGAATGACTTTGTTTTGGTTTGAATCAAATTATATACTTCGTTTTGGTTTGAAGCAAATTGTATTACTTTATTTAATATTTTATTCCTCTCACTTCCTTTTCATATCTTTCCATTTCCTTATTCCGAAAACACAATATGAATAACACACTTATGGGGGATTTAGTTCGCTGGAATTTGACGGAATGAAATGGAATATGTCAAACGAATGGAATTCTGGAAGAATGAAATCTGTAAGGAATGAAATCTGTCTGAATCCAAATCTATATATAATCTATCTATTTATCTATATATATATATATATATATATATATATATATATATATATATATATATATATATATATATATATATATATATATATATATATATATATATATATATATATATAATAATAAAGCAAAACAACTCTTGCCACGTGTCGTTTCCACAGCTCTCCTAAATTTATTTTCCTCGCCCGTTTTTCCTTATATAACTCACTCTCTCAATTAATGAGAATTTATTTAAATAAATTTATAATATTTTATAAAAACTAATATAATTAAATGATTTTAAATACTTCCTAATTTAACATCTATCTCTACCTTGAATAGTTTATCTAAAACTAGCTTATTTACCCATGTAAACATGGGTATTTTTAATAACTATTTGTGTTTTTAAAAAGTTTAATATAAAATTAAGGATTTATTATGAAAAAACCAATGTGTTTTCATTTTTTTTGTGTTTTCGTCTCTCCATATTTTTTTTTTCCAGAAATATCCTCAAGTTAATTTTTTTCGTTTAGTGAAATTTGACTATAAGAACCAATTAATCTGTCTTTAAAAACTCAGTCTACCAATTATAATCTGACTCTAATAGACAAATTTCACAAAACCAAGAAAGACTAAAACACAAAAACCGTGAAAACTTGTTGATTTTTTCGTAATAAACACTAATGGAACTATTAAGAGGCTCATCAAAGGTTAAATGACCTATTAATGGTTCCATTAAGAGGTAAACAAACATCACAGTGTTATCATTCAGACATTGGATAACACTGTTTATTCGTATCGATTCTTTATGTGTTTTTGTGTGTTTCAAATCGATTCAAGATTTTCATTCCAGACTTGGGTTTTTGTCATATATTCCGATTTATGGATTCAAGATTTCTTGATGTTTTTTTTTTTGATGTGTGTGTTGAACAATGAAGCTCCCCTTTTTCTCCTTGAATCGGATGAAGCTTCGAAATCGAAAGGGTTTCCAAATCTGGGTCTGGATTTGTTCGTCAAAAACGATTTGAACAAATTTGTTTTGAACATGTTCATGTTCTTGTTTTTTATATCAGTTCATTTTTTTTGGTTTGTGATTTTAATCTAGATTTTAGATGATTTGGACGTGAAGGGATGGTTAGAGTTTGGATGAAGAGTTTGAAGGTGGTCGGAGACAACAAATGTTGCAACCGGCTAAACCGGTTGTAAGTCACCTTAAAAAGAAACTATTTTGATTAGTTTAGTCTATTGGAGTTTTTGAAGCAACAAAAAGTATTCAACTTAAAAGGGTTTTTTTATTCCAAAATAAAATACAAATGCATTCTCTATATAATTTAAAACGGTGACTGTTATTCAAACTCTCTTTTTATGGATCTGACATTTTAGTAGTTGTTTAACAGGTTCATTATGATATAAACAAATATGTTTTCACGTTTTTTGCGTTTTCGTCTCTCTATGCTATTTTTTTAATAAAAGTTCTCAAGCTAATATTTTCTTTTTGATTTAGTAAAAAATGAATATTAGAACCCACTTTTTCGATATCTTAAAACCTGGTTTAGTAATTAAAACCGGGGTCTAATAGTCAAATTTTACAAAACTAAAAAAATAACATTGAGAGACGAAAACACAAAAACCGTGAAAACATGTTGATTTTTTCCGTAATAAACCCTTTGTTAACACATAAAATAGATAATATTTTTATTAAAATATATATCTATATCTATATATTATAATAAAAGAGAACATTGTAATGCCACGTGTCATTCTTTCAATGTATTCCTTTTTCATTTTCCCGCTCTTTTTCCTAATTTAGAACCATTCAATAATAAATTTACTTTATTAAAAATATATATAAATAAGCTTTATCTTTACTTCCTAATTTATTTCTTAAATTAATCACTTCAATTAATCATATTAAAAGCAATTAAACTAATAGGTGGTAATAATTAAAAGTCTAAAACATATATATTGTCTGTAAATTTGAAACATGCATATTATAATTATATTTATTTTGTATAATTAATATCTTAAAACAAATATTTATTTGTTAAATATAACATAAAATTTTTAATTAATCATATTAAGTATAAAATGTTGACAAATTAGATACATTTTTCATTCATATATTTCATATGTTTTCAATATAATTATTCTATAAAATTATTGGTTTTTAAAATTTAAATTAGTTTAATTAATTTTAATATCTAAATTTTTTAAAATTATTATTATTATTATTACTTATTAGTACCAATTATAACCAATTTAAAATTTGTTTTTATTAATTTTAAAAATATGAATAAAAAATGAATTGTAAAAATATAATAATATAACTTCATATAAATAGTACGCTTAATAGTCTAATATTTAAATCAAAAAATAAAAATATTATGTTAAGCTTAACATCACAAATATCATAAATTGTTCTATTAATTTTATATGATAAAAGTTTCAAACATCTTCTTATTTTAAATCTTTATATATAAATACTATTAAAAGAGTAAATATACTCAATTTTCGTGAAGCATCGTGTCATCGTCATGAATTGACATATGTTATTTCTAATTTTTAAAAATCACCAAAAATATTTAAACTATATCATTATCTATCCAATCTATATAATCTATTTTTAAATTCCTATCAAATCAAATTCAATAAAATCTAATACTCTAATGACTTTGAATTATAATATAAATAAAGTTTAAAAAATATTTAAAAATAATTACTATTCGTATAAAAAGTTAATAGGTCACGATTAATAATAATATCAGTATTATGTAATTTTGCTTAAAAAACAAGATATCAAAAGTATCCGCGTAATCGCGGGTAACTAAACTAGTATATTATAAAGTAATACAATGAGTGATACTTTCATGATTATTTAAACAGATAGTAGATGACAACTCTTTAGCCAGAGCTCAGAGCTGTTTAAAACGACTAGGTCATCCAATCTATATGAATCAAGTATTGGTTACTTGAAAATTGATTTCATGAAAGCTGAAAACCACAGAACACTGCAAACCGAAGTTGTGAATAGTTGAATACAGATATACAATTCGTATAAATTGTATCATATTGAGTTCGATAAAATTCAAAAAACTCTAATTCAAAAACTCAGAAAAAAAAAAAAAAAAAAAAGATAACTCGCACGATGGAATTTGTCCCTTTCATTGAATCCCGAGGATCCTAAACTTGTACCGCTTTGGTCAGAGCAAAATCGAATTTGAACTAAAAATCCATTAAAGAGTAAATCCGTAAACCTTACAAAACAACCTTTTCACACAGCAAAATCTAGCTTATATCTACATAATTCACCTAGATTTGAACTTTGAACCTATGAACCACTAATTCTCTACATTGTATAAGCTAATGAAATCAGCTTCTGGTGCTAAAACAATAGTTGGATAAATTCAACAAAAGACCGTTGTTCCATCCAATGGCCCATCGACTTACATCTAGGATCTTAGCCTCTGTTGTTTCTAGATCGGTCCACATTAACGCTTGAATCCACTGTCGATAGTATTTGTGGCATTGACATACCCCCAGATACCACAATTTCTGCACCAAAAAAAAGGGAACACATGTCAGAGTTGTGCGCTACTCGTCCTTGCTAAAGAAAATATTGTTTAATCCATCGGGAAATATTTGCTTTTGGCTGGATAATACCATCTATACAGGACGAGGATGAACAAAACATGAGGTTCAATGACCAAATAAATAAATTTACTAGTACAGTGGCCTACGGTGTTTTGGCAAATCCAAATGTGATCTAACTTTCTGGATTTCATAGTGTTGCCGTTGAATAATAACTTTTCTAAGGAATAGTTGCAACAAAACTGCTTTTTAAGGATTACTTAAGCATCCTTAACTTTAATCATTTGTCACCACTACTAATTATCTTATTCTTATTGAAAGCCCACGTCCATGCAGTTGTTTAAAGTTAACATCTATAAAATCTTGATGTCACTTTGCCTAATAATTTTTGTCACTAGGGAAGGGTATTTCCGTATTTTAGAAGTTTCATATTTGACATAGTCATCACACTTCCCTGAACAAAGGTGTGTATCAATTTTCACTTTTGCTTCTAAGGAAGAGAATACAGCGTCTTAAGAAAGAAGAAAGAACCGATCACTCACCGATTCCTTCACGAACAGATAAGTTTGGTCTGATAACATCCTTTGAATTGACCAAGAAGATATCACCGATGTAAAGATGGTTTGTTGGTACATATACAGAATATAGCTCCTCCTCCCCTGAATAATTCTGTAGACCAGGAAAATAAGTATAGTTTGTATATAACTAAGCGAAACCTGCAGTATAATCAACAGCAACTTATTTCCAGACACTATATGTGGAAAATGTAGGTTCTGTTCGTTTTTAGCCATTTGACATTTTCATTACGCGTGTTCTGTTTATCAGTTTCTTTGATGTGAGAATAATGTTATATTCAAAGTTCAATGAAGAATAAAAAATGCGTTCAAACCTATATGAATGATACAATACAGAGTGATCGTGTGGAAAAAAATGGACTTTTTATAGGTTTTCAGTTTGACCACTTAACAGTTATCTGACTGATACAATATAATTGTTGGTCTCAAAGGATGTGAGTAAAAATAAAGATGGTCATAACAATGGAATCTGATTTAGACACTACACCAACTTACTAAAATGCTAGAGGTGGCAAAACGGTGGGTTGGTAACAAATGAACACGGGTAAAATTCAAGACATTTTGACCCACGACCACTCCCTTTTTTTGTTTGACTTTTTTGATACTTAATGTAAGCATGATTAAAAGAACTATACTATCGGAATAGCAATCTAATAACTTTAAAATGGTTTACAAGGTTTTTATCATTTGAATACATTTTGGAAAACTGTTGTGGGACCCGTTTGAGATAATTAAATATAACAAAAAAATCCACCCAAATTTAGGTAAATGAGTCAAATTGCTGCTTCTAGAAAATGGTAAAAGAATGACAATTAAGATGATTGTCATATCTTATTCATTTTCCCTCTTACTTAAAAAAAATACAATGCCCAAAAATTCTAGCAATGCTTGTGGAGGTGCGGATATAGGCAATTGGTAAACCATGTAAATAATAGTTTATTAGTTTTTGATATTGTTTGTTTCCTGTGATTATTATTGTATGTTTGATCATCAGATTTCCCAAATGGGGTCCAAAAAAATGAAAATTATATCAAGCAAATTGGACTTTCTAAGTTTCTATCCAGGATTAGGTTTGAGGAAGAACCTGAAGAATGACAGATGATGTAATAAACCCAAACGCATATTCACCAATACGAGGATGCCTGATGATAGCAACTTCCTTGAACGCTTGAGTGTTCTGATCTGCATTCTTAACAATTAATGATGTTGATCTCGTGTAGATTCTGATTAGAAGACGGGAAAATTAACCACCACCAACCTGGAGATATGGCAGCACTAATTTGCTTGGAGGCATTGTAGATATGACGAACAAAAGGCATACGTTTGATGAACCATTCTCCAAGGCTCAGAACAGATGCACCCAACCATGAAGACATGAACACCCCGACCAAAAATATGAACAAGATGGACGTCATAAACCCAAGGCCTAACAAATTCCCAATGTGATGAAAATTACATTCTTGAGCTTTAGACTTAAAGTACAAGAAACAATAATTTAAATAGATCCACAGAGGTGTCAATTTTAACTCATATAACAGTGGGTCAACTCAGGTTGCATGGTATTGATAATGGTCAAATGCGTAAAATAGAAAAAATATATCCAACAAGAAAATGAGTCAAATGGGTCAAAAGTCGCCAAAAGTGTGTTCGAATGTTTGTGGACCTCCTAAATCATTTTAAAATGAGAAATCAGATTAATATTCTAATAATGAAGTCTTGTAATCAAATTCAAAATATTAACTATTTGTGAAGGTTTGAAAAGATGAATAACAAAGCGTTAGTGGGACAGGGTCAACAAGACCAGACCATTTTACCATTAAGTTAACAAATTCAATTATTTGGTGTTTCTGACTCTGTTTTTTAAAGATATACAATAAGAATAAATACAAAAACTATCTTGCTGTTTTCTAGCAAATGTTAAGTAGATTCTGAACCATAAATTGGTTAAAATAACAAATGAAATGAATTTCCCATAAATTGAAGGAACATCCCATTTTATTAATGATACAAATGGAAATACTTTCATGCAAAGAACAACAATAGTACATGCTCACCGAATATATCTATGCCGAGTTGAGCATAGATGGGAGAGAAAAACCCATCCACGAAATGTATAAACCACCATGTTATGTAGAAGGTAATAGCTATTGGCAATAGGATGACACTGCAAAAAGTATCAAAAGCATGCAAAAAGTGAGACATAATGCACATCTAAGATCAAAAGCATCTAAACTAAATCCAAATTAATTAGTCACTATAAATCTGATACTGTCTATAGGCCAGTTAAACAAAGAATGGGGTGTCATCATATTCATAGCAAAGAGCATGTTTGAGACAAAACAGTTTATAGAAGTCCACCACCCAACTGGACTTCCTCAATTTTAATCCAATACTTGCTTATCAGCCAAGTAACTACCAAGGGTGCAATAATGAATGGCAAAAGTTTCACCCTGTCCAGAGCAATTTCCTAAAATCATCTAAAGATCAGTAGAAACTCACACAAATTATATTACAAAAGCTTCAGTTATGCTGCAACTATGAAAACTGGGTTACAACGTTACATTAAGATTTCTAGAATACCAAGGGAAGGAAAGAGATTTTAAGAAGAAGAAAAATGTGCATACCATCCTGTCATGAACTTTTTAGAAGCCCAACTCCTAACAACTTTGGAGAAAGTCTACATGAAAATTAATGCAACAGAAAAGCTCATCAGCAAAACGTAATAGCAATATCTATATCCTGGGAAAATAATACTGTCAGAAGTTTCACATTGCTGTGATTGATAATCACCACACACACAATAATAACTGCATCAGACAAACATCATGCTATTTAGAGGCATTACATGGATGCCATTATATATTTCACAACTTAGGTAGGGTTCATCAACAGAAGAAAGATTGCCGCTATAATAAGAAAACCAGACTGTAAATAAATTAGATAAAGTAACCATAATCCGAACTCCCGAAGTGTGGTGGCTGTATTGCTTAGAAGACAAAAATATGAATAAAAAAATGTCCCAGTTGTGTAGGAGCCTAAGATATATACTCCTGTTGTCAAAGTTCAGAACAAATCTACTTATCAATATGATGAGACAAAACCAATTAAACCTAAACTACCAATTTCCCTCTTTATTGTCTGCTTTCTCCAAAATGAACATCTATTTAATGTATCAGGTTCAACAAACTCACTTAGAGCTACAAATTCGAACTTGCACAACTCAAATATTTCAATTTACAAAAACATCATATCCTCCCACAACTCATCCTCTTATTTATCCTCCTAATAACAATATGGCACTGTTAACAAAATCTAATTTCTTTCTCCCCATATGTTCCCATGGTTATTTACCATCATGTGTTATTGTCATGTTATTAGGCGGATTTCGTGTGGCTGAGTGGCTCTTCAAATTACCCTGAAAAAGAAGCACATTAAGATCACTACCTGAGTTCTGAAATGGGGGCTACCTCTTTTATAAGCTATATGCCTACATTACTATCCAATTGTTTGTGACAAAGAGTCATTGATGTACCATTTCTCTACCATGGCAAAAGCAGCTGTTAACCACCTGATTCCTAATTCCCTCTTGCTAAACGAGTAATCATCACTGACACCTACTCACCTAGCAACTCAAGGTATCACAGATCAAAATTGATCTTATACTTGCAAAGAATAACTTCGAAACAATTAAGAAATTGATACAGAAAACAAACAAAATCCACCTAAAACCCTAGCCATCACTCAATTAGCTTCTAAATCCAAAACCTTAATTAAGCAATCAAATCGAACCAAAAGAATCAGACATAAAGAAAAATAAAAGCATAGAGAGAGAGATACCTCACGGCCGGCGTGATGAGACGATGAATTGGAAGATGGTGATGGTTTAGAAGAGGCGGCGTCTTCATCGTCAACGGTGTTGGCAACAGGTATAAGCAGCTCCCGATCTCTGCTAATCGGTGATTTTTCATCGCCCATTACTTACTATGTTTCTCTCTCTAAGACAAAGACTTAGACTTGTTGAAAATCATAGAAAAGTGATGAATTTGTGTTGTAGTAATATATATATAGATTAGATTACTCGGTTACAGATTGGAATAAGTATTGAAATTAACATAAGGAATGCATGTGAAAGAGTTGAAGTAAAATAAAAGAGGGGCGGAACATTCAACAACGCTGGCTGCTGAAAGCTGAGTTATACAAATTACATATTCTATTAAACCCTAGAATTTTGTACTTGCTAAATTGGGGATAATATTTGATGGGCATATGTTATTTAAGGAGTCAAAGACCATTGAAATGGCATCTTCCCCGTACAATTAGAATTGGGTACGTTTGTCAAAATCAGCTTCAGTTTTGTAATTTTTAAAAAAGTAAAGCTTTTAATAGTACGAGGTTTTGAAAGGACTTTTTAAAAAATTGGAACTTTTAATTTTATAAATTTGTTTAGTAAAAGTAGGTGTAGCTGTTGTTTCTAGTATCAGAGGGCGTTTGGTTTGTTGAAATGTTTAGAAATGGGTATGTAAAACCCATGAGTGTGGATGTGTTTGAGTTTTTGATAATCATTTCTAAATATTTGATAATCAATTCTTAAACAAACAATATCAATGAAACCTAAACTCATTCCTTATGTTAAAAACCCATCAAACAAACACACCCTTAAATTACGTAAAAAGACATTAATACGAATTAAATGTGGTAGTTTATGATTAATAAGAGTGTAAAAAAATATTTATGTTTGACCAAAAGCTCCGAAACTTTTCAAATGCTACTTCTACTAGCGTTTTAAAAAGAGTTTTTAAAAAAAAATAAAAGCTCCATGATTCCTTCTAAATAAAACTTTAGTTTTTAGTTGAGCTTATTAAAAACAAAAGCTCCTAAAAGCTCTCTGTCAAACATACCTTTGTGTATTATCACATCTGTAGCAATAATTCCTATCAAGTATTATAGACATAACAATTATCAATTCTTAAATCTTTGATAAAATGGATCATTTTATTTATTTTTAAATAACTTTAATATACACTAGTAATTCTTCGTTAAGACACATTTATTATGTACTTGTCTTATGAAATAAATTTATATGATTATAAATAATTCTGTGATACTAGTATCATAATATGATACATATCATAATGATGATAATATGATATTAATGTTTGCAATGGTATGATACATTGATACAAAAATAACGTATCATGTAGGATTATGATGCTCATATAAACCTTTCATTGTTGATGCTCTAAGGGCACACCAAACAGGCAAACAATCAACAAATTTTATCAAACCGGACCGAATTGGATCGCCTAGCTAGTTTATCAACCCGTGAAACATGGTTTGTTTATAAAATACTTGTCTTTTATATCGATATACTAATAAAAGATAAAGTTATAACCTTTTATGTATAAAATTATACATTATGGAATAAAAATATTACAAAGGGTGGCATAAAAATTTTAAATATCAAAAATGATTTTACATAGTAAGTAAAAATGACCAAAAATTTTTTTTTAACTAAAATAAATGTTTGAATTGATAAAAAGATGCAAATTCGTTGGTGGAACGACTCAAAATGATCTGTGATAAAAAAACTAACCTACAATGTATTTTTTTCTAAATTTTTCAAAAATAAAATCTTAAAAAATAATGTATAGAATAAAATATTTTTAAAAATTATGTAATAATTTGAACTTTTGGTCGTCGACTTACTCGATCGTTTGCTTGAATGGACTGAAATTGTCACCTCTTTAATGCTTAGGTTGTATGAAAGTTCTATTAGTACAATATTTATTAACAATTCAAAAAAAGTCCATGAATCTTAAAGAAGATTCAATCAATTGATGTTGCTTGCTTTGGACCGTCAGGAACATATTATATAAAATGATCATAATCAATGTTATAGTTCGTTGATGCTTACAAAAATCAATTAGAACACACACCTTATATAACATAATAAACACTTATAGTTCGTAATAAGAAACTCATCTTTAAATTTATTTCCTATAGGGCCAACTGGTTTTACGACCATTGATAACATCACCATCAATTTTGTTGGAATACAGACGAATATGAACATCACCTTTTTTTTCTTATAAACTTGCCACTCGTATGGGGGACTATAATGCAACCCTTACTATTTTGGTGCTCAAACTTGAGAGCTACACTAGCAGATATAAAAAGAGAAAGACAAATAAGATGGCCAAAATCCAAATTTATAAAAGTATGAAAAAAAAAATAGTTTTGAAATATCTTGGCTTAATAGCTTGGTTCAAAAGTGTTACCTTAATAGGTTCAGGACTCGATATTCATTCAGTTCAACCCAAACCATAACAACATACAAATAAATAATCACAACCAAAATTGCCTAACTTCCTCTCAACCTTACATTGAGGTGACCCATCAGCTTGAACCTCAAAAGCAACAAAAGAATCAATGAGTTTTAGGTACTCTTATAATCAAAATTCAAATGGTCCGTTATATTACAACTTTATGTAAAAATGGTATAGAATGTATTTGAAAACTTGACGATTCTTGGTATAATAAATTGTTATAATTTAGTGTAATTCCTTGACCTATTTATTGGCTTTGGTTAGAACTAAAACTAGTATGGAGGTGTGAAGTACACAGTACACACTCGTATAAGTTTGACTAAAGTCAATAACTGGGTGTTAACGCAGTAGTCAACGGGCGGAGCCCCTGACGGTGGTCTAAGGTAGATTGATGTAATAATTTAGTTCTTGATGTGTTAACTTCATTAAGAAAGTATAACAACTTAGGTGCTTTGAAGACTGTTGTCTTAATAGATTTGATGTTGTTAAGATAAGGTTGGTTGGTGCTAAGAAGATTGTTGTCTTAACAGTTTTGATGTTGTTAAGACAATGCTGCTATTAAGATAGCAGTGGTTTTAACCGCTTTAGTCGGTTGAATTGAAATTTAACAAAGCTTATCCATTTGATTTCATTGGAAAGCAATATATATACACAAACGAATTTATGAGTCAAGAACTAACATATTTCTCTTGTGTGTTATCCCATAACAATATTTGGATGCTCGATTAGGGCAAATTGTTGTTATAGGAAAGTAATATACATGATTACAACAATATCCATAGTGGGAATTCAGGGTTCAAACCTTGTACATATCATTTAATCATGTGTTACACGATTTACCTTCTCTATGTTGACCGTGTGATCGGTCAGTAAGGGCTCGGTCAGTAGGGGCTCCCAGAAGGTGGGATACCCTTTTCAATAACACAATTTCACAATAGTAGTACATTATAAGTACCTACTCTAAGATGATCCCAAGTGGAAAGCATCTGAACCAGCCTTTTTTTTTTTTTACAATTCCAATAATCTCTTGTCTGAAAATAACGAAGATAACAAAAATGTTGATCTACAAAAAGGAAAAGTAAATGGTATACTTGAGGTTATGTCAATATGTTGAAATATTGGTACAAGACAATTGGAGAACCAGTTTGGAAGTTTCTCATTCGTGCAACCTCTATAGACTACACAGTGGGTGATGATTAACAAAACATCTAAAAGTTCAATTTTCTTGCAGAATTTTTTTGTTGGCTTAAAATTTTTGTTTAGTACAAGTAAAAAAATTATTATAATATCATAAACTTAGCACTACAACCCTAAATGGTGGGATTATTTGTTATTTGTATCAAACAAAAGATTGCGGGTTCAAGTCTCATTTAAAATATAGGTAAAAGTATAAGATTAATATGATAATATAACCTTCTAAAAATTAGTTTGAAGTTTGAAAATGCAATTTACCGTTATAAAGCTCTCCGTCTTTCAAAAAAAAAACACTTGATCACTAAATTGATATTCAATCAAATGTCTTATTTACTTAAATTTGAGTTTGTTATGAAAAAAATCAATATATTTTCACGTTTTTTTTTCGTCCATCTATATTATTTTTTTCTAGACTAGTACTCAAGTTATTCTTTTTCTTGGTTTTGTGAAATTTAGATATTAGACCTGATTATAATTCATAAACCGTGTTTTTTAAAAACTGAAAAACCAAGCTCTTATATCCAAATTTCACAAAATCAGGAAAAGAAGTTAACTTGAGATGCAATGACGAAAACGTAAAAACATATTAGTATTTTTTATAATTAACCCTTTAGATCTTTATGAAATCATTAACAAATACTTTTATCTTTAAATGACTTTATAAAAAATACACAAACATCATCTTAAATATGAAAGTAAACATGCATAGCATGTAGGTATACATTGAACTATTAAAGGCATGATGGAGAACATCATACTCAATAACAATGGAAAACAAAACCATCAAATCAGCAGCATCCAAGAAATTGTCAAAAGCTGTCCAGTTTTTTTCATTCTAAGATTCATGTTAAAAAAATCTCTAACAACTTTTTTTATTTTCATGATTAAGTTCTTAAACATTTTTCTTTATTGTTTAAGTCCTTAAACTATTTTCGTCTTATTTAAAAAATGTATATTTGACATGTTTGACCGGTTACCAAACAAGAAAACCCACAATCTTTTCATATTTTAGCAATTAATTAAGTCCCTAAACTTTTTATTTTATCAGTTGTATTTTAACGGTTAACCCGATAGCCGACCAAAAATATATACTTTTGAATAAGACAAACATGGTTTAGAGACTTAAACAATTAAAAAAAAGTTTGGGGAATTAAGATTCATGGAGTTGGGATGAAGATCGTCTCCAAGGGGAAGGACACTCGGAGATTTAGAGCGCTATTAATAAACTAGTTGAATGTTGTGGGGATGGCGCAAGAAAGGGAAGATAGATGGATTTGCAATCTCGACTCCTCGGGTTCATTTTCCATAAAAGATTCTTTTTGGTATAATTCAAAAAACATTACTACATGAGACATGAAAAATTTGGAGTCACTGAATCACTATTTTGGGAGCGTGAGAAGGTTAAATCCATTTGGCATAAAGTGGACGGATGGTGAAATGTTCAATTGCACAACATATATGGGTTCGATTAAAGAAATATGTAAAGGAAAGTTCTTTAGCAACGCTAATAAAGTGAGAACACGATGCTTCACGCCTTCACGGGTGTATGTTACATAGCCTTATGAGCTCGGAGAAATCAGATTTGTACGGTGGATGATAAGGATGCTCAAAATTATCACATCGAAACATATGTATATAGTTGCTTTATGTTGTAATTATCTGCGTTGAGCTTTTGATTGGTGTTGGGTTTTGCCTTGAAGCCTTGTGTTGGAGGTTGTATCTTAGTTTTGGAAGAAATAAAATTGGTTTTTCAAAGAAAAATAAAACTATAATAATTTAAAGTGTAAATGCTATATTCACACAGTATATAGCATCTTATGCCAAAAAAAATTTAGAGAGTAGATTTTTTAAAAAGAACTAAGAATATTTAATCTGAATCAACTTTATTGACCCGACATGTAAACCTTAGGGCTCATGAATACTCTGTAAATTTATGAGATTGGACAAAATATCCATCGTTTAGAAAGAAAAGATTTAATTAGATATATACTATTTTAGAGCTACTCAGTTGAGATTAGGGATGACAATCGTCACCCGATCCAATGATCATCCACCCGATCCAATCCACCATTGGTGGATATGGACGAAGTAAAATGGATGAATATCGGATATAGAGCGGATATGGATGAATATTGGATAGGATATGGACGAATATTTCTCATCCATGGATAATATCCATTTACCCGATATTAATAGTTTTTTACATTTTTATGTTATGATATTATATAAATCTATATACATATTTATAATCTTTTATTGCATAATTAATTAATTAGATTTAAAAATATAATAACTCATATTAATTTGTCATAACATTATTTATTTATGGTAAGAAAATGAGCTAAAGACCAAAGCACATACCATTAGCTTAATCTAATCTTCTATTTAACTATTATTTTTCTTGATAAACTCCATTAAACATCCTAACTCCAAAATTTCAAGTTCTAATGATGCTAATAACCACTAACATCTGTTGTTCAAAAAAAAAAATTAGTTTGAACAATTTAGCCTTTCGATTTCTAGAGTGGTCTCTATTCAAAAATCTAATGATTGGTGTTATAATATTTATAAAATTTTTATGTTTTGTTTGTATTTGTTTTAAAGTATATTTGAATTACTCTTTTATTTAAATCAAACTATGTATCGCAAGTGACAATAATTGTTACAACAATGCACTATGGTAATTTAAAAAGAGTTTTTTCTAATATCCAACGGACATCCACTTACCCGTTTCATCCAGTGGATATGGATATGGATGGATGAAATTAATTTGAATGGATATGGATATGGATGTGGATGATGAAAAACTTAATGGATATGGATATGGATATGACTTCATCCAATCCATATCCGATCCATTGCCATCCCTAGTTGAGATATGCGATTAGAAACTTAAATTTATTTTAGTATCATAAATTTATGTAAAAATATAGAATAGAGCAATTGTCTCGTTTAATTAAGGCAGCTACCAACCCAATTATATCATTTCAGTTACGTTAATGTTGGACCTTTAGCTTGGGGGTTTCAACTATCAAGATGTTTTTGTGAATACTTGGTAGTGTATGATAAATAAACGAGAGAATATAGATTGGCTTTTAAAAAAAATTAAGTTTATGTGGTTTTTGCTAAAAACTTTGTAAAAGAAATTTAAAAATGTTAGTGTATGATGTGTCATATAAAAAAACTACTATATCATAACTGATTTTTTTTAAACATTTGAGGATCATACTGATGAGCATAACTAAGCAAATACAATCAAACTAACAAATAAACAGTGTTAGACATTATTTATGGCACAAAATGATATTGGAAATGTTATTGAACTTAAATTAATTACTAGGTGATTAATTGTAAGTATCTCAAACTACAGAGGCTAAAAATGTAATATTAGATATTACAGGGATTTAATTATTATTATATGGTAAAAGATGTATTATTTGAATTAAGGTTATATTCTAATTATTACATAATTAAGTACAATTAAATAAAGATAATTCTAAACAATTATGTAGTCATATAAATATTAATTATATATATATTATATTTAGTTAGTTCATATGAATAAAATAAATTATATAAACTAATATATTAAAATAACTTAATATTTTAATTAATTAAATTAAATAATTAGTTTTAAAAGTAAGTTAACTGAAATTATGTTTAAACGAATTTAATATTTAAAAATTAAAAATAATTATATATTATATTTAGTTAATTTACATAATTAATTTAAATAAACTAAATAAATGAAAAAGAAAAAACTACAATTAATTGTTTAGCAACTAATAAATAAAAAAGCTAATGAAATAAAAAAAAAAAACTAAAACTAAAATTGAAAAAATACGAACGAATTGAATTGAAAAACTACAATAAGAAAATTCATCAAGCTATAAGTTAATAGAACTCGATTCAACTTGTTTGTAGCCCTAGATTATGTATGATCTAGTTTGTCCAACTCAAAAAGTCAAAATCAATCAAGAATCAATCATCACTTGGAAGTATTTTGGAATTAGACGAACCATTATACATGTCCCGGAAACGAAGCCAAATTTACCAATTTAGTCGACTTGAATCTGGTTTCAATATTTGCATGATTTTCAGATCCTTTTTGTTGATTACGAGAAAACCAAACCATCCATTCTCGAAAACACAAAACTCTTGATCCATAAAAACACACACCCCACAAATTGAAAAGCTCAATGGGTTTCTAAAATTAGAAAGACCACAAACAAAAAACTGGGGAAAAATCAACACAAGAATCAATCAAAAATCAGATTCTTTTCAATTCATCATACCCAGAATGCTTTCATTTTTATCAAAAATTTTGTTTCAGAAAACTCCCACTTTTCTACAAATTTCTTTAAGAAAAGTGGGTTCTTATTGATCCTTCTTATATATTTCTACATTTTACGTCTCAAAATTACAGAAAGTATAGCCTTTTTTAATCCGAATCATGCATTCTTTGATTATTCTCTGATAGATCAGAAAGGGATTAATTGTAAACGGGAAATCGTTGTAATTTGTCAACAACAAAATGGCAGAAGAAGAGCAACCGTTGGAAATCCCTGAGGAGGAAACAACGGACGTCGAACAATCTGCAGATGTCAAACAAACAGAAAGCACGTCAGATTCGGATGACAGTACGAAACAAGAAAATCCTGAAAATACCAAGAAAAAGTTGAAGGCGGGTAAGTTTTTAACGACTTCATGTTTTGCGAAACATGCCGAAACTTCTAAAAGATTTCGGGTTTTGTAGATATGGACCAGGTGAAAGAAAGGTTTTCTAAGTTGCTTTTAGGAGAAGATATGTCGGGTGGAGGGAAGGGGGTTTCATCAGCTTTGGCTATATCAAATACCATTACAAATCTTGCTGGTAATTTGACTAGTTTACACTTTACAAGCAAAAGACTTATTTATATAATTCCCTTAAACCCGACGAGTTTTCTTTCTCTCTGAAAAAATTTGTAGCTTCTGTGTTTGGAGAACAACATAAACTAGCACCAATGAAAGAAGATCGAAAAAAGAGGTGGAGAAAAGAAGTTGATTGGATTTTATGTGTGACCGATCATATTGTTGAGTTTGTCCCCTACCAGCATACGGCGAGAGACGGATCAAACATGGAGGTCATCTACCTTTGTGTTAGGAAATGGTACCCAAATTGGCTGATATACAGAACAATGCGCTCACACCGAGATCGGTCTGGGGTTGAGTTCTTAGTCTAGTATACTGACCTCTTCGGGTACCATATCCTAACAATATGTGTGAGTGTTTTAGAGTGTGTTTCGTAGCTCAAGTTCCTAATATACGATTCAGATATGCAGATTATGGTGACCAAACAAAGAAAAGATCTGCTCATGAACATCCCTGCACTAAGGAAGCTTGACAAGATGCTCACTGTAATGATTCCTAATGTCAATTTGATCGATAAATAAAAGAAGCTTACAGAGGTGGCAAGTTGCAGGGTTGATCCGCCTGCATTTTTCTCAGTAATTTAATTTTATAAAAGATTAACATATTAAATATGACAAAAACTATACTACTGAAGAAATAATAATTTATATAGGGTGCATTTTGGGTGACTTTCAAGTTTCAAGCAATTTGACCTGCCCAAAAGAATCAATTTTTATGTATATGGATCAAATTTGCCATCTCTGGAATCTTATAATAAATCCAGCTAAAATAACGATACGAATATGTGTTTCAGGATTGTCTAGATAATTTCAAGGATCAGAAAGAATTCTGGTATGTATCTAAAGACGCTAATGAATCCGAAAAAGGAGTCCAAAGAAGCGATAAATGGTGGCTACCGACGGTGAAGGTTCCTCCTGGAGGGCTCTCAGAAGAATCAAGAAAATGGATGCAAAAGCAAAAGGATTGTGCAAATCAAGTTTTGAAAGCTTCAATGGCCATCAATGCCGAAGTACTTGCAGAAATGCAGATCCCAGAGAATTACATTGATACTCTACCCAAGGTACAACCCATAATACGAAGGATACAACTAAATATGCAACGTGTACAACCCTGGAAGGCTGGACTGCTCCTACATTGGCTAATTAGTTGCCTGAAAATCCTTCTTTAAACAGAATGAAAGCAGCCTCCAGCGATTTCCATTGTTTCAGACATTAGCTTCATTGTTTCAGCAGTTAACTTCACGGGTTGTACATCGTGTATGTACACATGGTATTCTTCTGCTACCTGGTTTCAAGCTTTTTAAACTTAACCAAGCCACTCGGTAAACTGGGTTGGTCTAACAGTTTTGGTAACACTCAGGTCAAACAGGTAAATCTTTTAGTGTGGGTTGTGACATGTTTCCTTTTCAGATTCTGTTTTTAATACCTGTTTGATCTGTTTGGATACAAAGATAACACAAATCAGCCCTCTTTCAGGTAATTGAGTTAAAATTGCCACCTCTAGATCAATCAAACCAAGCGCTACAAACCTACCAATTGTACATATTAACAAAAAATATTAAGATATGAAACTGGTTATGGTGGCAATTTCAACCAATTTATATGAAAATGGATTAATTTTGAGTTAAACTTTACTGATAACAGGTCAAATTCTAGCTAAAAGAGAAAGTCGTCTGCACATACAAAATTCACCTGAAGCATACAAGTGTTTACAACCTCATAGATTGTTTTATTTAAAAAACTAATATCATTATTTTGATAGTTTTGGTATCATATTCGCTATATTTATTATACATCGTATTGAAAAGATGAAAAAAAGGTGTTGGTGGGTTAAACCGACCTAACCTGTTTTGACATGTCTTAGAACTATACTTGTTTTAAGCTTTAACCCGAACCCATCACCTAACATGTCCATTTTACCGGTACAAAATTAAGAAGTAGATTATTCATTATACTATATCCTTCAATTTGACTAAGTTTAGCAGATGAATTGATCTTATAAAAGGTTGATCACTTTTAACTTGTACAGAGTTCAATTTGGTTTGAAACCACAAACCAAAACGGACTACAAAATGTGTCCGTTTTGTGGTTTGACGGTTTTTAGAATACAGTAACTAAACATTGTGGTGGTTACAAGGACTGATAGATTGCCCACATTATTTCCAACCAGAATGGTCGAGATAGCCTTGGAGATGCAACTTATAAGAGTATAACAGTCGAGTTCTTCGACCCTGGGCAATTCCTATCATCTATCGACTTGACATCAGAGCATAAAATACTTGATCTGAAGAACAAAATCGAAGCTTCAATAGTCATATGGAAGAGAAAGATGCATCAAAAGGAATCGAGATCTTCATGGGGTTCGTCTGCAAAAATGGAGAGGAGAGAACTTTTTGAAGAGAGGGCTGAAACAATTTTACTCCTCATCAAACAACGGTTCCCTGGACTTCCTCAATCATCACTAGACATGTGCAAAATCGAGTCAAATAGAGTACGAACAAGAAAGGGCCTCATTTCCTTCCTTTTTTTCTTGTTCAAAGGCTAAAGATTGTCAGCAACCGGAAAGAAAATAGATAGGATAGGAACTTTGGCTTGCAACTAGGGGTGTGCAAAAATCACTAAATCAGACACTTGCAAAACCAAAAGACCAAACCAGGAGTCAAACAGTCTGTTCAGTTCTCAGTTTAGAATTTTTCAAAAAAATGGTTCTTGGTTGGGTCTGGGCTGGTCCTAGATGGTTTGGGACCAAACAAACATCATTTATATTTGTCTTTTCTAATTTAGAAAATCCAAATTTTGTATTCGGGTCATTGTATGGTTTGGGACCAAATGAGTTCTAAACCGGTTTATATTGATCCAGTTTCCGTTTTCATCATTCATACTTTTTTGGTCCCAAAGCACACTCCTATTCTTAACTCCCCTTAAATCTTGACGTCTGCTGACAAATGATAAAGTTAGCTGCCAACTACACCATAACTTCCCTTTTTTGGACCTATGTAGGATGTCGGTCATGCAGTCTTGGAGAGCTATTCACGAGTATTAGAGAGTTTGGCAAACACAGTAATGAACCGTATAGAGGATGTACTCTACGCAGATGAATTGGCTCAAGAGTCATCAGGAGCAAACAACGGTAAATCACCACCGTCTGATCAAACTCCAGGTCACACTCCTAATGGAACACCTACTTCGACGACAATATCAGATTTCATGGGGTGGGGGTCGTCGGATCAAGGAGAAACATAGATAGCAGATGGCTTCACTGGTAACAAATTAAAGGAGGACACAGCCAATGATAAGGTTACAAGAGAACATATTAGCATTCTGACCAATCATTATATGGAGAAGCTAGCGATTTACAAACTAAGAAGCAAATATCACGTCATTAACAAATTTCCAACAATTGGTAGACACAACAGAGTCAAGGAAAGAACAGAAGACAAAGATTATGAACTATAAGAGGAGTTTACCCATCAAACCAAAATTATACTTGAAAAATTCAAAACAGTGTCTACTGATTTACAACATTCGCACAGAATGATGAGTTACTGTATCCTATTGGATTCGAGTTCTCGAATATCAGGTTCAGTTTTGTTGCATTTTTTGAACATATTAACATCCCCCGACTCTATGTATATTGTATGTCAGATTGATTTGAGTTCCGTGTAGGTGCCCCTGGTACGAAACAACCTATCTTGTATACAAACATTTATTAAGGGTTTATAAAGAGTTGAAAATATATTGGACTTGTGTGGCATCTTGTGACATATCTCTTGCAAATATCTTCAGTTATCGATTACTTATCACTTAGCATCATGGTTTTAAGTTGATTGGGAGATTGGTGTGCTACTTTGGGCTTGGGTCCATCTCCTCAGGTATTGATTATTGGTCTGTCAGGCCTTCTAAACATGCCTAATGAAGACATCAGGAATTTAAGCAAGGTAAATCATCACATCTTGCCCCATGCTTGCATTTTAAAATTGCAACTCTGAAGTCCCTAATAAGTTATAAATCCTAGCTTGTGGCTACTAATAAACTGCCATTATAATTTTAACTTGTTTTGTTATTAGGTGAATCTGCCGCTCTTGGGTTGGGGTGTTACATTCTATGCACATAAGAATTGAGCTAAGAGCACAAAGCATATCATAATGGTATGGATATGTTTGTTTGGGTTTCCACGTAGGCCTCGCGAGGATACAAAAAAAATTAAGTGGAGGAAACTTTGACATCCTACTCCTAATCTTCCATCATACTTTTAAGTATAATTGCAGGTTACTCAGCCTTTCTATCACTTTGCACTATAGTTTGTGCACACTAGAATTGGGTTAGGAGCATGATTAATGTAAATTGGTGGCTCCCCTCAGTTTACATTGTGAGTGTATCACTTGAATCAATCTTTATCAATGGTTTCAATTTATTAATAATCTGTTTAACTTTTTTTTAAAGCTTTTCATTAACCTGTTTACAAATTGGCCTGATAAAAAATAACCAATTAAGTAGGCTCTAGATTCTATTTACAACATCCATATTTCAGTGAGACTGAAGTTTCCATCAAAGATAACATTGAGAAAGGTCATGGAATAAGTACACAACTGATAAGTAACATTCTAATCATATAACCAAACTCAAATTCCAGTATGAAGGAATATATTGTTGTAAGCAAGCTAATATTATGCATCTAAAATTCTATATCATAAGAGAATAGTCAGAGGGCGTTTCGTTCGCGGATTCCATGGGATTCACTGAGATTTGCATTTAAAATCCAGTGTTTTGTTCGCATATTTCAGTAAGGATTTCTTCATTCTTTGTTATTTAAAAACCCAGCCTCCCCTAGGAATTTATATCCCAGTTACCTTGCATTTTCCAGATTATCAAATTTTCCTACTTTGACAAAATCCTGGCAAATGTAAATACTGCATGTTATAAATCCCAGAGAAAAAAAATCTGCACACCAATGCCCCATGTTAATCCATAACCATTAAAAATACACACTAAAAAAAGGTGTTGATTAGAATATCAAGGTCTAGATGTCTTAATTGCCAAAATCATATGCACAAAGCATGAAAAACACTGCACCAACGCCCACAGTTTTATGAGGGTTTGGGAAGGAAATATTTGTATACAGTCTAATCGGCTATCCTCAGTTGTTGACATGACTCATAGAATTATTAGAGTTTAGATAACAATCGAGTAATGATACATAACCTATGAACATAATTGCATCATACCTTAGGATCCATAAGGTAGAATCACGGCTTTATATATATCAGAATTATAAGAACAGACTGTTGGCTAGATGGTACCATAGCAATCCCTTATCAAATTGGCTCCGACGCCGTCGCTTTTCGCGAACTGCTGTAGAGCTCTGCACCACCGTCAAACTTGAACCCTAGCCATAGATACAATCATCGAAGTCGGTTGCATTGAAGAAGTAAAACCAATGAATCATAAAAACCAATCGTACCCTCTGCCTCAGCAATCAAAATCCAATTCGAACCATAACGCAAAATTATTGAAGTTGAGCCTTCCAAACCATAAACATAAATCGATATATGTGATTCAAACTCTTCAAGCAGAGTTCGTGGACCATTACAATCTTTGGCGTCTGAGGTCTGTAATTATATATATATATTGCCGACGGAGCAGTTGAGAAAAATGCTCACGTGGCACAGTATTATTGGTAGAAATTCCTATTTTTAAGGCTGATTTGGCACAATATGATTGGTTAAAATTCAGAAAATTAACGTTGCTGATTTGGCGCAATATAATTGGTTAAAATTCAGAATATTTAGGCTACTGATTTGATGCAATATAATTGGTTAAAATTCCGAAAATAATGGGATTCCCCCTCTATTTTAGCTCGATGAGATTCTACATAATTATCCATATTTTTCTATATATTTTAATGTTTCTGCAATTAAATTATGTAGATTTTCCGGAAAGAAATAAAAAATGACAATAAAATTTTAAATTTTCACTGTTGAAAATAGTTACAATCTAATTTATCAAGTTAAATAAAAATAACAAATCAGATTTTATTCCGCTAGAAAAATTCGAATTTGCACTGCTGGAAATAGATGCAATCTGATTTATCAAAGTAAATAAAAATAAGAAATCAAATTTAATAGGCTATAGTATAACTGAAATATTAAGATATGCAGAAAAACACTGGATAATATCATAACTGAATATATAGAAAAAAAGATTCAAACTTGAATAATAAATAATCTCAGCTGCATATTTATCAAGTTATCAGTTCTTTATATAATTTGAAACCTGATAATTATTAGATGTTTATATAACGGGTTAAATTTAACCAAATATGAGATAAAACATGCTTTATTGAAGTTACGTACTAATATATATATATATAGACACACACACATATACATACATACTCACTCAGAGTCAGTAGGCATAATCAATATTAATAAAAAAAAAAACTGCACCAGCAGTGTCTGCGTGAATAAACTATATCGTTTCAAGATGAACTTCACGTATGCTAATCAACTAGATGAAGAGTTGAAGACGTTTTCAACTCGTGCACCTGCAGAAAAAAATTGCCAGTATTTTCTTTAATATTCTTTCAATATTTTGAAAATGATGTACATATATACTATAATACACATAGCATATATATGTTTGATACTTATGTTGCTGTTGTTTCTTACTTTATTTCTGTATCAATTCAATGAACACACACAGAGGTTACGAGACACACACAACACTCCGAGACTATTTAAGGGGACGTTTGGTTCGCAGATTTTTTTCCTTGGGATTTGCATTTTGTCAAAGGATTTGCATTTGTCAGGATTTTGTCAAAGAATCTACATTATCTTTTAGGAAAAATTTGTTAATCTGAAAATGCAATGTAACTGAGTTTTAAAATCCTAGGGGGAGGCTGGGTTTTTAAATAACAAAGAAGGGAGGGATTTCAGAAATCCTGGGATTTCAAATCCTTACTGAAATCTGCGAACCAAACACAGAATTTTAAATGCAAATCCCAGGAAATCCGCGAACCAAACGCCCCCTAAGTCTTAGAGCCTGACATTAACATGCAAACACACAGGTTTAAACACATAATTGCACACTACACACACTCACAACTCATATATTCTGTTTTTAACTTTTTCGGCAGCAACATAAGGTAAGATAAATGGCGATTGATACATAACATTAATCAATAAACATCCTTGCTAATTAAGTTGCCAAGGCCGAAGGCCATTTGACCTTCTTGCCCATTTTTACGTACAAATTTTAAGCTAAACACACCTGGACATCACACTAATACTGCACTTATTTTCGGTTTTGATCTTATTTTCCAGCAGTAGAAATGCAAGAATTAATGACAATTAATACTTGCATTTAAATCAACAAACCACATAGAAATCGATTAAAGGTTAGGCCGAAGGCCAATTGGGCTTCTTGGCCAACCATTCTCGACAAAAACAGGAACTAACATACACATATGTAATTCGCGCACAACACAAAGACTTAACATTCTGTCTTTTATCTAATTCAAGCAGCAAAATCAAATAAATAAATGGCGATCTAGACACACAAATGGTCAACAAACACTCCAAGATAATTATGAATTCTTGATTGGGCACAAACAATGATTTAAAATGATGAAAAATACTTGAGAAAAACATTTAACAAAATAGCAATGTCAACAACTTGGCAAACCTTTAAAGAAAATTAAATTGAAACTAAAAACATGATATACGAGTAGTTGAGTAATACAAGTTACATAATTTTGTTCATGTAATAAGTGTCTTTCTTGTATTTGAATTGCATGTTTTTTATGTTTTAAATTAGTTTGATGTATATTCTTAATTTTAAACATGATAGAAAGGAGATATCATAACGATATGTTGATTTTTACCGAACAAAATATAACAGTTTCAATAAAATATAATGTAATGATTAAAATGATAAAAAAAAAATACTGAGAGACCAAAATTATATAACATGAAAATATAATGATTTTTTTTCAATATTAACGCTAATATTTACGATAGATGAAACTAAGTTTAGATATAGCAAGTACAATATGGAATATATTTGATGTTGTATTAAAACTATTACTAGAATGTAAGTAAAATAAACAGACAACCAAAATATGTGTGTGATTATAATGCATTTTTATTGGAATATATAAAAAATAAATCAATCTTAACAATATCTTTATATTTTCCAACATTAATTATTTAAAAAAAAAAAGTTAAAATAGAAAACTTATAATCTTTTATACCAATAAAACTGACAATAATGGAAATTATAAAATTTTAAACAAACAAACCTCAAATGTAATTACATGTAGTTATTTTTATGATAAAGTTAGTTTTTTTCAACAAACAATATATAAGAGTATATATGTATAGTCTTTCAAAAGCAAATTGTTTTTGTGTAATTGTTTAATTAAAAAAGTATCAATTTTGAAATAACTCACCCGAGCAACGCACGGGTATTCAACTAGTTGTAAATGTGACACAAAACATTTAAGAAATTGTAAATTTGTTTTTCTACTTACTAATTATTAAACTAATATCCTTTTAGACCAATTATTTTTTGAACAGACAGTAAGGTGTGTTAATATGTTAAATGTCTGAAGTTTGAAAACCACGTCTGTAATTTAGTGGAGGTCTTAACAATTGAAATTAAGAGACTCTTAATTTTAATTAAGACAACTCTCATCCTTTTAAATTTCAGAGGTTTCAACCTGTTAAATCTGAACCTAAACAAACAATCTTAATTTATTATAGATCTGAACTTTAGACTTTAGACGTTTTAAAGAGACTCTTAATGGAAAACAAACGAGGCCTGATTCAACCATATAAAACCAAAGTGTATAAGAAAAACTCTATATTCATATGAAAATGAGATGCATATAGATTACAAATATTGAAATGTGTCATAAACGCTCCATTGAATATGGTAGATGAAATCATATTTAAATTTATAGAAACACAAATACTATACTATTACTCAAATTTTATGGGAATAATAGGTTTGTAACATTCATATTTAGAACTTTGAGTAGAAAAACACGAAGAACACGAATGAATAAATGAAGAACACCAAATTGAGGATACAATATAATCGTTGCTCTTAAGGATTTAAACATCCACTATAATCGTTGGTGGTTTATAGGTGAATCCTTTCAGGATTGACATCAATTAAAAAAAAAACACAACGACTGAATTGCTCTCTATAATCATTGATTTAAAGAGAATATAGACAATTGTTCAATATTCATGATAATGGACAATCTTGGTGCATGGGCTTAATTTCCAAGGTTCCAACATTGATACATTATACAATCTTGGCGCACGGGCTTAATTATTATTATTATTGTTGTTATATGTATGTATGTATGTATTATTTTATATGTATAACTAGTAAAATAGTGATATGATTGTTTTTTAAAGTTAAGGTAATACAATATTAAACATACTTTTTCAAATGTATCAATATAATATATAATTTTTTTTTCTAATACATACAGTACATACCAATATATCATATGCATAAGAATTAATATTCATGTATCATATTAGCACATTTGAGAAAAAATACATTTGTATTGTACGATATTAATTTTTTCTTTTTAAGATTGATAAATGTTTAAAGTTTCATTCCAATTCAAATGTTTAAAATCTTAATTTGAAAATGCCTAATCAAGTTAGACATTAAAGTTTTGAAATATGATTGAAGAAATAAAAACATGTGTTCTAAATTTTTTAGAATGAGGAGAAAATGAAGTTATAATTGACATATGTAGTATATTACTAATTTATAACTCATGTTCTACGTGGATATTTTTAATAAAATTTATTTATATAAAATGTATACAAGTTAGAAAACATAATTGTGAGACCCTAAGATTTCTTAAAGGTCTCAAGTCAAGGCCCAGTAGCAACGCAATATCAATCATGAAACTAAGATAAAATTAACAGTTGCGGAATAAAAGTTAATTACAATCAGAGACAAAAGACTAAGTATAAGGTACAGACTTCTAGACTATTTCATCAAAGCACAAATGTAAACTAGCCCAAACCCCAAAGCTAAACCTTCAATCAAGTACCCAGGTATTGGAACAGGTTCTAATGCACTTCAAGCTCTTTCAAAGTCCTGACCTACGAACTAGGTCCAGCTAATCCTTTGCCTTTACCTGAAAAATAATGCAACAACGGGTAAGCTTATTTGCTTAGTGAGAATGTAGAATTTCACATTTAACATGCAATTATGAACGCGGAAGCACATGCACTGCACTCGGCTCATGCACGGCTCAGCTCTATATGCACTGCACTAGGCTCATGCACAGCTCAATCTCGAAGGGTCATTGGCCAATTAATGCTCTTTTGATGCGCGACTTTGCTCAGCTCCCAGTTATAAAACTGTTGTTGCTCTTGAGACTTTTAGACAAATTCATAAGGAATGCTCGGATGATGATAAATCCATACACACGCATCATTAGTGGGGATCAGCCACGTACTGGGCTAGCTACCAGTAAAAGCTCTATATGGATATCATCGGAATGCTCAGCTCTAGCTACCCTCTGTGCTTTCATCACGTAAATCAGCACATCATAAGCCTAACATTAACCCAACACTGAGCAATAGTGATGGTGTTAAGCTTAACAATCAAGTGACTCGTCAAAGAATCGAATCTAGAAGAAGAAATACTCAGCTCAACAAATCATAGTAAATATACTATGACAATATTTCAATAAGCTCAAGATCAGAATATCAATAAATCAGAATCATGCAACAAAAGTCTCAATTCACATAATATGCAGTTAAAATGAAATCTACAACTCACAGTTACTGGTTATCTGCACTTTCTGGCTCTGGCTCAGTTGCTCTCAATCTGTTAATCATATCATTATTGATATTTATTAGCCTCAGTATCATTTGAATAATAAATTAAATGTTCATTCGTTTAATAAGCTCGAGATTCGTTAGTTTGGTCTTTTAATCTCAACATTTCGTATCTTGATTATATGCTCATCAATCTTATCAAAATCTTTCTTTAAATTCTTCATGGATCTTTGGATATATATATATATATATATATAGTTAATCCTAAAAGCATTCATTGATATTTTATGTATTGTATACGAATTCATTTAATATATTCAAGCTTAAGGAGTGGGTTTCAAGTTTACCAATTAAATTCAAATCTGAACTCAAGCTTTAAATTCAAATTCGAAGCCTTTATGTATTAGATTCGAACACATTCGAATCTAAGAAATAGATTCGAAGCCTGTAGGAAGTTAAACTCGAATCCTTGTCACAATATAAGTTAGAATCGAAGGCTATGTGTTAATTTCGAAATACCCTTCGAATCTAACATCAGATTCGAACACCTCATCAAATTCAAAGGTCTATACTCGAAACCTTATTAGATTCGAAGTCCTTGTTTGAATCTATGAGTAGATTCGAATTATTATGCTAGATTCGAACTCATACTTCGAGTTTAGGGGTTAGAATCGAATGCCAATGATAGATTCGATATTCATTTCGAGTTTAATCATCAAAAATCGAGTTTGTTCTTGTTCTCTCGAGTTTGTTCTTACTATCTCGAATTTGTTCATCTTTATAACTTTAAATCACCCTTTTTAAGACTAAAAAATCACAAAATATGTTAAGTATTACTCCTAATCTTACTTATTTATACTTATTCTACCAATTTCTAGCTAAAACTAGTTCTAATTTCATGAAATTTTACTAATTCCGAATTTATATCTAAAAACCGAAAACATAAGAGCTTAATATGTAAATCTTACCTCAAATTCGTGCGTAATCATTCATGCAACATCATAATCTCGTAGTATTCCTCGTAATCTTCCCGATGACGTATAAATCTTGGAAATCCGACGGTCGGTTTGGTAAAAATCTTAGAGAGATGTAGAGAGAGAAAATGTCTAGAGAGAGAGTCTAGAGAGAGAGAGAGATTTGATTTTCTAAACTTAAATTCCGTTTATATACTCTAACTAGTTACGTTTGCTACTTAACTCACTATCACTTTCGTATCTTATATATCTATCATTTAATTATCTTAATAATTATTAATCATATTTCATAATATTATAATTCAATTAAATATTTCATGACTTAATTAAATTATAATTCAAAGTAATGTAATAAAATTACATTATTGGATCGATAATCAGATATTTAGCTTGGGCTAAAAGTTGGGTTGTTACAGAATGGGCTCCACCACGCACAAACTTCGTCCCCGAAGTTAGATATGTTCGAACAGACTTGGGCAGATAGCTTTTATGATATCCTGATTCCCAATGACTGACACGAACCTTTGTGGTGTTTCCACTGAACGAGCACCATCTGTATTTCACATCTTTCTATTTCTTAAGATTCTTACGTATAAGAATTTCAAATTTCTTCTCGTAGTTCATATTTGATTCAATATTTCGCTGTTTGTTTATTTTAGGAATTCTGAATTATTATTCATACTCGTATTATATAAGCTTTATGTTTTTTTTTCCGCCATAATCAATCCAAATAGCAACTCAATACATGAGTTAGCTCATATATCTCTTTCATTTGATCTCGAGTCAGTTATGGCTTTTAAATCTCTCCTCTATACTATTGCAAAATCTTCATTTGCTATCTTATGCAATCACATAAGAGATTTTTTAAGATTTCTGATTATCAGTTATGTATTCACTTTGTGGGCTTTTGGGATTTAATTTCATATCTCATTCAATTCAACTAATATCTCTATATATTAATTAGCCCATATCTCTTTTCATTTGCTCTTGAAATAGATACAAGGCTTTTCGGGAGTCAGATATCTGTACTTTATGTTTCTTTTATTGATGATGTTACAATCATCAATCGCTTAGCCGATTTTTGATTTGTGCTGACTTGTTATGAAGACTTATAAATTTATTCGCTCTATCAAACAAACGAAATCTATCCTCCGGCGCAACAATCGAAATCAACTCTTCGTGTAACAACTCCACCTTACCTACCTTTGTCTCCAATTACACTGCTATATCTGCCAATCTTTTACTTAAGCAGCCTGTCGAGAAGCAAAATCCTCCAAGATGATCGAGTGTTTAGAAGCCGAGAATAAGAGTTTGAGGCAAAACGTTGAAATGTTGTATTTAAGACTTATCGAACAAAACAGGAGTTATAATCGATCACATCTTCTTTGCAACGGTTTCAGCAATTGATGGATATTTCAGGCAAGTCAAACATGATCAAGAATTTGAAAAGATCATGCACTTTCAAATCTCCCGGTAAATAAGAATATTAACGACATGGAAGGCAAACGCTATGCAGAATCGAAATCCAAGGAAATGATTTTGATAGAAATCGACAATTTACTTAGGCTTTCTCGGTGTAATTCGTTAGACATGACGGAAAGATTCTGTTATTGAAGTCAGGTCTCGAGTTACCAGAGTTCCAAAACCGTCTCCACGACCATTTGCATCATCTTCTACTTTATCGTCATCGCCTTCCTCTATTTGTTTCATTGTGCTATTCGGTCACGAGGCTTTGACAAAGCAATAACCTTTGGTTATGTTTAATTATATGAATAGACTTAGGTTTAACTTTTCATTAATGAATTTCTGAATTTAAATTACTTTACTCTTTTGGCGGATACTTTTCATTTTATATGCAGTTAGGTGGAATAGGAATTCCATATTAGATATATCACTAGTCTCGCGTCGACATAATGAGAATCTATCACTTCATTTATTTTGACATTTGACGGGCTTTTCATTGGCCATTCCTGGCTAATCGCTTGACTTAACAAAGATCTCAATCTATTTCTTTGTCACTCTCGCTTTGTGCCTCTGACTTCTTTGATTCTTGTTCAAGTTGTCATTGGGTGCTTAACAATTTGTTTCAATGATTCTCTTCTCATTAATTATTTATTAGATCAGCAACTTCTACCTCTGTCTCATTATAAGACATGCTGTAATCTTTCAAATTACAAGGATTTACGAAGTAGTTTGTGTTTTGGATTATATTTTGATTTCTTAGAGCTTTTGAATCATACACGTTTCAGATTACAATACCTATATTGTCTATAGGTATTATTTCTTATTGAAAATGTATTTATATCGTAATTTCAACTGATACGACCCATATGTTGTCCGCATTATTCACTATCGATGACAGGGTTGTACAGTTAACTCACTACTTATGTTAGAATTGAAATTCATATGGTAACGGAATTAAATCATTTTAGCATATAATGAACTCAGTATTAGTTACCATTGTGGTCTTTTGGCGTCTCTGGTGTCTCCTCGGCATCCTCAGCAGTAATATGGAAAGCTCGCGCCTTTGCTGTAGGTATCTTTGTAGTACTCTGTTGGATTGCTCTGCCAACTGGTTGTTCAGGATTAATAAGCACGCGTGTATTCGGGCAATGTTTGGCATAATGTCCACGCTCACCACAGTTGTAGCATACGTCGCTTCTTTCTGGGCACTCGTCGCTTCCATGTCCAATCCGGTTACAAGTGTAACAGGTCACATCTATAGGGTTGCAGCGTCCGCTATGAAATTTGTTACAACGTTTACACGGTCGTGCTCTTGACTGTATGGAATAAACTCTAGTCTTCTGAGGTGTAGAGGATGCTTGTGACTGCTGCTGACTGGACTTTGATGAACTGAAGAATCTACTGGATTTTTGTTTCTTAGGTGGAGATGGACTTGTAGGACTTGTAGGACTTATAGCCATCATAACCGGTTCACAACTCGGATCTGTGAATTCCCGCTCCACCATTCTTGCTGCTTCCACTATGCTGAGATACGTCGTGAACTTTATGCTGCTCATTTGTCTTCTATATGCTGGATTCAGACCCAGTCTGAATCGGTTTATCTTACGCTCTTCTGTTGCTACTTGATATGATGAGTAGCCGCAAAGTCTCGAGAACTCATGCTCGTATTCATCAACGGTCTTAGTTCCTTGTTTCAATTGCATCAACTGCATCTCAAGTTCGTCTTGTTTGTCGGTTGGACAATATTTGGCGTTGAACATCTCCAAGAACTGCTCCCAATCCAATGTCGTAATTGCTTCCTCACCATAGATGCTCCTTTGTGTTTTCCACCAGGCTCTAGCAGCTCCAACGAACAGTGCTGTAGCAAACTTAACTCTATTGTTGTCCAAACATTCAGAGATACTGAAGATCTCTTCAGTATGACTTACCCAATCTAACGCTTTTATTGGGTCTACTGTGCCTTCAAACGTTAAGGCACCACTCGCTTTGAAATCTTTGAATCTACAGCCTTTTGGCTGCACAGCTCGTTTATTGACGTGCTCATCATCAGAATCGGATTCGCTTGACTGTTCAGTTTGCTTCTTTTTATGTTTATTTCTCTTTTCAGTTTTCTTTATTGATTCAATTTGCTCTAGCATAAACTTGTTTTGTTGCTCATTATTCTGAGTTATTAGTTGTTGCATCATTTCCAGGACTTGCTCTGGGGTCATGCCACCTGATGGTTCACCTTCTCCTGACATAGCTCTGAAATTCAAATCACTAAACATTTAGATCATTAGCCTAGCACATTGTACCCTTTCATGCCCCGTCCTACTAGTCTCTGAAACCTATCTTAGTTCAAGCCATCCTGTCATGATTGATACTATAGCATTGCACAAGTTTGAGATCATGTATTACACGTAATACAATGATTCACTCAAACTATTGCTCTGATACCATCCTGTGAGACCCTAAGATTTCTTAAAGGTCTCAAGTCAAGGCCCAGTAGCAACGCAATATCAATCATGAAACTAAGATAAAATTAACAGTTGCGGAATAAAAGTTAATTACAATCAGAGACAAAAGACTAAGTATAAGGTACAGACTTCTAGACTATTTCATCAAAGCACAAATGTAAACTAGCCCAAACCCCAAAGCTAAACCTTCAATCAAGTACCCAGGTATTGGAACAGGTTCTAATGCACTTCAAGCTCTTTCAAAGTCCTGACCTACGAACTAGGTCCAGCTAATCCTTTGCCTTTACCTGAAAAATAATGCAACAACGGGTAAGCTTATTTGCTTAGTGAGAATGTAGAATTTCACATTTAACATGCAATTATGAACGCGGAAGCACATGCACTGCACTCGGCTCATGCACGACTCAGCTCTATATGCACTGCACTAGGCTCATGCACAGCTCAATCTCGAAGGGACATTGGCCAATTATGCTCTTTTGATGCGCGACTTTGCTCAGCTCCCAGTTATAAAACTGTTGTTGCTCTTGAGACTTTTAGACAAATTCATAAGGAATGCTCGGATGATGATAAATCCATACACACGCATCATTAGTGGGGATCAGCCACGTACTGGGCTAGCTACCAGTAAAAGCTCTATATGGATATCATCGGAATGCTCAGCTCTAGCTACCCTCTGTGCTTTCATCACGTAAATCAGCACATCATAAGCCTAACATTAACCCAACACTGAGCAATAGTGATGGTGTTAAGCTTAACAATCAAGTGACTCGTCAAAGAATCGAATCTAGAAGAAGAAATACTCAGCTCAACAAATCATAGTAAATATACTATGACAATATTTCAATAAGCTCAAAATCAGAATATCAATAAATCAGAATCATGCAACAAAAGTCTCAATTCACATAATATGCAGTTAAAATGAAATCTACAACTCACAGTTACTGGTTATCTGCACTTTCTGGCTCTGGCTCAGTTGCTCTCAATCTGTTAATCATATCATTATTGATATTTATTAGCCTCAGTATCATTTGAATAATAAATTAAATGTTCATTCGTTTAATAAGCTCGAGATTCGTTAGTTTGGTCTTTTAATCTCAACATTTCGTATCTTGATTATATGCTCATCAATCTTATCAAAATCTTTCTTTAAATTCTTCATGGATCTTTGGATATATATATATATAGTTAATCCTAAAAGCATTCATTGATATTTTATGTATTGTATACGAATTCATTTAATATATTCAAGCTTAAGGAGTGGGTTTCAAGTTTACCAATTAAATTCAAATCTGAACTCAAGCTTTAAATTCAAATTCGAAGCCTTTATGTATTAGATTCGAACACATTCGAATCTAAGAAATAGATTCGAAGCCTGTAGGAAGTTAAACTCGAATCCTTGTCACAATATAAGTTAGAATCGAAAGCTATGTGTTAATTTCGAAATACCCTTCGAATCTAACATCAGATTCGAACACCTCATCAAATTCAAAGGTCTATACTCGAAACCTTATTAGATTCGAAGTCCTTGTTTGAATCTATGAGTAGATTCGAATTATTATGCTAGATTCGAACTCATACTTCGAGTTTAGGGGTTAGAATCGAATGCCAATGATAGATTCGATATTCATTTCGAGTTTAATCATCAAAAATCGAGTTTGTTCTTGTTCTCTCGAGTTTGTTCTTACTATCTCGAATTTGTTCATCTTTATAACTTTAAATCACCCTTTTTAAGACTAAAAAATCACAAAATATGTTAAGTATTACTCCTAATCTTACTTATTTATACTTATTCTACCAATTTCTAGCTAAAACTAGTTCTAATTTCATGAAATTTTACTAATTCCGAATTTATATCTAAAAACCGAAAACATAAGAGCTTAATATGTAAATCTTACCTCAAATTCGTGCGTAATCATTCATGCAACATCATAATCTCGTAGTATTCCTCGTAATCTTCCCGATGACGTATAAATCTTGGAAATCCGACGGTCGGTTTGGTAAAAATCTTAGAGAGATGTAGAGAGAGAAAATGTCTAGAGAGAGAGTCTAGAGAGAGAGAGAGATTTGATTTTCTAAACTTAAATTCCGTTTATATACTCTAACTAGTTACGTTTGCTACTTAACTCACTATCACTTTCGTATCTTATATATCTATCATTTAATTATCTTAATAATTATTAATCATATTTCATAATATTATAATTCAATTAAATATTTCATGACTTAATTAAATTATAATTCAAAGTAATGTAATAAAATTACATTATTGGATCGATAATCAGATATTTAGCTTGGGCTAAAAGTTGGGTTGTTACAATAATTATTAATTATTTAAAATAATATAAGAACACTATTATTATGTATCATAACAATTATTTTTTTAATCTTATAAATTAATATAAATAGTAGCTTAGGTGACATTTGTAGTTCTATTTTATTATGTATAATAAAATAATATAGATATCTTATCTTTTTATATATTATTTTTTTATTCATTACATGTCATGATACCAACGTCATCATCGTATAATTGATCATATATATTAGCTGTGTTTTAATCAAATTTCATGTTTTTCCATTTGAATCGTGTGGTTTCACATTATTTGCTAGCTAATTACGTAGGGACCCCCACATGCACCGACGCAAGCAATAATCGAGACAGCTAACTTCCTCACCATTCACGTAATGTTTAAACTTTTATAAATACAATTAAACAAAATGGATACCAAGAGTTGATTTCTTGAGGTTTTGGGGTTTAATTCCCTAGGGTGGTGTTATCCTGAAGAAAAGATCGAACCTTGGAAGAAACAGATTAAAGTCCCAACAATTCTAGGATTTCATCTGTTCTTTCTTCAAATTTTCGATCGCCGACGAGTACGAAGGGATTATTAAAGATGCAGAGGGTTAAAGACCAGCAGCATTCAAGATCTACGAAACCCGCCACCATTCATGCATCTGCTCAGTCCGGAGATCTTGCCGCAGTTCAGCGGCGTCTCCGTGACAATCCTTCACTCGTCAATGATCGAAACCCTGTGGTAAGAAATTATTCTTTCAAGGTTTTTTGCTTATTGAAGAAATGATATTAAGTGTATTTGGTTTTCATCAAGACTTTAAATTAGGATTTTGTATTATGTATTGTTGACTTGATAATTCGTAGGAATAACTGTTTTTTGTGTCAACTTGTTGGTAAATCTTGAAAATTAGACATAAATAGCTATTTATTTAGAAGGCCAGTTTAGTTTATCAGAATTGCACACAACTTGTTTGATAAAATGCCTAGGAAAGACTGTGACTGAGTTTTGTTCTTCCATTGAGATAATTGGTGGTTTTGGTGCCCTATAAGAGACATCATCTGAGATTTATATAATCTGATAAGGGTCAAGACTCAAGGAGTGTTGTAAGTATATTAGTTACAAACTGCTTCAATTGAGGCATTAATGTATGCTTAAAGAAGATGTTGCTTTAGATGCATTAGCCTAATAATTTTGAGCTTGAAGAGCGTATGAAGTTAGTTGTTGTAAATATATAATCAGCAAACAAGTAATAAAAACCTTCAACATTATGGCTTGTGGCATTATGATTAATCAAATTCCAATGATAAGTTTGTGTGTAGAAGGGCTCAAGCCTCGAGCCCCGAAAGTCTTGGTGAACCTGAACCATGGGTGTACTTATGTGGTCCTTTGGGTATGCACGCACCATTCTCGAAACAAAAAACGTACTGTTTTGTAGTGTAAAATTTGATATTCTAATCCATTCCAAAATATATGTTATGATGGTGCCTACCTAACTCCGAAAATTGTGATCACCTACGACCTCTTACAACATTTTTGCTGGTTCTGGTCTTTTGGTTTCTATGGATCCAAATATTTTGGATGTCTTTTGGCTCATCTCTGTTTATATCATGGTTGAAATTCCCCAGTAATGTGTACTTTACTTCGATTATTTACATTCATGAATATTTCTTTATGCAGATGGCAAATACACCCCTACATGTTGCTGCCAGTCATAACAGTGTTGAAGTAGTTAGGTTTCTCCTGAACTTAAAAGGACCTGAAACAGTTGAGTTGGAAGCAAAAAACATGGTATGTAAAAATTTTATCCACTCGTTATGTTGTGATTGCTTGTATAGTCTATTTTCTGTTTACTATACTCGATTTTGCAGTATGGAGAAACTCCGTTGCACATGGCTGCTAAAAACGGTTGTAATGAAGCTGCAGAGCTTCTTCTCTCTCACGGGGCTTTTACCGAAGCCAAAGCAAATGTATGTATTTCGTTTTTGTTTTTTTGAGAACGACTTCTATCAAATTTTAGAGAATATCATCACTGTGGTGGCATGGGTGTTACTGTTGGTTACCGATTGGAATCGTAAATTTCCAAAACGAGCTGGGTCAATAGTTTTTATTAATGTATTAAATATAATTACAAAACTTATACTATTTAAATATCTAATTCTAATGTTTCTTGATAAAAAAATTTTGAGGAGGTTGTAAGCATTTGAATACACTTTGTTTGACTTTTGACCTGTTTCACTACTTTTAGTTAAGTTTCTACATTTTACCAATATGAACCATTGGAGATATAAAGTTTAAGCCAAATCAACCCATTTTGACTAAATAGGTAAAAATTGCCACCTCTAGTCATCCCGTACCATAATGGAATCTAATTTGTATTAGAAATTTAATGTTTTATCTTTTGTGTGCAGAATGGGATGACTCCATTGCACCTTTCTGTTTGGCACTCACTCAGAGCCGAGGACAACTCGACTGTGAAGACATTGCTTGAGCATAATGCAGACTGTAGTGCCAAAGATGATGTACTAATGATGGCCTGATGGGCTGTTTTTTACATTTTCTGATGCATAAGTTAGCCTGCACAATAAATCTTGATCTGATTTTATCTTTTCTTGTGCACACAGGAAGGCATGACTCCTTTGAATCATCTATCACAAGGATCAGGAAACGAGAAGTTACAGGCACTTCTCAAATCTTACCTCGAAGAACAGAGAAAACGTAGAGCCGTTGAAGCAAGCAGCCAAACGAAAGCAAAGATGGACGACCTTGAAAAAGAATTATCGAATTTAGTAGGCCTCCACGAGCTTAAGTTACAGCTTAGGAAATGGGCTAAGGGGATGCTATTAGATGAAAGGCGAAGAGCCCTTGGTTTACAAGTGGGAACCCGAAGACCACCTCACATGGCCTTTCTAGGCAATCCAGGAACAGGTAATTAGAGCCTATCTTAGGGCGTCTGGAGTGCTTTTTGCAGATAATAATATGGTTGTCATGATTTCAACTAGTTTCTAGTGTTTGGCAAACCTAATTATGTTCATAATTATTTAGTTATCTAATTATAAAGTAGTAAATAATTATGTTCATAATTATTTAGTTCTCCCAATAATATTTATATGCCATTGTTTAACCCTTAGGTCAACTGTTGCTTCATATCACAGGGTAGGTTAAAATTACTTATATACCTTTGGTAAGGCCGCTGGGGGGTTGACAAAATGACCAGGGTTAGAGTCTTGGGTCTGGCAAGGAAGCAGCAGCTTCCTGATTTGGGCCTCGGGAAGGAAAAATCTTGGCCTGCCAGCATGCGGTTACCAACACTTGGCCAACTCAAATTACCTCGCAAGTCTCAAGTGATTTGCCTGGGTCTGTTGGAGGTGCTAGTACATTGACCTTCATAAAATAATGAGAATTTGTTAATCAGTCAACATTAGAAGTGATTATTACAATTAAGGCTGCAAACAAGTTGAGTTGGCTATCAGTCAACATATGAGTTTGGCTGGACTTGAGCTCCACTTAATGGTATTAGGCTGAGCTTGAACTTGATGAGCCTTCTTAACAAAGACCTGAGCTTGGCTCGAGTTAGATTCAAGCTTGACTTAGAGCATGAATGGCTTGAAATATTCATCAAAACTATGTTCTATAGGGCATGCTATCTGTAACTCTGTAAGAAGTCGATTGAATTCAACTCGCTAGAGTTGAGTTCAAGCTCAAAGAATTCTATGAAATAGACCTCAATTCTTTTGCCTCCTTAATTAATTAAGTACAATTGTTTATAAGATTCTAATTACTCGAACTGCACATCCAAAACCTAATTTTGGGGTGAGGGGAGGAGCAAATTATATTTTTATTATGTGTTCACCTCATGGGTGCTAATTTATGTATTCTGCAGGTAAAACAATGGTAGCTCGGATCCTTGGAAAATTACTTTTCATGGTTGGAATTTTACCAACTGATAAGGTAACAGAGGTACAAAGGACTGATTTAGTAGGCGAATTTGTTGGCCATACAGGACCCAAGACAAGGAGAGTGGTATGCAGCTCTTCTTTTGAATTGTGTGGTTTTTTTTTCGCGGATCTTGTTTTGAGGGTATTGTGTGAAAAGACCAAATTGCCCTTAGTGGGAAGCATGGATTTTTTTTACACATGAAATAAGACAAACAACCATTAAACCCATATTCCAAAGGATTAAAAACTTTTAAATTGAAATGCAGTTAAAGGAAGCTGAAGGTGGGATTTTGTTCGTAGATGAAGCTTATCGTTTGATACCAATGCAAAAATCAGATGATAAAGACTACGGATTGGAAGCCCTTGAAGAGATTATGTCAGTTATGGATAGTGGTAAAGTGGTTGTTATCTTTGCGGGCTATAGCGAACCAATGAAGCGCGTAATTTCTTCCAATGAAGGTTTTTGTAGAAGAGTGACTAAATTTTTCACCTTTGATGACTTTAGTACCCAAGATTTAGCTAATATTCTTCATCTAAAAATGAATAATCAAACTGAAGGCAGTATACTATACGGGTTCAAATTGCATCCTTTGTGTTCAGTTAAAACCGTAGCAACTCTTATAGAGACTGAAACAACCGAGAAACAGAGAATGGAGATGAACGGAGGTTTGGTGGATCCTTTGTTAGTGAATGCTCGAGAAAATTTGGATTTGAGGCTTAGTTTCGACTGTATGGACACCGATGAGTTGCTGACAATTACATTAGAAGATTTACAGGGCGGGCTTAGGTTATTTTCAAAATGATAAAAGGATGAGTGGTACCCTTTTGATCTATTCATTGTGCAAGCTTCGTGAGAGGCTCGCGGGGCGGTCATATTGTGGGAGGTATATTGTTATTCTTGGATCTTTATGATGTATAATTGATTTTTATGTTATATAGAAATTTAAATAGATTGAGTTGATGTAAAATTCATTGAATTAAGAAAGTGGTGGATGCAATATAATGGTTGCTATTATTTTTATTTGAAGGAGTTGATGATGTTTATATAGTCATTCTACGCAAATATGTTTCTTTTGCAACAAAAGTTTTCCACTCGCCTTATTCTTACCATGTGTTTAATTCAGTGTTCAAAACACCAATAAACAATGGTTTCTGTATTTATCAAGAAAATAACAATTTAGATTATATCAAGCAGGATTATGAAAACTAATGTGTTGAAAGGGATTACTGAGAAAAAAATTCTGAAGAGATCCAGTTTATCAAAGGTATCAATCAGGTGACCTGACACTATTGATGGGTCTCGATATGCTTTTTTTTTTTTTTTTTTTTTTTTTTTTTTTTTTTTTTTTTTGATTTTGGAGCTTATTCAATTTTTGTTTTTCCGATGGTTTCTGTAGTCATAAGTGACGAAGCAATGTCTAAAACTTAAACGGGAACATGAATAAAAGAATTTAAAAAAGTCTTGAAGGTTTTCATTTTACGATCAAAGTTCGATCTTGATGGAACTTAAAATAAAATAACAATAAATTTCTTTCTTTCTTGCAATCCAAAGACACCCACACAACACAACAAAAGTATACCTATTCACTCAAATTCCAATATAATTCGTAAGGCAAACACACGTTGTTTGACATATGCAACGAGTTAATTAAAAACCGTTATTGATTTATGAAAATGAATATTAATTTATTTTTAACAAGACGCTTTGGGGAGTGGTTAAGTAAACATGATATATAATATTAACTCAGTCGTTGCTTCTATCTTTTCTTCTTTTTTAGACAAACATGATATACAGTATTAACAGAAGATAAACATAGAAGACGCTTTGGCCGAGTGGTTAAGGCGTGTGCCTGCTAAGTACATGGGGTTTCCCCGCGAGAGTTCGAATCTCTCAGGCGTCGTTTTTTTATTTTTATTTTTAAAAAGTCAAATAAAACATCATATAGAAGGTTAACGGACAAGACGCAATAACACTCATGCTTTTTAAAATACATCATCCTATATTTACTTTAATATTTTGCACTGACCGTGAAAGTTGAATGCAAATATTCTTTTTAACTTTTAACACTTACCAAATGTAGAAATTTGGCTAGGTTTGGTCGAGTTGAGTAATGTGTAAGGGTGTAAACGAGTCGAGCTCGAAACTTAAGTAAATAATTTAAAAGGTTCGAGCTCAGCTAGTGTGTGTAAAATTTTTAATTAATTTTATTATATAACCTATATCTATATATAATAATAAAGGAAAACATTTAGTGTCAAATGTCAACTAGCTGAATACCCATGCGTTGCTCGGGTGATGTCTGATGAAATTTTTATAATTAATTTTTTTGAACGACAAATTAATCTACTCCTACTCCTAAACTACCCTTTTGTCCCAAATGGAGACTTCAGAAGTTACTTTCACTACCTAATTCCAACTTGTCTCCGACGGGAGTCGAAGCCGTGATCCGACACTTACACGTAACCTCTCATACCAAATGGCCTAAACCCCATTGGTACTAATAATTACTTGATTACACAACAAAAGTTTATTTTTGTAAGAAAACTATACATTGTTTGCGAAAAAATGTTACTTATATTAATCATTAATATTAATTATTACACATAATTAAATTTGAAGTCTATACACATCTAGTTTAATACATGTGAGTTTATCAAAAGACTGATTTTAGTTAAAAAAAATCATGTATAAGAATGAAGTATATAGGAAAAAATAATAATAATTTACAATAAAATGAAAACCCATCATTTTTCCATCAACTAATATATACGAACACGTATTTGCAAAGTATTACTTAATTACAATATCGTCTAACATAATTTTATAATAACATTTTATTCAAACCAATTAATAAACAAAATCAGTTATTATAAAAAAATTTAATAAATCTTAATAAAATCACATTGAACAATTTAAATGGCAAATGACATATCTCATTGGCTAAAGATTTATTTAAAATATTATCGCTTCATTATTAACGAAAATCTTCATTGTTCTTCATGGTATACTGAAAAAATATTAAAACATGTGTTAATTTTGAAGCATTAATATTAAAACATGAGAAGCTTTAAATGTAAAAAAAGTATATCAGTGCGACGTTTTTTCTGAGGTTTGAATTAGGAATGACACAATTTTAACACAACAGACTGGATAATAAAAATGGCTCGTAGTAAAAAAAGCAAGCTAGGACATAATTTTTTCTAAATAATAAATGTCATATGTTTACCTATTTTATAATATATGCTGATTAAAAAACTACTTTTATATGTTTATCTGCCGTATTTTATATGTTTATTAAACTGGATCATCAATAAATTTTAAATCTAAATATAAATGTTATCTAATCAATACTTATCTATATGTATAATAAAAAAATTCCCATTTTCTTATAAATTTATTAAAAACAAATAAACATTATATAAAATTATAAAATTTTATAAAAGTAAACAAACGATATATAAAAATATATTTCATATATTTTGTTTATTACTTTATTATAATAAAATATAAAATATTGTTTTATCTATAAACTAAAATTTTAATCTATATATATATATATATATATATATATATATATATATATATATATATATATATATATATATATATATATATATATATATATATATATATATATATATATATATATATATATATATATATGAAAAACTTAGAATAATCAACTATTCATATCTATTTTATAAAATATAAAAATAATAATTTTGAAAAATTAATGTTTAATTGTAATTTGTATATGTAAATAAATATCCCATTATTTTATGCAAGTTTGTTAGTTTGATAGGATTGCTAATGTTATCCCATTATTTTCTGAATTTTAACAAATTATATTGCGCCAAATCAGCAACCTTAATTTTCTCAATTTAACCAATCATATTGTGTCAAATCAGCTTTAAAAATAGGAAATTCTACCAATAATATTGTGTCACGTGAGCGTTTTTCTCACTGCTCAGGCAATATATATATATATATATATATATATATATATATATATATATATATATATATATATATATATAATTTCTTAACTAATTAATTTTTCATCTTCCCCCTTAATTTCCTAATATAACCCCTTCATATTATTTTTTTAATTTTTTTAAAAACCTAATACTAATTACTATCTAATTTAGTCATTATTAATGAAAATTAATCTAATTAAATGTTTTAGATTTTAAAATCTATTTTCAATCTTAAATTTTTATATTAATTTTAATTTAAAATTAACATTATGTTACCAACGTAATCAATTTTTTTTTTTTTAAAAAGTACAACTTTCTCATATATGAGAACGTGATTTTAAGCTATATATTACTAAAACCAAAAAATACATCAAAATATTGACAATAACAATATAATATATAATATCAAGCTCTTATGATAACTATTTGCTTTTTTAAATAACTTATAAGATATTTAAAATCATACTTGATATAATTTTAATATCAACCTTTATTATATATAAAATCATATGTTAATCTTATATACTTTTTATAAAAAACAATCATTGATAAACTACCATGTATTTGTTGCTAAACTAGTTCAATCATACAATAACTACTGTTTATATATTTAATATTTATGTAAGTATGCTTCTTTAGACTTGTAATTAAAACTTTATTCTTTATTGATTTTCATTTTTCATCTATGCATAAGCTAGTGGCTAGACATTCAAAATAATTACGCCATCTTTTGTTTATTATTCTTTTATAATTATTACAATTTATCAAATTGTTTCCAATCACTTTATTTGCTTTTGATTTAGTGTGGGTAACTGTTTTAAAACTACGTTGGTATTGCACCACTTATTGTTAATTAATGTAATTATTTGAAAAGTTTGAGAAATTTTGGGTATCTTTGTATAAAAGTATTTAAGATTATTTACTTTGATACAAATGTAAAAATTAGGAGTAATATTATTGGTACTAAATAGTAATATGTTTTTTTTCCCATTAACGCGAGTCATGGAGAATCAGAAAACCTATCGATTCATTTTCTAGTATAGAAAATTTATATCATTGATGATCTACAACCACCTCACTGCTCACTATACTCAAATAAAAAAAAAAAAAAAAAAAAAAAAAAAAAAACTAATGACAAAACGCTTAGGTTGCGTTTAGTTCACGAAAACTAGTCAATTTTCAAGTTATAGTTTTTAGAAAAAAAACAAGGGTTTCTACGAAAAGTGAAAACTTGTTTAGATGATTAAGTATTAGTTCTAAGAATAATAAGATAAGTGATTATAAAATAAGAAAAATAGGATAAATGATAAAAAAGTAAGAGAGAGAAAGAGAGTATTATAAAAAATATAGAGTAGGTATTAGAAAAGTAAGAGAGAGAATATGAAAAGTGATATTTAAAAAAGTGAAATGAAAATTTATTAAATTTTTGTTAAGTAAACAAGTTTTCATTTTCATTGAAAATTGAGATGGAAATTTTCATAATCTGAACACACCATTAATCTCTGTCAAAAAATAATTTTGTTTATCGTTTTAGGAATGTTCGACAGTTTAAAATTTTTTTATCTTTCCTATAGTTATAAACATTTGTTTGGTTATTATGTTTCCGGATTATAAGATTATATTATATCGTTTGTGTTTTAAAATGAAGTGAGCCTCCCCTAGTTAAAAATCCTAACTCCGTCACTGTTCAGGCTAATCTAAATCAAGCTTTTAACATGTTCAGTTCAAATAGCTCATGAGTAACCTAAGTTGCTTACGTTCTAGTAACGACTCAAATAGACACGGGCTTTGTTTGGTCAGACTAGCTCAACTAGCTACTTCATTAAACGTTTGAAATTTGTTCTCTTTATTTTTCAAATCAATTGTTTATGTTTGATGCATCCTGATTTCGACTATGTTTCGTTCGGGAAAAAAATTAGCAAACCATACCAATTCCATTCTAAATATCTCTGACGGAGCAGGATAGCGACATTGATGGAAATGCATGCTATGAAAAATAGGGTTGGTGATCAAAGGGAAAGAGAGGAAAGGGGCAACTCAAAAAGAAATGATTAATGCATCCTACTTTCGACTTTAAAGAGATGATACCATAGCTAGAACTTTTTTTTTAAAACTTGATATAATTTATAAATTTATATAGAATACGAATTATAATATCAATATATGCTAAAATTCATATTCTGACCCATCTAAAAATAAATTTTAAAATAAAACATATGAAATGGCTTTAGCTCTGTAATTTTGATCTTCAAGCGTAAGTGTTTGGGTAGAGCTCAATTTTTTCCACGAGAAACATAATAAAATGTTACATATAACACAATATAAAACACACACACATATATAATCATTTGTGTCACGTAGACCGTAGTTGTCATGTGGAGTTTTAACTCATATTAGAACTTTTACCTGGTCTATTAGATTATTTCATTATTAATGGCCTTAGACAATTTAAGTAATGCGTCCCAGAAATTGTCTTAATGGAAAATTCCACTTCTGACTAACTTTGGTAGTTATTTGATGGAAATTCAAATAACTACCAACTAATATTAACTACAAATAAGATGATTGTAATAAAATTTCTAAAATTAAGATGTCAAGCTAACTTTCTCTCAAGAACACCATGAAATGAGTGTTAAATTCCTCAATCGGATTATTGGTATCATCAACGGAATCTGGAGTAATCTTAATCAATGATTATTTCATCAAACTCGATTCTTATATCGGTTCTCGCATCACATAAGTTTTATATTAAACGATTAAACAAGTGTTGTGATGAAATTATTTAATGATCCTGAGATTATATCCTGATAAATGTTTAAATTAATCAAAATGATCAACAGGGCCGGTCTAATGATTTTCGAAACACGTGACAAAAACTTAAAAATAGCTCTCAAAATATACATGTATATTCAAAATAAACAAAATGTAAGTAAAAATGATAAATTAACAACAAAAACTTACAGTTGAAAAATGTCAAAATTAAAAATTTTACAAGTCAATAACACGGTTAATTATTAATAGATTTAAGTATATAAAAGCTTTTTTTTAGAAATGACCCTTAAGATCAGGCCCGACTAATACCCTGTGCAGCCTGAGTCACTGCACAGGGCCCTCAATTTACTGGGGGCCTCCATATATTTTAAACTCAACTTTTATTTTGACTCAAAAAATGGTTTTATTTTAAGCCCAACGAGGTAAAGTGCCCGCGCGTTGCAGCGGTAAAGAAGTGGATCATATATAGCTAGCGAGATTAGGATATGCAATCAAAGTTTATTGTTATGATATATAATACATAGAATGGTTTGGTGGTCAAAAAAAGCAAGAAAAAAAAAAAAAGATGTGTATTGTGATTGATCATCAAACTTGCTTTATTTCTTGCATAGTTTAGCAACAACCAAAGCTGTCCAAAGATAGTAATCATTATTGTACAGTTGATTAAAGCAACATGCTTACAACATTAGCAAAGAAGATTGTTCCAGCTTTTGTTGTATCATCAACACTGTTAGTATTACAAAAGATAATAAAATAGAATGAATATGAACAATCTTTGGGAACAAAAAGATTGCAAAAGAAGTTTACCGCACAACCCTCGTAATATTACCAATGTGATCAAGAGCAACCTCCTCTGTTTGCTTCAATGAATGGGGGGCATCCAAATCTACACCAACTGGCATCGATATCAAAAGATTCCAACACATAATATGAAAAATATGCATAAATCATAAATCTTGAAATCGTCTCATCTAAAAGACGGACGAACCTATCAAGATGGCTAGTTGGAGCGTGAGTGGCCTTATCAAGAATCCGTTTTTTGGCAGCTCTCCACCTAAAATAAAACGAACCACCCTGGATATAAGTTCAAGGACACCTCAAGAACATGATCAAGATCGGAAAAAATAAATATTTTTTGAAGGTCGTGATAAGATATACCCAAGTTAAGTGATAATCTGATACCAACCTAGCGTGTATAGTAAGAAGAGCGTCTGAATACTTCAAAATTATACAAGTATTCATGCAATGTGATACTAATCATATCGATAGATCACTCTAAATGCATATAAGAGCTTTGCATCAAAAATAGAAAAAGGAAAGAACATACCAAATTCTAGTCATCATGAATGAATTACACGGAACCATTTATTGAGATTAATCTTAGTTTATTCCACTACATGTAAACCATATGTCCACTAAATCAATGAATGTTTTAATTCAATTTATTCTTAGTTACAAGGTATGCCTCTAATGTGGATATTTCATAAGGACAACTAAATTACATTGTAGAAGAAATGATATTGACTATTTGAGAAATTATATACATGAAAAATTGACCCCCAATTTTAAAACTCAATTCACAATTCAACAATGATAATCATAGAACAAAGACGACTACAAAATCCCATAAACAACCAACACCCAATTCAGAATTTTAATAATACAATGCACTCAATTTAACATATTAATCTGTAGTCAACATATTATCAATTATCATTTGATTCATTTGGGGCTTCGAGTTACCTCTCAAATTGTAACCAATAAATCTCAAACGCAGACCCGACTTTGGTCCCTCGATTTCAGTAGAGGATCGTTTTGCCTTGATTTTTGAAGAGGAGCGTTGATATGTGAATCAAATTCTGTAGAGCAGATGACAATGGTTTAATGAAGAGAATCACATGCCTAAAATCGTGATGGAGAGAAGAGAATCAAGGAAATTCATGAAGAGGAGATTTGGGATACCTCAAAATCGTGGAAACCGACGGTAATCATCTATGTTAATGATTCTTCTCTTGCCAAACCAAAATCAGCAAGCTTCACGGTTTTGTGGTCTGCTGTCAGCAGCAAGTTTTCAAAAATGATGATGGATGAACAATTATGAACTACATAACAACCATTTTTCTCTAAATAAACAAATTCATTCATACACGTTCCTCATCACAAAAGCATCATCTATAAGTTATTTTTTCTTCCTTTTCATAACTAATGCAGAGATGAACCAAGATGGCAAGACCTCTTTGGATTTATTATATAACTCATGTGTCCTTTTCCCTCATGATTTGTTCAATTATTATCTTATCATGCACACTTTCCATCTTAGACAAAGATCAAACCAACCTAAGATCTTCCACACCGCCAAAAGTGCATACTAAACAATAAAAGTGCTAAATCCTGAACAATAGAAGATTTCTATCTACAAAATTTTCATCTGCATTTGTTCACATTTTAGTACCAAATTTCAATAAACTATACTGAAATTAAGCAATTCTACACATACTTGAAGTAATTTTTTCAAGTTATTGGTGGATTCAACTGACTATTACAGTCTGATTATTCAGTACTTTTCACATCAAAACACTCCCTAAATATAAGCTGACATGAAAACTCATAAAACAAATTAAACAAATAATATATTATGTGTAAAACCAAATTTTGAGCTTGAAGTAACCTGTATTGCCAATTCTCTGGTAGGGCATATGCAAAGTGCCTAAGGAGCACTTAGCTTTGTATCAACCTGACTCAACATTCCAAGAACAAAATAAGTCGTGTTCCCGGACCCATTATCTGCCTAAGCAATCAAATTCTTAAACGGCGGTGTCAAAATCATCGGCAAACTTATCGACTGGATCTTACCCGGCCTCTCAAACTTCATCTCAACGTATAACCCCTTCAATAACTCAGGCGAAAGGTTCAAGTCTTCAAACTTTAAAGCATGTATACGGTGTCTCTTAATTTTGAGCTGTAAACAACAAAATCAAGAAAGCAATCATCATAATGGAATTGAAACAGAAGGTAATTACATGCTTTTGGAAATGTTAATACAAAAGGAAAATAGAATACACAATGATACTTCAAAGAACACCATAAAAATACCAAAGAAACAAATTTAAAGAATCCATATACGTTTGATTTTTAGGGTATGTTTAAAATTAGAAAATAAGAAGACCCAAATTGCCAAAAAAATACGCACCTACAATTACAGGGGTTTTCGGCTTCCTCACACCTGTAATGGATGTAATGGACACAGGGGTTCTCGGCTTGTTTCTGGATTTTCTTTCTAGTGAAGGATCGATAATGACATTCGGGTTTGCTTGCATCGCAGCCTGGAATTCCTGCCAAGCAATATCTCTACTTTTTATATTGGTTTTCAGCAAGAACACATGAAAAATGGTATCATTTGTTAAACCTATATACGCATTACGGCAGACAATTTTGAAGGATTAGTTTGCCCAAATATGTATAATACATAATGTTGAAGTATCCAAAAGTCCATCACAACCAAAACAATAAACAAAATACAAAATTCAGTTTCATTCATCGTCTCGTCAAATACGTTGCAATTTGATTAAATCAAGACGATTAAATCGAATAGGGTGACACGTCATAGGATTACTAAAAATAATAATAAATGGTATTGTTTTTACACTCATGTTGATGCTTGAATGAGCTCCTAAAAATCTGGAACACTGGTATTTTTAGTGATGTGCCAAATCACCATGTATAATGCACTATTCATAGGTACTCCCAGCTTGTGCCATACAAAACAACAGCCATGCCAGCACCAATAAAAAAAAACAGAGAACCCAAACATAATAGCAGCCATCAGAGTAACCAAGAACGAACAAAGGATCTTTCATAAAACCATCAGCAGCAGTAATAACACATAAAAGAACACTTTAGAAATCAAAAATCACAAAAGACTCAACAATCATGGGGTTTTAAAATTCAATGCAGTCACATATACAGACAAACCTGAGACAAAATTGAAACATGTAGCACTAAGATTTGGTATGGTTTCGACTATAAGTTAGTGAGTAACAGGTCAAATTCACCGGTCTTTTAATATCAAAAACATATTAGTATGTAAGTAGCCGATGTAAGATTACCAATTGTTGACATTAACTTTTCGACCAATTTGATTCCGAATATGCGGCTTGAAATAATCAGTTTATAAGCATGCATCCAACACCATGTTTGACCCTAACTACATATTATGTTTAAGATAGGAAAGTAGCTAACCTGGCTAAGGGTTGTACCAATCCCAAGTACTTACAATTACCTACCATGGTTTTTATGATCCAATAATCTGCTTGTGATGATTCATGTTGCAATAATTAGTTATGAAACACACAACCAAACTCCACCTTAAATATCAATAAACATCATATTATGTTTTAAAAATGAAAGTAGCCAATCCAGGGCAAGGCTGGTTCGAATCCCAGGTACACAAAATTAACTACACATCCCTAGTTTTAATGATACAAATATCTCTTTAGATGCTTGAACTTGCAGTCACCAATTATTGATACAAATATCTCTTTATTATTTTGGCAGACCGTATTCTTTTTGAAATACACAAATCAAAAGAATAAACATTTCAAGCAGGTATAAACAAATACATTCGAAAGATTGAAAGAAATGAAATAGGGCTACATACCATCAATACCTTTTCTTAAGTCTTCGTTGTGTCAGTCTAGAAGAAGAAGAAGTCAATTATGAAAAGGAATTTGATCTGTGGAAGTGAACAAAGAGATTAGGAATCAACCAGTGGACACAAACATAGTAAACAGAGAAATCGTTCTTAACAGAATCGATTATTAAGGTATTGATGAGCTGATGAGTGTATTTAAAACTATTAAAGCCTATTCTAACAAACACGGAGAACTATTAACACTTGAGCTTTATTACATATATAGAAGTTAAGGGGCTGCTAAGTTTTGTGAGTTAAGGAACAAACAAAGTCCAGTAACTCAGCAATATGCTGAGTTACGGATTCTAACTACATACACATATCAATAATTCTGTTTTTATGTTGTTATAGTTGTCACTTTGCTGCTGAGATTTCTGTTTTAAAACCATAAACACTCACACATATGCTTAGATTAAATAATGGGATGAGGTGCTAAGTTGTTTGCGAGTTAAGGTATCAATTATTGCAAGTTAAACAGGGCTGCCAAAATTAGGAACAGGGCCCAAGTGTTCTAATCGAGAAACAAAACACAAGAAATTGCATCTTTTAAATTATAAACCTATGGTTTCGATCACATAAGGTTCATATGTAGAAGTATAAAGGGAGATGCAAATACTTAGATGCAAAACAAAATTTAAGAAAATCAAAGAATTACAGTGGATGAAGAGATCCAACATGAGAAAATATACCCATGTTTAACACACTAATATGCAATCAAGAGGTGCTGCGTGAAGTATGTATATATTTTGATGTATTGCTCTTGATTTTTATGTATTCTACATATGCTTTTGGTTCCTCCGTTCTAGAATTTTTAGCATTATGTCCATGCTTCTGATGATGTTTTAATAAATCATGAGTACACATACATGGCACATGGTTTCCTGTTTCAGAACTTGTTCAATTTCTTTTGATTGGTTTATTTCTATCAAAAGAATGGTAGAAAGTTAAAAATAATAATAATAACTTAATCCCATGATCCTAAGCCAAGTAGCCAACCCTTTCCTAGATGCTCCAAAGGACATTCATTAACTTAAAAAGGGGTATGGGGCATCATCAGTGAGTGGCAGCCTAATGTTGTGGAGCATATATTGCACCCACTGCAATTAACCTAATGTTAGCACCTCTAGGCTGGACATGGGGTCATCAGGCTTGTAGCAGTGAGTGGCAGGCTCGTCTCCTTGTTTGATTGACATGATTTTCTTTTAATCTCAAAACCACCTAAAATAATTGGACTTGGTATGATACAGCAGGAGTGTTGATTTATGGGTGTTGGTTTTAATTTAGGATAACAGCCGAACAGGATGGATTTGATGACCCCCTTTCCATAACCACAAAAATTAAATATACATTTGATTTTGAAACAAAGTTCCATCATGTTCATGTCTACTTGGCTTGGATCTTTGGTTCCTAAGTAAGTTATTATAAAGTCGATCAAGCAAGTATTTAAAAATCAAAGGACAACTCTAATTTGCAGAGCTTTGATGGAACAAAAATTAATAAACATCAATATGTTTGTGGAATCTGAAACCGAGAGATACATATATATATATATATATATATATATATATATATATATATATATATATATATATATATATATATATATATATATATATATATATATACAGGAAAATACTCAATTTACAAAGAACTGCTCACAACTAATCCAAAGGGTTGCCATCCTCTACCACTTTTGAGGTTTGAGATTCTTCTGTTAATTTATTGACTTAAAACAACACAAAGAACTTGTTTTGTATCTTAATATCCTAATTACTTCTAGTGTTTACACTGTAAATAAATTAAAGTTACAAGAAACCAAAGAAGTGAAAATGATAGAGAATAGTTCCCATATATAGATTGATGTGGTCATGCCATTGTACATATAAGCAAGGATTAAACAGTTAATCCTAAATTTTTGCTTCTTTAAATCAAAATTCAATTAGTAATACCAAATGGTCTATTTGAACTTAAAGATATATTCTACATGTCCAAATGGTCTATTTTAAGTTTTTCATTCACATTGAATACATATAAAAATGTTTTTTATTGGTGGGGGGAGTACCCCTTTTTATGTAATTTACATAATACCAATGTTTATTTTATTTTTAAGCACATAAAGCCTATACCATCCCAAATACTAAAACCATTAATTTCATCAGAAAACATATTCCTTATCTCCAATTGAGGAACAGTTGCAGTAGGATGTAAAATTCAGACCATAATTGTGAAAATGGACAACAATTGCGGAATGGAGGTAGCATAATAAAGTTAAGAAATTGCTTCTTATGAACAAAGATCATTAGTCTAGTGAAAATTATATGTTTGATGTTTGCAGCTCAAATTATATGTAGTGTGGAGGACCATTTTGGGAGGTGCCCAAGGGAAGAAAAAATGGAAGAATATCTAAGGCTAGTGAAACCACACAACTACATAATAATTTGACCCCCAATTTTGAAACCCAATTCACAATTTGACCATGATAATCATAGAACAAAGAGGACTACAAAAACCCATAAACAATCAACACCCAAGAGAATCACATGCCTAAAATCGTGATTGAGAGAAGAGAATCAAGGAAAATCATGAAGAGGAGAATTTGGGATACCTCAAAATCGTGGAAACCGACGTTGTAATCTATGGAAGTCGGAGGCCATAAGGATGGAAGTATGGAGATCGAAGACAAAACAACAAAATTTCTGGAGGACTCCTTCTCGCTCGCTCTTCCTCAGTCTCTCGACCGGCGGTTGCGGCCCAAACCCTAGCGCCGCCACCGCCACAACACGTCGCCGTCACCACCCCTCAGCCTCACATATCTCTCTCGGCGTTCACACACGCCTCCCAACACTCACCCGTCTCTGTCTCTCCCCCTCGATCGCCGCTGACCGGTGCAGATCCGCCACCACAGGTGGTTGGGTTTGCAGAGCAAAAATGAGAGAAAGTAGCATAAGGGGCTGGGATGATTAGGTTAAGAATATCTGAAAAGGGGATGGCACTGTTCTTATGAACAGGGGCTGGAAACAGCTTACAAACAGTATACATTTACCTGGTAAATGTAAGTATTATAATTTCATGGGGCCTGTTGATTCTTGACTTAATGTAATCTGTAAGCCCAACTTTTATTTTGATTCAAAAAATGGTTTTATTTTAAGCCCAATTTACTAGGGCATGCTGATTCTTGACTTTCTGTAGTATGTGCGCCTGGCCCTGACCGACTAGGGGGACGATTCAATGGCTACGGATTAGGGTAAATCAAAACATTGGGATGTCTTCTGTCTTTTGGATAAATCATAAATAACATTTATTGCTTTTTTTCAATTGTTAATGTAATTTATTGGATTCTTATAATCTATTTTATCATATTGGTGAACTTTATATATATCTATTTAAAAAAAAAAAAATTTAAGGGGCCACTTTTATGAATTTTGCATAAGGCCTCCAAAATCAACAAGACGGCACTGCTTAAGATTGATGGGCTCTGGGCAATTGTCTACGTTGAACTTTCTCATGTCCGGTCCTGATGATCGTCCGGTCATACAATTGATTAACAACTTAAGTAGGACATAAGCTGGACATAAGCTGAAACTTTAATGACTTAAACGATACAACATTAACCTTATGCAATGTAAACACACTTAGAAGAGTATTTTAGTAATTACACCTATATTTAACAATTAACCGAAAAACATTTTATTTTAATAGAAATAAAAAAAGAAATTATAACTATATATTGTTGGCGACACATAAAGCCTTCAGCAAATCCTGACCGTTCGATCCTGATCCATTGATTATCAGCCATTGATAAGCTCTGAATTACATATTTACTTTAATACCCTTAAAAAACCGCTTCTAAACTACTACGGTAGGGGTATAATTGTAAATCACAACACCCCACTACTTTAATTAAACCACCTTACACATAGTGGAGAAGTTATCAGCCATTGATAAGAGCTGAATTACATATTTACTTTAATACCCTTTATAAACCGCTTCTAAACTACTACGGTAGGGGTATAAATGTAAATCACAACACCCCACTACTTTAATTAAACCACCTTACACATAGTGGAGGAGTTATCAAGGGAAGTGGCCACAAATTTAGGAGGGGACAACTCATAAATACGTAACACATACAAATGGCATCAAGTATTTGAGAGATTCTCAATTATTCTACTTCTTACAAACTGACAACCAATGGCAGATATCAACAACAACGAGATTCAGCAGCCGGAAAACATGTCGCCAACAGCAACCGAGATAATGGACTGCATTCAGGAACAATATGATCCAAACTATGAGGTTTATAACCTACATTGTACTTTCTGTCCTTAGTATTTACAATTTATTAATACATATTTTTCCAGTGCTACGATTCCCTTCACGACAATACTCCAGAGTTGACACATGTTCCATGTCATTTTTTATTATGGAATAATTGTGTTTATACACGTCTAATTTCATACACTGTTATGCAGTATTTTTTAATTAAGACTTAATGCAACTGCCATGTTTCCAACAAGAACTTCCGGACCTTACCACCAATGCTCCACCGTTGGATTTGGATGAGGTAATTATAGCAAAACTTTATAACATTGTTTAGCCGATTGTTTTTTCGCTAACCATTGATTTTTTCTAACAACTATAGCGGTTACACAAACAAGGGCATAAACATAAAATTACACATCAACTTCCATTATTTTAGTATTAGATTTACGTCATTTGTGAGAGATAATGGGGAGTTATGCAGTTTTTTAAATAGTGGGGAGGTTATTAGGTTTTTTAGATTAATTAAATGGGTAAATATTACAAATAGTTTAAATAGTTAAAATGTTAGCAGTTATTTACATTATTAGAATAATGTAAAAATAACGATGAGGTTGGGTACTTACCAGAAATTGCCACATAGGACATGGATCTGGCTCATAGAGCTTCGGTTTGGCCATTGTCATTCTTTACTCATTTAACCAGTGTGTAATTAATACCTTTATATATACAAAACATTAAAAAAAATAGTTTCATATGTTTTCTTTCCGTTGGTTTTATAACACATATAAGTTAAACTTCGTACAGATAATGTGACACCCTTGCCACATTAACCACCAATTACCATTCACCCAGGATTAATCACCAACAAACACATAACATAATGATCTGATAGCTTAATAATAGTGCGGAAGCAAAATACATAAATAAAGTATTACAACAGAATTTAACACCCTACGGTGCTACAAAGGTTACACATCTAAATCTATAAACTTGAACTGAATTACATCATCCCCAAATTATTACAACATTGATTTCATAAAACAAATACCAAGCTAAACAGTGGAAATCTTCAAACACTTCAACTGATAACTTAGCTAGACGGTCCCGCAGCGGATTTCCCTTTTCCTGTAAAAATTCAACAACTGAAAGGGTAAGCTAAAGCTTAGTGAATACCAGATGATTTTCACACATTCTACAAATCTTTATGATGCCCCCAGAGTATCCGCGGTAACACATACCGTATACTCCACACGTATCCCAGATACGCAAACCTGAGCCGCAGCTCCTTCGAGCTGACACTCGGCATAAGAACAACCAACCATCTGAGGCAGACATTACATCGGGGATGACCTACTGTCTATCCTGACCACAGAGGTGTCAAACTCTTGGTCATATAGCACAGTAACATCAGAGTACAGATGCGACCACGCAGGTCCATCGAAAGGATGCACAACAAATGAACGGACATGCAACAAATATGAATGTGCATCAACATAAACGCATGTTAGTAGAATGCCAAACGAACATGAAACAACAGGCCTCAGCAGGCAATGCAAACATAAAGCAGATGCAGACATGTTAAAATCAAAGGTACTCACAGTGGGTGCGTTTTTATCTTTAATCAAATTTTATTTCTCCTCGGGATTTCAACCGGATCAACCAAGTACCCCACTGTGGGTTAAACAACACCACAAGGGACCTGTAAGTCATTTGTAACAACACATTGTGTTAATATCTTGTTTAATTCCATAAAACTTAATTTTTATAAGTTTTACCATTTTTGATCCCAAATTCGGATCCATGTCCGAATTCGGACCCCACCCGAATTCGGACCCCCAATTCGGTTCTCAATATATGCCCTATTTCGGACCTATGCCAAATTCGGACCATATCCTAATTCGGTCCATATCCGAATTCGGACCTCAACCGAAATATCACTACTTGGAAATTATTTTGCTAATCTGAAATCTGGGCCCATCCGAATTCGGACCAGATCCGAGTTCATCTCGGATCCGAATTCGGACCCCAACCCCATTCGAATTTGTTCTAAGTTTATAAAATTTCCAGATTTAATTCCTTCATTTTTGGTACTAATTCAATACATGAAATAAATTATACCAACTAAAATACACTTAATTTCAACCACTTTAACACTATCATTAACCTCTTTCATGCACCAAATCACAACCTTTTCAACCTTTTTCATCATTTTTCGAACACACACACTAAAACACACACAAATCTTCGAAAATCATACTTATAGTGCGAATCAGAAGCTGAAATTTTGTACATAGCATCTTATATACTAGATTTAAACTAACCCACAATAACATCATACATGCATAAACATTTGCAACCTCAAATCTCATTTTCGGATTTGAACAAAACCGAACCAAATTGCTTCTAATTTCGAAATTTAAAGAATGTTTACCTTAATTCTTCGATTGCAGTGTTGATTGTTCCTTGAATGCAACCTTGTTTCAAATTTTCAGACTTCGAATCCAAGTTTTGATGATCTTGAATATTTTAGAGAGAGAGCCGAGAGAGAAAGAGTTCTAGTGAGAGAGAGTGGTGATTGGAAATGAAAGACCTTTGGTCTTTTATTTCAAAATTCCTTATTTTAACATCTTTAGTCCCTCAACTCATCAGATCCCATTTACTACTGATTTATAAAATAAAAGATTTCTATCTTTTATTTATTATCCTCAATGCTTTAAATAATTATTTTCACTTAATAAATAAAATTCTAAATTTCCATAATATGCAACCAACTTCCATAAATTCAAATACATAATCATTATCAATAATTTAACTTAATTTACAAATTTAAACTTAATAATCTTCAAATACAATAAATTAAATCCGAGGATGTTACAGCATGGGCTCCACCACGCTCAACTTCGTCCTCGAAGTTACTCGGATTCGAACAGCTTCGGGTATTTCTTCAACATCTCAGACTTAGGTTCCCACGTATGATTTGCTCCTTCGTGATGCTTCCAACGAACAAGCACCATCTCTATCTCTTTACTTCTCAATTTCTTCACTTTTGTGTCTAACACACACTCCGGCTCTTCAACATACCGGAGCCTTTCGTCAATCTTTAGCTCGGTGTAATCAGCCCAATCCTCGTTTTCGGTTGTAAACGACTTTCTAAGGTTCCCCACATGGAACACCGGGTGTATGCCCGACATCTCTTCAGGCAATTCTAGACGATATGACTGGTTTCCAACTTTTTCTATTATCTTAAATGGCCCAACAAATCTCGGAGCCAGCTTTCCTCTTTTTACAAAACGTGTAACACCCCTCATAGGTGACACCTTCAAATAAACCCAATCATTTATATCGAAACTGATTGGCTTGTGCCTCCTGTCGTAATAACTTTTCTGGCGATCCTGGGCCGCCTTCATATTCTGTCTCACCAACTGAATCTTTTCATTCGTTTCTTGTAGTAATGCCGGCCCAGCAATCGGCGTTTCACCGGTTTCCTTCCAACATGTAGGAGTCCTACATCTTCTCCCATACAATGCCTCAAACGGCGCTTTCTTGATCGTCGCGTGGTAACTGTTGTTATATGAAAACTCGATCAGTGGCAAATGATCGTCCCAATTGCCACCGAGGTCCAACACACACGACCGCATCATATCTTCAAGTGTCAGGATAGTCCTTTCACTTTGACCATCGGTTTGCGGACGGTAAGCCGTACTCATAGCAATCCTCGTTCCTAACCCTTCTTGTAATGCCGACCAGAAGTTGGAAGTAAATCGGCTGTCTCGATCTGATACTATGGACTTCGGTACTCCATGTCTAGCAACTATCTCAGCCACATAGATCTGTGCTAACCTTTCCAGAGAATATCCTTCCCGAATCGGAATAAAGTGTGCGGACTTAGTTAACCTATCGACTATCACCCAAACTGCATCGTGTTGACGCCTAGTCTTCGGCAACTTTGTAACAAAATCCATCGTTATGTGTTCCCACTTCCATTCCGGAACGGGAAGCGGTTGCAAACTACCGTATGGTTGCTGGTGTTCGGCTTTCACTAACCGACAAGTTCGGCATCTCTCCACGTACTGTCCGATATCTTTCTTTAATCCGGGCCACCAGAAGTCTGCTTTCAGCTCGTTGTACATCTTTGTGCTCCCGGGATGTACAGAAAACTTAGACTGATGAGCTTCTTCTATTATTACATTTCTCATGCCTCCATACTTTGGCACCCAGATTCTTCCGTAAACTCCTTTCAGACCCGATTCGCTCGTTTCCATATTCTTAATCTGTGCCCTTATATCCTCAGCACCAACATTCTCGTCTTTCAAGGCTTCCTCTTGAGCGGCTTTGACATCATCAATAATAGTGGATGTTAACATAGTAGATGTCAACATGTAACAACAATCCTTAGTATATGCTTTGCGGCTCAAAGCATCGGCTACCACGTTAGCCTTTCCAGGATGGTAAAGGATTTCACAGTCATAATCCTTTATTAGCTCCATCGAACGTCTCTGTCTCATGTTAAGTTCTTTCTGGCTGAAAATGTATTTCAGGCTCTTATGATCCGTGTATAACTGACACTTAGTCCCATATAGATAGTGCCTCCACAATTTTAACGCAAACGTAACTGCAGTCAGCTCCAAGTCATGAGTCGAGTAGTTCTTTTCGTGCTGCTTTAATTGTCTCGAAGCATAAGCTATAACTTTTCCACGTTGCATCAATACCGCACCAAGTCCCAACCTCGAAGCATCCGTGTATACCACAAAGTCCTCATTACCCTCTGGTAGGGCAAGTATCGGTGCTTCACTTAACGTCTTTCTCAAAATATCAAACGCCTCCTGCTGCACAGTTTCCCATACAAACGGTGCATTCTTCTTTGTTAACATCGTTAAAGGGACTGCAATCTTTGAAAAGTCCTTAATGAACCTCCTATAATAGCCTGCCAGCCCAAGGAAACTTCTGACTTCTGTAGCTGAGCGAGGCGGCTCCCAATTCCTTACTGCTTCTACCTTAGCCGGATCTACAGAAATTCCGGCCCCCGATATCACATGCCCCAAAAATTGAATCTGTTGCAGCCAAAACTCACATTTTGAGAACTTGGCATACAACCTTTCCTTTCTTAACAATTCCAATAACTCTTTTAGATGATCAGCGTGTTCGGCTTCAGACTTTGAATACACCAAAATGTCATCTATAAAAACAATTACCGACTTGTCCAACATCGGTCTGCAAACTCGGTTCATCAAATCCATAAAGACAGCCGGGGCATTGGTTAACCCGAAAGGCATAACCAAGAACTCGTAATGCCCGTAACGTGTCCTAAAAGCTGTTTTAGGCACATCTTCCTCTCTAACTTTTAACTGATGATATCCCGACCTCAAGTCAATCTTAGAAAACACACAAGCTCCATGTAACTGGTCAAACAAGTCATCTATCCGCGGCAGCGGATACTTGTTCTTGATCGTCAATTTATTCAGCTCCCGGTAATCGATGCACATCCTCATGGTGCCATCCTTCTTCTTAACAAATAATACCGGAGCTCCCCACGGCGATGAACTTGGTCGAATAAAACCCTTGTCTAACAACTCCTGGAGTTGTGTCATCATCTCTTTCATCTCGGTTGGGGCAAGGCGATAAGGAGAACGAGCTACCGGTGCAGCTCCCGGGATCAGATCAATCCTAAATTCCACTTGTCTCTCAGGCGGCACACCAGACAAGTCTTCCGGAAACACATCCGGGAATTGTGAAACAACAGGCACATCGGCCAACGTCTTCTTCTCAGCCTTGGCATCTATAGCATATGCCAGGTAGGCGTCACATCCCTTTGCAACAAGCTTTCGAGCTTTTGCAACAGTCAACAAACACAGATCCCCACTTCTCCTATCCCCATAAATACAGATCTCACGCCCCTCCGGAGTAGTTATCTTGATCATACGCTTCTTACACACTATATGGGCTTCATTCTCTATCAACCAATCCATCCCGATAATCACATCAAATTCACTAAACTCGATCGGAATCAAGTCCAAATTGAAGACTACATCTTCAATCACTAAAGTGCAGTTTCGGTATACATGATCTACTTTGACTAAGGTGTTGCTAGCAGTTTCAATATCTAATACAGCAGATAGCTTAGACAAAGGCATGGCAAGTTGTTGTGCAAACATAGTAGATACAAACGATCTATTGGCACCCGAGTCAAATAATACTCTTGCAAGTAAAGAGTTTACAATAAACATACCCGTGACCACCTCCGGGTTTTCCCTAGCCTCCTCTGCAGTGATTTGAAAGGCACGAGCCGGTGCCCTTTGCGACTGACCCCGACCTCGGTTAACTGAACCGCCGCTTGAACCTCCTGAAGATCGTGTTGATGTTGGAGCAGCAACTGCTGGGGTATTCTTTCGACAATTTCGACTATAGTGCCCCCATACTCCACACTTATGGCAAGCATCAGATCTCCGTGGGCATTCATTTTGAAAGTGGCCCAACTCTCCGCAGCAAAAACACGCACGCCCGTTGGTGCACTTACCGAAGTGTTCCAGGTGACACTTGTTACAATACTGCGGCTCAGTGTTGATAGAGTAAGCACGTGCGCGACCAGAAGAACTAGACTGTCGGTGATAAGACTGTTGCGGCGAGTACTGTGATGATCGTGAAGAACCAGAGTAGCCTCCTTCGCGTTGGCGTTTCGGTGGTGAAGGTTGAGTTGGGTTGACTGAAGCAGCAGCGGACCCCATCACGTATCCCGACATACCCAAGATCTGTTCCACATTCCTGGCGGCTTCCAGTAAACCAGCAAATGTGGGGTAGCGTACGTTGCTCATCACCCTTCGAATCTCCAAATCAAGACCAGCCTCAAACCTGGTCACTTTCCTCTCCTCGGTATCCACTTGATGAGGCGCGAACAAACTCAGGCTCGTAAACTCTACAGCGTACTGGGACACAGACTTAGTCCCCTGAATCAGCGTCATGAACTTAGCTTCAAGTCTTCGGCGCTCATCGGCCGGGCAGTACTGCTGAGTGAAGATATCAGTAAACTCAGCCCATGTCATAACAGATACTCTTTCCAAGGTTAACGCATTCACCATCGAGTTCCACCACATTATTGCGTCTTTGGTGAACATGGCAGTAGCGAATCGGACCATATCCTTCTCAGCACAATCGCTGATTCGGAAAGTCCTTTCTGTAGCTGTTATCCATTCCAGTGCAGTAACAGCATCCCCCAACCCAGTAAATTCAACGGCTCCATTTCCCTTAAAGTCCTTGAAACGACAACCCCTGGGCTTATTAGATGACCCAGTGTTGTCACCTTGCTCGTCATCGTTTCCCTCTCTTTCCTTATTCTTCCTTTTGTCTTCCCTTCGCTTAGCTTCGGCTTCATCTCGAGCCCGAAACTGGTCTTGTATCATTCGGTTTTGCTCAGCCATCATGGCTAGCATCATTTCTCTCGTCTCTTCTGGTGTCATTCCTCCTCCAGACATGTTCTGAAATATGAAACATATAACTTATTTAGTAACATGTCATTTATTTATAGACACCACCCAATTGTCCCGTATGATAGTCAATATTCTTATGATTACTAGATCTAACCTATCTTAGTTCAGATCATTACTTAGCATCACTACATGTCAACACTTAATGTTTGAGACCAAGACCTCCCGGACACTTGAATCTCAAACTACTGCTCTGATACCATACGCTGTGACACCCTTGCCACATTAACCACCAATTACCATTCACCCAGGATTAATCACCAACAAACACATAACATAATGATCTGATAGCTTAATAATAGTGCGGAAGCAAAATACATAAATAAAGTATTACAACAGAATTTAACACCCTACGGTGCTACAAAGGTTACACATCTAAATCTATAAACTTGAACTGAGTTACATCATCCCCAAATTATTACAACATTGATTTCATAAAACAAATACCAAGCTAAACAGTGGAAATCTTCAAACACTTCAACTGATAACTTAGCTAGACGGTCCCGCAGCGGATTTCCCTTTTCCTGTAAAAATTCAACAACTGAAAGGGTAAGCTAAAGCTTAGTGAATACCAGATGATTTTCACACATTCTACAAATCTTTATGATGCCCCCAGAGTATCCGCGGTAACACATACCGTATACTCCACACGTATCCCAGATACGCAAACCTGAGCCGCAGCTCCTTCGAGCTGACACTCGGCATAAGAACAACCAACCATCTGAGGCAGACATTACATCGGGGATGACCTACTGTCTATCCTGACCACAGAGGTGTCAAACTCTTGGTCATATAGCACAGTAACATCAGAGTACAGATGCGACCACTCAGGTCCATCGAAAGGATGCACAACAAATGAACGGACATGCAACAAATATGAATGTGCATCAACATAAACGCATGTTAGTAGAATGCCAAACGAACATGAAACAACAGGCCTCAGCAGGCAATGCAAACATAAAGCAGATGCAGACATGTTGAAAATCAAAGGTACTCACAGTGGGTGCGTTTTTATCTTTAATCAAATTTTATTTCTCCTCGGGATTTCAACCGGATCAACCAAGTACCCCACTGTGGGTTAAACAACACCACAAGGGACCTGTAAGTCATTTGTAACAACACATTGTGTTAATATCTTGTTTAATTCCATAAAACTTAATTTTTATAAGTTTTACCATTTTTGATCCCAAATTCGGATCCATGTCCGAATTCGGACCCTACCCGAATTCGGACCCCCAATTCGGTTCTCAATATATGCCCTATTTCGGACCTATGCCAAATTCGGACCATATCCTAATTCGGTCCATATCCGAATTCGGACCTCAACCGAAATATCACTACTTGGAAATTATTTTGCTAATCTGAAATCTGGGCCCATCCGAATTCGGACCAGATCCGAGTTCATCTCGGATCCGAATTCGGACCCCAACCCCATTCGAATTTGTTCTAAGTTTATAAAATTTCCAGATTTAATTCCTTCATTTTTGGTACTAATTCAATACATGAAATAAATTATACCAACTAAAATACACTTAATTTCAACCACTTTAACACTATCATTAACCTCTTTCATGCACCAAATCACAACCTTTTCAACCTTTTTCATCATTTTTCGAACACACACACTAAAACACACACAAATCTTCGAAAATCATACTTATAGTGCGAATCAGAAGCTGAAATTTTGTACATAGCATCTTATATACTAGATTTAAACTAACCCACAATAACATCATACATGCATAAACATTTGCAACCTCAAATCTCATTTTCGGATTTGAACAAAACCGAACCAAATTGCTTCTAATTTCGAAATTTAAAGAATGTTTACCTTAATTCTTCGATTGCAGTGTTGATTGTTCCTTGAATGCAACCTTGTTTCAAATTTTCAGACTTCGAATCCAAGTTTTGATGATCTTGAATATTTTAGAGAGAGAGCCGAGAGAGAAAGAGTTCTAGTGAGAGAGAGTGGTGATTGGAAATGAAAGACCTTTGGTCTTTTATTTCAAAATTCCTTATTTTAACATCTTTAGTCCCTCAACTCATCAGATCCCATTTACTACTGATTTATAAAATAAAAGATTTCTATCTTTTATTTATTATCCTCAATGCTTTAAATAATTATTTTCACTTAATAAATAAAATTCTAAATTTCCATAATATGCAACCAACTTCCATAAATTCAAATACATAATCATTATCAATAATTTAACTTAATTTACAAATTTAAACTTAATAATCTTCAAATACAATAAATTAAATCCGAGGATGTTACAGATAACAATTGAGTTTGAAGTTAATAAAGATATATTGTATTATTAAAAGACTATTAAAACTTTTAACCAGTGTGTAATTTAATACATTTATATATACAAAACATTAAAAAAATAGTTTCATATATTTTATTTTCGTTGGTTTTATATCACATATAAGTTAAACTTCATACATCTAATAATTGAGATTGATGTATATAAAGATACATTATATTATCAAAAGACTATTTATAAAACTTTTAAACGGTAAACCCGGGCACCGCACGGGAAAAATACTAGTATATAGTTGCTAAAAGGGTTTTGGAAGGTAGTTTGAGAGTGGAAAGGTCACGTGAGGCGTTTGCAGTGTGTACCTTAACCTCAACCTGAACCGCTGGTCCACCATCCTTACGGTACGACCTCAATTTTGCTCTTTCTTTTGTTTTTTGTTTTTTTAAACCTGCAAATTCCCTACCATACATTCCTCATGTCTATATAAATAAAAAAAAATGTTTTTAGTTTTTCAAAAAATAAAAATAATTTAAATATGGGTTAATTGTAATTTTCATTCAAAGTATTTTTTTAATGAGATTTAATAATATGCTTTAACTTCGATTGATCTTATGTTACTGTTTAATAGTTGTGGACCTGTAATTTGATAGAAGGAGAAATACGATCAAAGTGTAATGTAATTTGAAGATCATACTTTCATAAATAATAACTAAGGATCATAGTCAGAAAAAAACGTACGTTTTAAAGATACAAGTCGTAAAAAAGTAGTTCAAGTGACATTCCTTAGCTAGTTTTTAAAATTTTTGATCTTTGAATATACGTTTTTCAAACCCAAAAATCCCTTAAAATTCAAAGTATGACTTTTTTTTAGCTATAAAACTAAAGCTAACCCAAAGTATGTCAAACTTGCATGTCATAAGATGAATGTAAAATAAATCATGTTTTTAGTTGATTAAATACATTTAATACACATGGAAAAGTGGCACAAAAGAGGTTGCCAATATAGGTGAATAATCTCTGAAAAAAGTTTAAATTCTAATACTGATTACGAAATGATAAAAAGTAAAAGTAAGATATTCAAAAGTTTAGAAATATTGTTGTTTTTCTTTAAACAAGCCAATTTATATATCTATTTTGAGATAAGTAAAGTTGTCTTGACGACACCCAACCATTCCTTCTATGTTACCTTGACATTACAAGTCAATACGAAATCCTTTAATTAAATGACATTTGGCTCGTTGCAATGTTATTTAAGAAATAATGAAAATTTATCAAGTAATTAGAATATGTCAGCAAATAAAATTGATTTTTTTTTCTTTAAAGAAAAAGTGAATTTTTTTATTCCAATTCCTACGTATTCAAACCAATCAAAAGCCCATTAAACTCAAAATTCTTCATGGCCCCAAATGGGTTTATCAACTCTTAAACCTCTTTATATAAAACATACCAATTAAACCCTTCAGCTTAACCAAATTCAATGATAAACCACATACTTTCATTTTCATTTTCATTTTCATTTTCATTCATTTACAACTTTATAAAGTTTAAATTCAATTCTCATCACTTATGATTTATCCTCCAACTTAAATAACACCAAAAAGAGTGTTAACATAATAATATTCTTGCTTTCGCTTTCCGAATATATTCGATATTTGTTCAATATAAGATTTAAAATCAAATTTAATATTTTCTTTTTCAAATGCAATTTTATTGAATAAACGAGCAAGAGAAGTAACAAGCTGTCTCCAAGGTTTAATATTAAATCCATTATTAGATATCGATATCTATTTTTGTCATCTTGTTGTTAGTAAAAAAAATAGGAAGCTGAAGGTTGACATTATTGGATAAAATAAAATATTAATTAAGGTTTAATATATTGATTCATTAGTGTTTCTCTTATATCCTGTTATACTTTATAAATAATTATTAATGTAATAAAATATATATTTAAGGTTTTAATTATTATATACAGATGACCCGTGAGCTTTTAGTTATTATATTAAATCCATTATTAGAAGGGTTTTTCTTTTAATATTTCTATAAAAGAAAGGGTTAAAGTCGTACAGATGTATGTTACTTTACTGAAATTACTCAAATGACTAATCTAGTTATTTTTTTATATTATTGGTACTTGTACTTAAAATTTATTGTTGAGATGATACTTTTGATTACCGGTTACCATTCTACCGTTAAAGATATTATATATGTGTTTTTAGAAATATTAAAAGGATCTATATGCTTATGTGGATTTTCTAAATTATTTATATAGATCAAAATCCACGTAAGCACCATGTTATTAAAAACGTGTCACGTTGTCATTTGAATCAACAAAAACTGTCATATCAGCATAGTTATTGGTTAGACGTACCATATCGACAAGTTATTTGGAGTACAAGTATCATCCGGTCAAATGAAAAGGTTGCTTAGTCATTTTAGTAAATTGAGAAAAATATGTTGCATTTGTACGACTTTAATCCTAAAAGAAACCGTAGAACTATTATTAAAAAAAAAAACTCTTTTATAAATGCTAGTAAAGTTAACTTTTGAAAAGTTCTGAAATTTTTAATCAAACACAATTCTTTTGTTACAGTTATATTAATTATAAACAACTATTTATGTTAATTTATGTATTTAAGACTAAATGTTACATCTACTTTTACAAAATACATATATAAAATTAAAAACTCTAGCTCTTTTAAAAAGTTTCAGCTCCCAAAAACTCCAGGCTTTTGCGTGAAATTTATATATCATCTTTATAATGTTAATTAAAACATGTTTATGAAAAAAATTTCAAAAAAATTGTATAGATTAGATTAATGGCAAAATGGTTAATAGTTGAACAATTTTATGCATCTTGTGCATTGCAGGAACAAACAAAAAAAGACATTTTGGAGAATGTGCATACATCATTAAATATAATATTCTAACAAAATAATAAATGCTAAATAAATTCAATTGATACACTTCTAACTTTAACAAAAATTATACAAAATTCAACAAATATGATGGTGTTCATCGTGTTAAAAAAGGATGCATTAACAAAAATTTCGCAAATTCGTTTAAACGTATTGTGTTCATCGTTCATCTTGTTTGTTCATCACCTTCGTTCATTCCAACCTTCAAACCACGATGATGCACAACACATTCGTTCGTTGTACATCGTGATGCATCTTTACTTGGTTGTTCATCATTTATCTATGCATCCTTGTTCATCATCATCGTCGTTCAACATCGTTTTTTTCATCATGGCGGTGGTGTGGTTGGAGGTGCACGTGACAATGCTAGTGACGGTGGTGGTGGGAGACCTTCTGTAAAACGCTAGATTCCTACAAGAGCTTATATATATACAACCATTATAATTTCATCAAAGATTAATCGTTATACGTAGACGTATCCAAGTGAAGTCACCAAGTCAATATGTGTAGACTTTTCATTACAAATGTATTTCTATTTGAATTGTGTGGTTTCACATTATTTGCGACCCAATTACGTAGGCCACATACACAATAACTGAGACTAGCTAACTTCCAGTTCCTCACCATTCACGTGATGTTTAAACTTTTTAAGTTTTTATAATACAATTAAACCACAAGGGTTGATTTCTTGAGGATTTGGGGTTTAATTTTGAGAAATGGGTTTTTTTGGGTATTTCTATAATTATCATATAATTTCCTTGGGTGGTGTTATCCTAAAGAAAAGATCGAACTTTGGAAGAATTGTAGGATGGCATCTGTTCTATCTTCAAATTTTCAATCGCCGACGACGAGTACGAAGGGATTATTAAAGATGCTGAGGGTTAAAGACGAGCAGCATTCAAGGTCTACGAAACCCGCCACCATTCATGCATCTGCTCAGTCCGGAGAAATTGCCGCCGTTCAGCGGCTTCTCCGTGACAATCCTTCACTCGTCAATGATCGAAACCCTGTGGTAATAAATTATTCTTTCAAGGTTTTTTGTTTATTGAAAATTTGATATTAATGGTATGTTTGACAGCTCTTGTCAGAATGTGATCAGACGCAAGAGGTTTAGATTATAAGTGCGTATAATTGTGATAAGAGATGAGCCGCTCATCTTACACGTTCTGTTGTTCTTTCTTTCTCGTCAATAACATATTCATGTAACTTATAAACTTTAGTTACTTGAAAGTTAATAAACATAACTTATAAACTGATTATAATTTATAAGCTTGAATTGGGACTTGATTTTTGAAAGCAGGTTGATTATATGTTTTTTTAATACATATATGTTACTTGATTATAACTTATGAACTTGAATTGGATTCTTACTTGAATCTTGTTACAGCTGTTTGAATGTTTTTAAAGGTTCACTTGATTCAATGATATTATAGTTACTTGATACTTGACTTTAATTAAGGGTGTAAACAAGCTGAGCCCGTTTAAAAGTATCACGCTCGAGCTTGAGCTCGGCTTGTTTCGAGCTCTGTATGTAAAGCTCGAGCTCGGCTCGTAAATAATTATACAAGCTCGAGTTCGCCTCGGGTTCGACTCGTTTATTATACATATTAATTTTTTATTTAAGTTTTTTTAATTTATTTATATATTTTATATTTATTTAATCTATATATTATATATTTATTAATTAAAAACTATATTTATATATGAGCTCGTTTAAGCTCGTTTAGGCTTGCGAGCTCAAGCTCGTTTACTAAATGAGCTCATTTTTAGGCTCGAGTTCGGCTCAGGCTCATTTAACTCGAGCTTTTAACGAACCAAGCTAAGCTCGAGTAGCTCGATTCATTTACACCCTAACTTTAATCAATGATATTGGTTTGGTTTTTAGAATGCATATTTAAAATTGATAAAGACAATAGAATCAAATAATTTAAAAAACAAACAGACTTATTGAATTCTTTTATCGGACCTCAGTATCTTATCAGTTTAAAATCTTGATAAGATAATGCAAATTATTTGACAAAATCCTGACAAATGCAAATCCTTTGACAAAAAACAAATCCCAGATAAAAAAATCTGCGAATCAAACGCGCCGTAAGTGTATTTGGTTTTCATCAAGACTTTAAATTAGGATTTTGTATTATGTATTTTTGCTTTGATACGTAAGAATAACTGTTTTTTTGTGTCAATTTGTTGGTAAATCTTGAAAGTTAGACATAAATAGCTATTTATTGAGAAGGCCATTTTAGTTTATCAGAATTGCACACAACTTGTTTGATAAAATGCCTAGGAAAAACTGTGACTGAGTTTTGTTCTTCCAGTGAGATAATTGGTGGTTTTGGTGCCCTATAAGAGACATCCATCTGAGATTTATATCATCTGATAAGGATCAAGACTCAAGGACTGTTGTAAATATATAAGTAGTTACAAACTGCTTCAATTGAGGCATTAATGTATGTTTAAAGAAGATATTGCTTTAGATGCATTAGTCATTTAGCCTAGTAATTTTGAGATTGAAGAGAGTATGAATTTAGTCGTTGTAATTATACAATCAGCGAACAAGCAATAATAACCTTCAACAATATGGCTTGTGGCATTATTATTAATCAGATTCTAATGATAAGATTTGTGTGTAGAAGGGCTCAAGCCTCGAGCCCCGAAAGTCTCGGTGAACCTGAACCATGGGTGTACTTATGTGGTCCTTTGGGTATGCACGCACCTTTCTCGAAAGAAAAAAAAAAGGTACTGTTATGTAGTGTAACATTTGTAATTCTAATCCATCCCAAAATATATGTTATGATGGTGCCTACCTAACTCCGAAAACTTGTAATCACCTACGACCTCTTACAACTTTTTGCTGGTTCTGATCTTGTGGTTGGTGATGCTAAAGAGACACCTTAATAGGGGTATAATTGTGACTTTTTTTCTTATCATTCTCTAGGCACTAATTAATATAACTTAATTGGTGGGTGTTTATTGGTTGATATACTTTCACTTTTCTTATTCTTTAGGCATAGAGGCGTCTTTTAGGTAAGTTGGGGGTGTCTTTTTAGACTTCCCCTTTTGGTTTCTATGGATCCAAATAAAATGGATGTTTTGGCTCTTCTCTGTTTATACTATGGTTGAAATTCCCCATTAATGTGTAGTTGACTTTGATTATTTACATTCATGAATATTTCTTTATGCAGATGGCAAATACACCCTTACATGTTGCTGCCAGTCATAACAGTGCTGAAGTAGTTAAGTTTCTCCTGAACTTTAAAGGACCTGAAACAGTTGAGTTGGAAGCAAAAAACATGGTATGTAAAAATATTATTCACTCGTTATGTTGTGATTGCTTGTATAGTCTATTTTCTGTAGTTTTCAATTCATGAAAATTGAAGATGAGGAAAATGGAAGAAAGGCAGCTAAATAATTAATGCTTTCTGTTTACTATACTCGATTTTGCAGTATGGAGAAACTCCGTTGCACATGGCAGCTAAAAATGGTTGTAATGAAGCTGCAGAGCTTCTTCTCTCTCATGGGGCTTTTACCGAAGCCAAAGCAAATGTATGTATTTCGCTTTTGTTTTTTGTGAGAACGACTTCTATAAAATTTTAGAGAATATCATCACTTTTCTGGCATGGGTGTTGGGTTACCGATTGGAATCGTAAATTTCCAAAACGAGTTGGGTCAATAAAATTTTTATTAATGTATTAATTATGACTACAAACCTTGTACTATTTAAAATAATATCTAATTCTAATGTTTCTAGATAAAAAAAAATTTAGGAGGTTGTAAGCATTTGAATACACTTTGTTTGACTTTCGACCTGTTTCACTACTTTTAGTTAAGTTTCTACATTTTACCAATTTGAACCATTGGAGATCAAATAATTTAATCCAAATCAACCCATTTTTAACTAAATAGGTAAAAATTGCCACCTATAGTCATCCCATACCATAATGGAATCAAACTGTATAAGAAATTTAACGTTTTATCTTTCGTGTGCAGAATGGAATGACTCCATTGCACCTTTCTGTTTGGCACTCACTCAGAGCCGAGGACAACTCGACTGTGAAGACATTGCTTGAGCATAATGCAGACTGTGGTGCCAAAGATGATGTACTAATGACGGCCTGCTGGGCTGTTTTTTACATTTTCTGATGCATAAGTTAGTCCGCACAATAAATCTTGATCTGATTTTATCTTTTCTTGTGCACACAGGAAGGCATGACTCCTTTGAATCATCTATCACAAGGATCAGGAAACGAGAAGTTACAGGCACTTCTCAAATCTTACCTCGAAAAAAAGAGAAAACGTAGAGCCGTTGAAGCATGCAGCCAAACGAAAGCAAAGATGGACGACCTTGAAAAAGAATTATCGAATTTAGTAGGCCTCCATGAGCTTAAGTTACAGCTTAGGAAATGGGCTAAGGGGATGCTATTAGATGAAAGGCGAAGAGCCCTTGGTTTACAAGTGGGAACCCGAAGACCACCTCACATGGCCTTTCTAGGCAATCCAGGAACAGGTAATTAGAGCCTATGTTAGGCCGTCTGGAGTGCTTTTTGCAGATAATAATATGGTTGTAATGATATCAACTAGTTTCTAGTGTTTGGCAAACCTAATTATGTTTATAATTATTTAGTTATCTAATTATAAAGTAGTAAATAAGCAATAGTAACTGCATAATCACAAGGTAGACTAAAAATATTTATATGCCTTTGTTTAACCCTTAGCACAACTGTTACTTCGTATCACAGGGTAGGATAAAATTACTTATATACCCTTGGTAAGGCCGCTGGGGGCTTGACAAAATGACCAGGGTTCGAGTCTTGGACTCTTGGGTCTGGCAAGGGAAGCAGCAGCTTCCTGATTTGGGCCTCTGGAAGGGAAAATCTTGGCCTAACCACTTGATCAATTCAATTTACCTCGCAAGTCTCAAGTGATTGGCCTGGGTCAGTTGGCGGTGCTAGTACATTCACCTTCATAAAATAATGAGAATTTGTTGATCGGTCAACATTAGAAGTGATTATTACAATTAAGGCTGCAAACAATTTTGAATTGTCTATCAGTCAACATATGAGTTTAGCTTGGCTGGGCTTGAGCTCAACTCAAAGGTATTAGGCTGAGCTTGAAGTTGATGAGCCTTCTTAACAAAGACCTGAGCTTGGCTTGAGCTAGATTCAAGCTTTAACTGAGAGCTTGAATGGCTTGAAATATTCATCTATGTTCTATAGGGCATGCTTGACTTGAAGGCGCAAATAGCTTGAAAATATCTGTAATTTTGTAAGAAGTCGATGGAATTCAACTCGCTAGAGTTGAGTTCAAGTCAAGCTCAAAGAATTCTATGAAAGCTCAATTCTTTTGCCTCCTTAATTAATTAAGTACAATTGTTTATAAGATTCTAGTTACTCGAATTGCACATCCAAAACCTAATTTCGGGGTGAGGGGAGGAGCAAATTGTATTTTTATTATGTGTTTACCTCATGGGTGCTAATTTATGTATTCTGCAGGTAAAACAATGGTAGCTCGGATCCTTGGGAAATTACTTTTCATGGTTGGAATTTTACCGACCGATAAGGTAACAGAGGTACAAAGGACTGATTTAGTAGGCGAATTTGTTGGCCATACAGGACCCAAGACAAGGAGAGTGGTATGCAGCTCTTCTTTTGAATTGTGTGTGTGTGTGTGTGTTTTTTTTTTTGCGTGGATCTTGTTGAGGGTATTGTGTGAAAAGATCAAATTTCCCTTGGTGGGAAGCATGGATTTTTTCTACACATGAAAGTATGAAACAAGAAAAACAACCATTAAACCCATATTCCGAAGAATTAAAACTTTTACATTGAAATGCAGTTAAAGGAAGCTGAAGGTGGGATTTTGTTTGTAGATGAAGCTTATCGTTTGATACCAGTGCAAAAATCAGATGATAAAGACTACGGATTGGAAGCCCTTGAAGAGATTATGTCAGTTATGGATTGTGGTAAAGTGGTTGTCATCTTTGCGGGCTATGGTGAACCAATGAAGCGCGTAATTTCCTCCAACGAAGGTTTTTGTAGAAGAGTGACTAAATTTTTCACCTTTGATGACTTTAGTACCCAAGATTTAGCCAATATTCTTCATCTAAAAATGAATAATCAAACTGAAGGCAGTATACTATACGGGTTCAAATTGCATCCTTTGTGTTCAGTTAAAACCGTAGCAAATCTTATAGAGACTGAAACAACCAAGAAACAGAGAACAGAGATGAACGGAGGTTTGGTGGATCCTTTGTTAGTGAATGCTCGAGAAAATTTGGATTTGAGACTTAGTTTTGACTGTATGGACACCGATGAGATGCTGACAATCACATTAGAAGATTTACAGGGCGGGCTTAGGTTATTTTCAAAATAATAAAAGGATGAACGGTTCCTTTTTGATCTGGCTCTCGATATGCTTTTCTTGTGATTTTAGAGCTTATTTTGATCTGGTTCCATTTTCAAAAGTCTTGGAAGATTTTCATTATAAAATCAAAGTTCCATCTTGATAGAACTCAAAATAAAATACAAATAAATTTCTTCGTTATTGCAATCCAAAGACACCCACACAACAAAAGGATAACAATTCACTCATGTGCCGTTTGGTTTGGTGGATTTAGACAATTCATTTAGAATTTAGATTTAGGATCTTCACGTGTCATGTTTGGATAAAATCTGTAAAAAAAAAAATTTATTTAGCTTCATTTAACATTTCATAATTCTCATTTCATAATCCACTTATCCTCTTAATTATTTTAAAATCCTATCATTTTATAATCCATCATTTCACATTCATGCACTCCAAACGGCACCGTAAATTCCTATGTAATCGGTAAGGCAAACGCCCGTGACAGTTCTCACACTTCATACATGCAATGAATTAATTAAATATCAATTATTGTTTTTATAAATTGAATATTAAGGCATTTTTATAAGACGCTTTGGCCGAGTTTAGGGGTGTGCAAAATAACCGAACCCGAATAACTCACCCTAACCAAACCTTAATCGAGTTAAATGGGTCGGGTTATTCAATTTTCGGGTTTTTTATTCGCAAATAGCTTGATTTACGGGTAGAATTCATGCTTATTCGGGTACCTAAATAACCGGCATAACTCGTTTACTATATATTTGTCAATTTTTGATTTGTTTATAATTATAACCAGACGTTTTGCATGGGGTTTCTCCACGAGACTTCGAATCTGTCAAAGTGTCAAGGCCACGTTTGTTTTTTTTTTTAAACTTCCAACACAGTATTATATCGAATCATAAGAAGCATTGATATAAAAGACGCTTTGGCCGAGTGGTTAAGGCGTGTGCCTGCTAAGTACATGGGGTCTCCCCGCGAGAGTTCGAATCTCTTAGGCGTCGTTTCGTTTTTTATTTCAAATAAAACATCATATAAATCTGCCTTTTATAAAATACTCATGATTTTTAAAATACATCATCTCATATATATTCTTTAATATTTTGCGACAACCGTAAAAGTTGATTGCAAACATTCTTTTTAAGTTCTAAGACTTACCAAATGTATAAAATTGGTTAGGATGAGTCGACTTGAGTAATGTGTAGGGGTGTAACCGAGTCGAGTCAAGCTCGAAACTTAAGTAAATAATTTAACAGGCTCGAGCTCAGCTCATTAATGTATATGTAAAATTTTTATTTAATTTTTATTGTATAATTTAATCTTATAATATATTTAATTTTATTGTATAATTCAGTCATATAATATATATACAACTGATGCGCTTAATTAAAATATATATTTATATAAGGTTCATCTATACATGTTTAGACTTGGAAGCTTGATGTGTAAACTTCAACTTTTAGTTCGTTTGTTAAAACAACCTCGCATTCAAACTCGAACGCAGCTTGGGCCCGAGGCGGAGTTAGCAAGGAGGTAGAATGGTGGTGCTTGGTGCTTACTACTTAGCCCCTCTCAACCAATCAAATAAACTTGTATTCCAATTTAGGAAGAATTTCATATATACCCTTCCTAAACTTTATAATATCATATATATTTTAAATAAAATTTTAATATGATATATATCCTTCTAAATTTCATAATATCACATATACCCAACCTATGTTATTAATATAACATATATCCCTATTATACACCATTAGTATCATTTATACTCAAATTCATTAATTTAATTATTTTAAAACTCATAATTAATAAAACATATTAATTAATGATCAATATACTCTCATTTAGTTATTCTTTAAACTAAACTTCATAGGATCATAGTTACCTTAATATTATTTCCCATATAGTAATTATATATAATTTATTTTCTAAAACCTTTATCATATAAATTCTGGCTCTTAAAACAAATTGATAGTAACAATACAATTATTGTGAAACTTTGTTTTGTCTAAAAAAATGGCTTCTTTATTAATGAAAATAATCCTATATTTATAATAAAATATTAATTTACTAATAATATACAAAATTCATCCGGTAATTTTAATATTAATATTTTCTCGTTACTAATTATTAAACAAATTATTATAAAACCGGACTCTAAATATATATGATATAATATAAATAATTTTATCGTTAACACAAAATATACACAACTAATAACATTGGATAACAAGTAAAAACTCAAATAATTTATTAAATATAAAAATTAAAAAAAGTAAACTAAGAAAACAATAATTATAAAACGAAAGCAAACTTGGAAAAAAAAAAAGAAACTGATGTATATAGAAAACAAAAAATATATACCAAATTTAAAAAAATATGTCATACAACTATAAATTTCGAAGTGGCCACCACCAAAGGTAGGAGGGGTTCCCCTTGGTTGAGGTCTCGGGTTCGAACCTTACCAAGTGCGTTTCTCCTTAGGTGGAGGTGTAAGGTTTGGTCCTCACTCTCAAGATGTGTAACATCCTCAATTTTGATAAAATAATTAAACTACTAATTATTCACTCAACTAATGAATTGAGTGGTTCATCTATGTTAATCAATAAGTAAAGATTGAAAATTTTTATTATTTAAGAAAATATATTAATGTTAAATTAAAAACCTATAAATAGGTAAACTGGACTTATACATATATTTGAGTCCGGTTAACTCATACATTGCTATAATATCCTCATGATAAGGGTACCAATTAAATCTATTAAATTTCCTAAGGAATTTCAATTTGAATATTTTAAATTTTGATTATTTTAGAAACTAACCACAAGCTTTAACTACTTGTACTATGTGTTTAGTTCTTGTAATTTGGCAATCCATAGTCTTATGTACAAATCCCTCAAGCTAAAGGTACAAGTACCCTAAGCATACATATATTGATATAATAATTATGATGGTGAACAATAAGAATATTGAGGGTTGAATTTGGACAAAAGAAGACTTAAAGGGGGGTGGGTTGCAACTTTTGGCCAATTGGGAGATTTATTTCACTCCCCAATCGTGGTCATCCCTAATTCTTTCATCACCTCCCAAATAACTTTCTGCACTATGAAGAAACCAAAGGTTAGGGCATCAAAATCTATTGCTAAATTTGCTAGGAAAGTTCAGAGTTTAGGTGCAAATAATTCAACAAACTCAAGGTATGATTTTCCTTTCCATCATATGCTCTTCCTTTTTCCCTTTCATAGCTTGAGTAGCAATTATTCAAAAAGGATGGAGAGTTGAAGGTCTTGATGAACTAAAGAGCTTTAGTAGTACAATAGACAATTGATTGTATGAATTCTGGAGTAGTAAACTCCATGAAAGCACGAATTTAAAGAAAATGAAATTGGTAAAAATATTGAATTGGATAGAGTTTTGGAGTGATTCAATCATGTGTTTATGTTAAAATGAGTTAGTATATGTTTATATGTATCAAATATATCATAAAATGAAGCCTTGAAGTGCTTTTGAATGTTAAAAATGAGTTTGGAATGGAAGAGTTACGAGCAGAGGCTGAAAAATCGTCATTCTGCAGTGCAGGGCTGAGGAACTCGCCGAGTTTAACACCAGATGGGCCACTTTTTACAAAATAAAAATTGTAGCCCTATGTGTCCTCTTCGTCTGGGCTTTTGAATCACCTAAATCCGAGTTCGTATGAAAAAGTTATGGTCAAAATACGAAAGTAATACGAGTCGAAACCGGTTCACCCGAAACACTTATTTTACCGCCCTATAATGATACTATAAAATGATGAGATCATTTTATAATCTTATAATACTTAAATTAACATTTAACATCGACCAAAAGTCTATAAAACTCAATAAGAGTCGTATCAGTGTCGATAAATTCGGAAACTTAAACCGAAAACGTTTATACACTTCAATTAACTTCCAAACCTTATGATATATTATTATAAGCTAATGAATACTTTGAACATCATTATTTAATAGGTTTGGAGCTTGAAGAAATGTCGGTTATCGATTCGAGGCGTTAAGTGGCCTTATTGGCCGTATTGAGCCTTCAGGGCTATTATAGCCTATTGTACAGTGAGTTCTAGCATTGATGTGTGTGTTGCATACATAATTACATGTTTATTTTATTTATGACATTGTGCATATCTAATTGGCATCATCCTCTTATATGATGCATTGCACTGATTTTATTATACTGCCCTATTGGCGGTATTATTTAATCATGACCTATGGCCAGCATACCTCATTTGATACCTTTCATTACATATATTGACCTTCATGTGCTTGAATATCGTTCATTTCATGTTTCACATGATTACACTTGATTACCCATTGTGAGTTATGCTCATTTATCATTGGCCTCACTGGATATCCAGATTATCATTATTATTATTAAACGCCTTACTTTGTGTTTGTGCGTATAAATTCCTATTCCGCAATGAGCTCGCGGGTAGGTGGCCGGACATGGAAGCCGGTTGGAGTTGCGCAGCTGGACATGGATTCACAGCTGGGGCAACGGCGGGTAGCGGGTCATGCACCGCAACCTATGCAAATTAATGGGCTATGCCCACATCAATTTTATTAAAAGATATTGCACTTGTCATTTCATAATCATTTTATCATTTATACATGTTGTATGTTTTGCACTCCATATCGATCTAGTAACTCACTTAGCAAATTTTATTTGCTAACCCCTCACTTTTATATACCTCAGGTGGATTAGTAAATGCATAGTGATTGCTGACCCTGGTCCTAGAGTTTAAACGGACCGCAATTGAAGTCTTGACATTCGGTAAAAGTTAATTTAATATTGTGATACTTTTGGGTAGTCTGTCTACCAACACACTTAGATGTGTACATATAGACACTCAATGTCTTTGATGGATGATAGTTGTTGTAACTATTTAGAATTATCTTGTAAATTTACTTTACATTCTAAATCATGGTTTATAACTAAACAGGGATATTGACCTCGTGCGAACGGGTCATGTCCGATTTTCTTTAAAAAATTATGTTAATTATAATTAATTTACTGCAACCCCATTTTTATTATATTACGTTGATATGAGTGTTTCAATTTGGTATCAGAGCCAATGTTCATTGCATGAGTATAGTCGACGATACTCTACTATGAGCTCGGTTTCAGATGCTTGTAATGGCCGCCTAGGCAACACTATTATAACATAAGTTAGGTTATGATTTGGCCTAGGACGGGTACGGGTTAGGATGACAATAATATCAACCATATACTTAATGCGTGTATATACGCTTAATGTCATACAACTTAGTGGCTGGACATATTGAACTAACTCCCAATATGGGAATTGATTCTAGTTATGAAAATAGGCGTACAGTGAAGAATGCCTAATGGAGGTATTACTAATGCCTCGTGATATAAATTCTCAACTGAGGAATTTGAATACCTTATATATTAAAGGTAATAAGCACCGATAATAATGGTGTGTTTTGAAATCTTAAGGAATGCTATTAAAGAGCAATATATCTTTATAATTCCTCGATGGAATTGTATGATGATAAATGAATCCATCCATGATTATGTTGGAACCTAAGTAATTATAATATATATACCTCCAACTATTGGATTTATTTTCCAAGGACCCTATAATTATAATAACAATAATAATCTAAGTTTGTAACTCACGATGAAGGGCTAATGAATGCTACTATGTAGCAACTATCGTTGTAATACTCTACAATTATAACCTTCTTTGGGAAATAGGCGATGGGTGAAGTGTTCTCCCTGTAGCTTTTCTTAAAATTTATAAGAAAATGGTTGGTAATAACAACTATGAATTCAATAAATGAAATAATAATATTAAACACAAGTAAGTCTTTCTTGTATCAAAGGTCACTAAGTGCTTAACAGTTAGAAGGATAATATATTGAAGTAAATGATGGATTCCAAAATATGTATATGTATACATGCATCTTTAACAAAGACCAAAATAGGTCGTAAGACCTAAAGGTCGATATACATGGAAGAATGTGAAAAGAAACAAAAAAAAAAAAGAAGTAAAATGCACATACATGATTATGATATCAAAATGGAAGTCCCTTGTTAGGATTTGTTATGGAATTATAATCTTATGCTAATTATACAAGTAATGAGATACCTCGAAATCCAAATGATCTATAAATGATATAATTATATTGAGATTGAAATTACATACGTATAGAAGAAATATGGGAGGTATTACATCCTCAAATATAATTATAATAACTCTATCTAATAGCCCAAGTTGGGACTCAAGTAGAGTTCTACTAATTTTGATAACATTTTGTATAATTAAAGTATTTAAGGGTTTATGTAAGGATTTACTACCTATTAATAATTTAACGAATTCCAAGAGTTGAATCCCAAGTTGTGTATCTTACAGTTGATTATAGAATGTGCGATTAGGGATTCATTATACCAAGTACCCCATTTTTTGTGCTATGGTTTTAATCGTTTAAATGAAGGACGTCACATGTAAAGGTGCATAAGTAACCATAAACTGAAAGGGGTAATAGAATAATAGTCCAAACTAAGTATTCTCTGCCTGATGGTGATGATCAGTTGATCGATGGCAAGATGCTTTATACCTCTCTGACATTGATCTGCGGATTTAATATTATCAACTAAAGGATCCGTGAGGAGGTATACCAAAGACCTCGTTTCATACTTGATGTGGTCATCATAATTTTGGTGATGTCGTTCGAACTCATGGGTGCACTAGTTGCATCTATGGATCTGATGAACCAATTATACCGACCTATGTTGGATAAATCAATTATCGTTTATCGATAATATCCTAATTTATTCAGAATTTAAAATTTTAATATAATATACATCCTTGTGTGATGTTGAAGATAATTCGCAAGAGAAGTTTATGTAAAACTTTCTAAATGCGATTTCTAGATATAAAATTTTAAATTAAACTTTACCAGCTTAAAGACAACCAATGTGTGTATACTTATCTATAACTTGGCATAATTACTAAAATTAATGTCATATATTTTAAATACAATTAATATGCTAGAAGATGAATCCAAAATCTAAATAAGTCTAATTCTTAACTGATATTATCTCCGAGGAGGGAGCACTTTCATATCCCTTTTAAAATGGAGGATAATTGTTATGATAGTGTTGTTAATGCAACTGAAATGAGAAATTTCGGAGATTGGCCGAAGGATCTTATCTGCATTAAATTTGAGTGTCCCATTAGTAGAGCCTATCTTCTTCTGGGTAATTCTCAAGAATTGAAATTGTATAAGGATCGCATATAGGCCCTTAAGCATGGCGGTTCCGTATTATATTACTTAAAGAAACATGTAATGTTAAATATGCTTATCATTTAAGAAATATTAAAAAAGTGTTAGTCAAAACCGATAATCAAATACTAATTAAATAATGATAAAATTGTCATTAATAATAAATTGAACCTGTTTCATATAAGTTAAGTAAGTAATTGATAACATTGAATACCAATAAGTGTTATATACTTAACCGTATGATGAACCTATGATTATAAAAGGTTCAATGAGTAAGGAATATATGATGTGTGACTCGTTATGAAGTCCACTACAATGTAATTCCATAAACAAAACTATCACGTCTTGTTAATTTCCAAATGAAGGATATTATAATGAACACAAAAATATATTCTTAACATGAATAGCAATCCGACAATGAATTGAACATTGGTATGGATTTGAAATTTCATGCATAATGAGTAACTATGTCACTAATATGCTATTAATGAGTTGTTAAACTCAATACTTATATGGCAATATGGTTGCTTACATGTCTGGGTTGGGTGGTCAGGCGGTACTAACTATATATAGCAGGCATACTAATGTATATTAAAAGCCTCTTGAAAGCTCTGGATTGATTCCGTGGGCGGAATCCTTTGCAAGAGGGGAGAAGTTGTAACATCCTCAATTTTGATAAAATAATTAAACTACTAATTATTCACTCAACTAATGAATTGAGTAGTTCATCTATGTTAATCAATAAGTAAAGATTGAAAATTTTTATTATTTAAGAAAATATATTAATGTTAAATTAAAAACCTATAAATAGGTAAACTGGACTTATACATATATTTGAGTCCGGTTAACTCATACATTGCTATAATATCCTCATGATAAGGGTACCAATTAAATCTATTAAATTTCCTAAGGAATTTCAATTTGAATATTTTAAATTTTGATTATTTTAGAAACTAACCACAAGCTTTAACTACTTGTACTATGTGTTTAGTTCTTGTAATTTGGCAATCCATAGTCTTATGTACAAATCCCTCAAGCTAAAGGTACAAGTACCCTAAGCATACATATATTGATATAATAATTATGATGGTGAACAATAAGAATATTGAGGGTTGAATTTGGACAAAAGAAGACTTAAAGGGGGGTGGGTTGCAACTTTTGGCCAATTGGGAGATTTATTTCACTCCCCAATCGTGGTCATCCCTAATTCTTTCATCACCTCCCAAATAACTTTCTGCACTATGAAGAAACCAAAGGTTAGGGCATCAAAATCTATTGCTAAATTTGCTAGGAAAGTTCAGAGTTTAGGTGCAAATAATTCAACAAACTCAAGGTATGATTTTCCTTTCCATCATATGCTCTTCCTTTTTCCCTTTCATAGCTTGAGTAGCAATTATTCAAAAAGGATGGAGAGTTGAAGGTCTTGATGAACTAAAGAGCTTTAGTAGTACAATAGACAATTGATTGTATGAATTCTGGAGTAGTAAACTCCATGAAAGCACAAATTTAAAGAAAATGAAATTGGTAAAAATATTGAATTGGATAGAGTTTTGGAGTGATTCAATCATGTGTTTATGTTAAAATGAGTTAGTATATGTTTATATGTATCAAATATATCATAAAATGAAGCCTTGAAGTGCTTTTGAATGTTAAAAATGAGTTTGGAATGGAAGAGTTACGAGCAGAGGCTGAAAAATCGTCATTCTGCAGTGCAGGGCTGAGGAACTCGCCGAGTTCATGTATGAACTCGCCGAGTTTAACACCAGATGGGCCACTTTTTACAAAATAAAAATTGTAGCCCTATATGTCCTCTTCGTCTGGGCTTTTGAATCACCTAAATCCGAGTTCGTATGAAAAAGTTATGGTCAAAATACGAAAGTAATACGAGTCGAAACCGGTTCACCCGAAACACTTATTTTAAGCCCTATAATGATACTATAAAATGATGAGATCATTTTATAATCTTATAATACTTAAATTAACGTTTAACATCGACCAAAAGTCTATAAAACTCAATAAGAGTCGTATCAGTGTCGATAAATTCGGAAACTTAAACCGAAAACGTTTAAACACTTCAATTAACTTCCAAACCTTATGATATATTATTATAAGCTAATGAATACTTTGAACATCATTATTTAATAGGTTTGGAGCTTGAAGAAATGTCGGTCATCGATTCGAGGCGTTAAGTGGCCTTATTGGCCGTATTGAGCCTTCAGGGCTATTATAGCCTATTGTACAGTGAGTTCTAGCATTGATGTGTGTGTTGCATACATAATTACATGTTTATTTTATTTATGACATTGTGCATATCTAATTGGCATCATCCTCTTATATGATGCATTGCACTGATTTTATTATACTGCCCTATTGGCGGTTCATTATTTAATCATGACCTATGACCAGCATACCTCATTTGATACCTTTCATTACATATATTGACCTTCATGTGCTTGAATATCGTTCATTTCATGTTTCACAGGATTACACTTGATTACCCATTGTGAGTTATACTCATTTATCATTGGCCTCACTGGATATCCAGATTATCATTATTATTATTAAACGCCTTACTTTGTGTTTGTGCGTATAAATTCCTATTCCGCAATGAGCTCGCGGGTAGGTGGCCGGACATGGAAGCCGGTTGGAGTTGCGCAGCTGGACATGGATTCACAGCTGGGGCAACGGCGGGTAGCGGGTCATGCACCGCAACCTATGCAAATTAATGGGCTATGCCCACATCATTTTTATTAAAAGATATTGCAAATTATCATTTATACATGTTGTATGTTTTGCACTCCATATCGATCTAGTAACTCACTTAGCAAGTTTTATTTGCTAACCCCTCACTTTTATATACCTCAGGTGGATTAGTAAAGGCATAGTGATTGCTGACCCTGGTCCTAGAGTTTAAACGGACCGCAATTGAAGTCTTGACATTCGGTAAAAGTTAATTTAATATTATGATACTTTTGGGTAGTCTGTCTACCAACACACTTAGATGTGTACATATAGACACTCAATGTCTTTGATGGATGATAGTTGTTGTAACTATTTAGAATTATCTTGTAAATTTACTTTACATTCTAAATCATGGTTTATAACTAAACAGGGATATTGACCTCGTGCGAACGGGTCATGCCCGATTTTCTTTAAAAAATTATGTTAATTATAATTAATTTACTGCAACCCCATTTTTATTATATTACGTTGATATGAGTGTTTCAAGATGTCTAACAATGGTGCTAACAACTAACCACTAACATCTGTTGTTCAAGAAAAAACTATAAAATTCGAAAAGAAAAAGAAAAGAAATAATATAATATGTAATGAGTTAATTGTATATTAAAAACTATAGGAAAAAGACAAATAATAAAATATAATAAGACGGTAGATTTGAAAATCAATCGAGCAAAAATATAATACAACTTTTTATAATTATATTATTTGTCTCACTTATAAACACATTTATTTACAAATATACTTATGATTTAGTATTATTTACATTTATTACTGTTGGTTTTTTATTCGTAAATTCAATTTTTATTTTACTTAAAATTTTATATTTTCTTTACTAATTTATTTAAAAGTTCATCTTCCTTGTTAACTTTATATTTTATAGTATTATTGTTGATATATATATATATATATATATATATATATATATATATATATATATATATATATATATATATATGTGTGTGTGTGTGTGTGTGTGTGTGTGTGTGTGTGTGTGTGTGTGTTTGTTTGTGAATGTAAGAATTTCAGAAGTGAGTATATTTTGTATTCTATATCTGAATATATTGTTTCTATTTAAGGTTTTCGGTTTTTTTTTAAATTATAAAATCAAATATACTTTTTCTATTATGATTTTGTTTTCTTTAGTGATGTTGATTCATATAGTCATACCTTGGGTGAGCAAAAAATACAAAACCATAAAAATATTAAAAAACCATACGTTTGGTTTTTTATTTTAAAAATCGAAAGAGTCAAGTTGATTAGATTTTTTTCATGACACCGCACCAAACTGCACCAATTGTAAACAATGTACATTTAATGTTTTTTTATATATTCACCAAATGTATACCGACCTATTTGTTCATTATTTAATTATTTTATTCGACAATTGAAATAAAATTTATCATTTATGTTTTATTATTGAATTATAAATTAGATTACATTGGCTTAGTTATTTAGTTACTTTTTTAATGTAGACTTTAATTTAAAACACGATAAATTTAAGGTCTTCACTTTTAATGTAAAAATGTTTAGGAGAAAAGGAAAAATAAAAAAAAGTATGTAAAACACGAAAAATGAACCGCACAAAGTCGATTTCTAGGTTTTAAAAATGACACATTTTGGTTTCATTTTTAATTTTATACAAAAACAACACCATGCACATTCCTAACTCTTATAAAGTTAATTAATTTATATAATCTTAAAATTAATAAATTATAAACTTATAAATAATGGAAATAAAATTGTTTGGTTGTTTAAAAATGAATTTATAAATAAAATACTAATAATAGTAATATAAGTAAAATACTAGAAAAATAATTAAATTTATAAATAAAACAATAGTATACATAAATAAAATAAAATAATAATAAATAAAAAGATAAACTTCGGACTATAAATGGAAAATAATAAAACCATGAGGACTAAAAGTAGCATAGTTGAAATTGGTAAAAATGTCATTATCACAAAGTTAACGGTTTGATCGTTAAGTTTAACGGCACATAGACTAAAACTAGACAAAATTAGCAAAATATGAATGAAATTTGGACTTGTTAATGTTAGAGGACTATATCCGGGTAAATGATTAAACCACAGAGACTAAAAATGTCTTTTACTCGTGTGCAATTGTTAGAGATCTCACAATCTATAACTAACCAATCCAATTTGGTTATTTTTTTTTAAAGAACCACAATATTCAAAAGATCCATATACAAAAGACTCTTCCAGATTCAAACCTAACTTGAACAAATCCCCTCTTGCCTATAACATCCATACAACACCTTTAATCTTTGAGATGGACTGAATTCCCACAAAGAGGTCATCTTGCATCCATTTCCTTTTTCTTTTCTTTTCTTTTTTTTTTTTTTTAAATCAAGACTAGGATAATCATATTATTTCTTCAATTTCAAACACAATGTTGCACAATATACCTCATAAAAAAACTTTGTTGTTGTGTAACAATGTTTACAGGCTGGCTGTCTTGATTATCAGTTGCTTGTTGAAATGCTGAATGATCAAGAAATTACTTCATACCCTTATTATATATTTTTTTGAACATATAACATACTGATAAATTAATTCTATAATAAAATATTACATTATATTTTTTATTTGATAATCCTTAAAATGAATTCAATATTAAAAATTTTCATTCCATGCACTGTGCGGCTTACAGTCTTACGTTTATTGTATATTATAATTATGCCAATACTATTTTATAATATTGAAAAACTAGTTCTATCTTAAATTTGATGCTTTTTATATTAATAATTGCCATATGTTTTATTATAATATTTTAAAACTAACCAAAGCTTTTATCCATAAGTCATAACATAATTTCCCACGAAAAGCACAAGAGGATTTTTTTAACTCAAACAAAATAAATAAGTCGCAACTGGATCACTTTATACCTGGATGTACAAAAGCTGATGCACTACGTACAAATTCGTTGGAGGTACTTTTTTCAAACCAGTTGAAATATGGACAAATAATTCAGACAGAAACAGCAAAAAAGCAAATTCAACAAACGTTTTGAACTTTTAATATAAAAATGAATAATAAAGCAACCTTGTTTTATTATTAATAATTATTATTGGATTATTGGAAGGTAAACATTGGATTATGAGAAGTCATAATATCAAATTTAGGGGTTGTTCGTTTGTTAAGTATTTAAAATTTGTAGGAATTTTTTAAATTTATATGTATATCTAAAATCTGTGTAACATTTTTACAAAATAAAAATGTATGAAATGTATTAACTGTTATTTTGTTAAATCTGTACGAAAAAAAAATTGTCAATATTTAAGATATTAAGCATAATGTAGAATGTATGCAATCAAAATATTTACTTTAATATTTAATTTATTTGAATTGTTAATTAAATCTAGAATGAATATTAAATATAATTAACTAAAAGTTAATACTAACTAACTAAAATACCAATTTAAAGTTATTTATTAACATATGTAATCCAAACACTTTAAACAATTATTTACGTTATTGTAACCTAATAATCTAATAATCTTGTTTATAACGTAAAACCAAACACCATCTAAGAAGATTGATACATTTACTATTGTTCTTGCTATTCATTGTTTGATATACGAATCCAAGGAAGGTTTATAGGGTTTTTATAATTTTGTTGCGCTAATTGTTTTATGTAAAACTTAGATAAACCTAACAATATCTATACTATTAAAAGAGTAACTAAATGCGACATGGCATCCTCTCATTTAATTTGCCACATGACACTCTCTCATTTAATTTGCCACATGTCGCTCTCTCCTTTTGCCACGTCATCTATTGATTTTATTTTTAAAATTTAAAACAAATCAAATCTATGTAAATCTAATATGGATTAATTTAATAATTAACTAACTAAAAGTAAGCAAACTTTATTATTTATATAGTTATCATATAACTAAAATTAAGCAAAATTTATTATTCATATAATTATTATATTATACATACATATATATATATATATATATATATATATATATATATATATATATATATATATATATATATATATATATATATATATATATATATATATATCAATTTCTAAAATTAACCCATGTAGTACATGGGTAATAACCTAGTATATAATGTCATAAAAATCTTATATATAAATTTTTATATATTTATATTTGTTAAGAATATAAGTTTTCAATTTAAATAAAGGGTCAATTACTAAAAAGAGAAAAACTTATGCATTTTTAACATTTATAACAACATTATTTATTTTCTATTATTAATAGCATCAACTATTATATTTTTTTAATCATTTATAGAAAATTTAAAAAGGTTGTTGCTATAAATGATAATAAGAAAGTTAATATTGAAAAAATACCTACGAACTTTCATTAAATTATTGATTAAGTCAATGTACTTTATTTCCGAGTGTTTAAATCCCTAGACAATTTTTGTCTTATTCAAACTATATATTTGACATGTTTTGCAAGTCTCTAACCGGTAAATAATATAGTGACCTAAACAAAAAAAAGTCCAATGACTTAATCGTGATAATAGAAAAAAAAGTTAGTTTTTTTAATAATAAAGTATTCGATAAACTAATTGTTTTACCTGTTAGTATGTAGCAGATAAAAAATATATAGTTTTGAATAAGACGAACTTTGTTTAGGGACTTAAATACTCGGAAAAAAAATTTAGTGACTTAATCGATAATTGAATGAAAGTCCGTGGAGTTTTTTCAATATTAACCCTTAATTTAATTAACAAGTTGTCTATATACACGTGATAGCGAAACAATTTAAATTAGAAGTAAAATGTATAACATACTTAAAAAATAATGAACCAATGAAAAAAAAACATAAATGTATTAAAAATTAAAATATGTTTAATAATAAAATAAACACATTTTAAAATAATATTTTGTCTTTATAAAATTATATATATAAAATTGTTAAGAATGATTAAAAAAAACATAAAATTTGATTCATAGATATTGTTAATAAAAATATATAACTGGTAGCTTCAGCTCCAACTACAGAAATTAGTAGTTGAGTCATTTGCAGTTAAAGAAAGACAACTCCAGTTATGGAAATTGATTGTAGTTGAAGGACAAGTATTTTGATAAAATATAGAATTATAAGTTATCAACTAGGCTTGTTTTTTTTTTTTCAACAACAAATGTTATTGGTTAGTTATTAGCACCATTGTTAGATACTTTGCTGGTGAAACTAAACCCCACACCTTCACCTAAGAAGAAACGCTATTGATAAGGCTCAAACTCAAGACCTCAACCAAGGATATTCCCTCCCACCTTTGATGATGGCCACTTGATCTGAGTCAAGTGGTTAACTAGGCTAGTTATTAAGATGTATTGTAGCATACAATACTAATTTGACATGGTTTCAATTCAGTTGAAGAGTTTTACAACACATTTTCATGTTATATACACTCTTAACCAAACATGTGGTTAATGTATGCATTTTCGAGTTTATATTATATAAAAATGAATTTCTCTGTATTTATACTATTTAATTCCTAGTCACACACACACACTTGTTCTCCATCTTCACATCCTCCCTCTAAAAATGGAAAACCGCTTCAAATTACACATCTCCAAAATCTTACAATCCGCATTCAATACCTGCCGCCCGAAAAACATCTCCGACGTAGCTAACAACCGCTCACACTTCCCGGAAAACCCCCACCACCGTCGCCTCATCGACCTTTTCTCACCAAAACCTCAACCCCTCTCTTCCTCCTCCTGTAATCTCAAACCCCGCCAATCCCGGCTCCGGCTCGGAACCACCCATTTTCCGGCGAATACTGACCACCAGAGACCACCATCAGTTTCTCCTCTTCACGAAAAAACCGCCAAAAGATGCCGGAAAAAGAAACCCCATTACCGGAAAAGAAGAAACAATGCAAGTTTCTCATCAGTTACAGATAATTATTATAATAATTATTGGAGTAGTGACGAAGAAGATCAAAGCGACGGTAAAGCTACGCTGTTTTCCCGCCGATCGGTTTCTTCTGATTCATTGGAATATAATCAGAAAAACAGAGCAAAAACAAGCGGCGACGGTGAGGATGTTGTGGCGGTGGCGAAAGATTCGAGCGACCCGTATGAAGATTTCAGGGTGTCAATGGTGGATATGATTGTGGAAAAGGGGATTTTTGGAGTTGAAGATCTTGAAAATTTGGTGGAGCGTTTTCTTTCATTAAATTCTGAAGAACATCATAAGGTGATTGTTGAGGTCTTTGCAGAGATTTGGGATACTTTGATTTCAGATTTGTGCAAGAAAAAATGATGAGTTTTTATGTTTATTTGTAAATTTTAATTATGAAATGGTGCTTATTAATATAAGAAAAAAAGCTAATTTTATGGATCAAAACTTCAAAACATTCAATAATCTGGATTTGGATTCTAAATCGAAATCCACCATTTGCTTAGTAAATTATTTTGATGTGTTTTCTCTACTCTTTAATCTTTATGAGGCAATTTTATTTGTTGTTTTCTATTTTTTTTTTTCCTATTTTAAAGAACACATTTTTATTTTATTTCATTTTTTTAAAAAGCCAAAAATTTACTAAGAATCATAATTATTTTATTATTTGTAGCAATATTCTTTATAAATAATGATATATCAACTTAATCCATGTGCCTCTACATTTACCATTCAATGATTTACATTTGGTTTGGTTTTCACACATTTTTTTCTCTGTTCATTGATTTTGATACTTGTTATCATCACATTATTAGGCATATTCTTGAGTTAATGTTTTAGGCATATAAATCATTTTTTTATAAAATAAATGCGAAAATAAATTTTATTTCATTTATTAAAATTTTATATACAATTTCTTTTCTAGAAAAAGAAATAAAGTGACCACCTGTCATAGACGTGAATGTGGAAAGTATATTATGATTGGTGAAAAAATAAAATGTGAAGTTGTAATTATAAAATGAACGAGTAAAAGTTGATTGTAGTTTCTAAACATACTAATGTCATATTTACCTTTTAATGTAATCATTAAGAGATCATTTTACATTTAAATGACTTTTTAATGATTTCATTGTGAAGAAAACATTCATGACTCACTAGGTGTGTTATCGGGATCAAACCCGGACCGAACCCGAATTTGGCTAAAATCCAAACCCGAGGACCGGACCATTACTTTACAATCGGTCGTATTCGGGACCGGTACCGGTTCGGTTCGGGTATTTGGTGTATAAAAACTCATAAATTAACTCAACTTTGAAGGTTATGGGTGTTATCGGACCGGACCGAACCCAAATTTGGCTAAAATCTAAACCCGAGAACCGGACCATTACTTTACAATCGTGAGTATTCGGGACCGGTACCGGTTTGGTTCCGGTTCGGTTCGGGTATTTGGTCCACATATAACACCCCTAACACTCACCCCCTAAGTTATGTAAATACATGAGCTAATTTAAAAACATTAAAATAAACATTTCTGAAGATATATAAAATAATTATAAAAATTGATGTTTATTAAGTTTTAGTTTATTTAACATTAAATTATGTAGTTTAAATTTGATTTGAATTTTAGTTTAGATTTTATTATGACAAGTAAAAGGAGATCGTAACACGTGTTAATTAAAGGATAAACCGATTATATTACAGATTTATGAACATTTAAAAAGTGTGGACTAATATAAATACACACACATGGTATTCGCTGTAAAGTAAAAGTTATAGTAAGTTGAAGGTATAAAATTTTATAGTTGATAAGTTATTAAGAAATAACACTGTTAAAGTTATATAGATTATTAAAGAAAATTATAATATTTTAAGTTCAAAACGTGAAAATACAATATATATAAATATAAATTATTACTTTAGATTTTCTCCTATTAAAGTTTTTGGTAGGGAAAATAAATTATATCAAATTTTAGGTAGAATAAATCAGGGATAAGGACATTTAAAATTTAAATTTACATAAAAAATTATATGATAAAAGTTATTGAAAATATATAATATTATTTATTGAATAAATAGTTTTATAATATATTCTTATGTGAAATCTTGCTCTATATTCTAAAATGTAATTAATACAATCAAAGAATAGAAATCATTACTCCAAATTAAGGGATGAAGAAAATTTAGGTAAAATCTTGTTTGTTAGTTTGATAGTTTTATTTAATAACTAGTTTATTGACCCATGTAACACATAGATATATTTTATAAATTCAAATATTATTATAAAAATAATAAATGCTGATATTAAACTGACACAAAATGTTATATATGAATTTAATTTTATTATATTTTAATTATAATAAATAAATAGTCAAGATAAAAACATGTTTAATTAGGGTTAAATAACATATTAAAAAAATTATTGAATTAAGCTATATAAATTATAAACTAAATCATTATAGGTAAAATGAAATGATTAAACCATTTAATTAGATTAACTTTCATTAATAGGAGTTAATTAAATAGTAATTAATTCTAGTTTTTAAATTTTATAAGTCACAAAAGTAAATTGAAAGAATTAAATTAGGAAATTTAGCCAGGAAAACAAAAAAAAAGGTTAAATGTTATGACATGTGACATTATATGTTCTCATTTATTAATATATAAAGATTTAATTTAAGTTAATTATATTTAGAAATAGACAAGTAAAATACACATGTTATTAATATAAGATGAAAAATGGCAACGTAATAATATGACAACTGACATTTTAGTTATCTATTTAATATATTTATAAAATATAGATATGTGATTTAGGCATGTTTTGACAACAGTGAAAGTTAAAAGAAAACATCTAACAAGTAAATTTTAGTTTTTTTTTTTTTTGTTGCAATTTTTTCAAAGTATGTTTTTATAGAAGCTTGAGTTAAAAGTTTTTGTCCATAATATTTTTACATAACATACTTTTATCAAAAGAGAAATCTAAACACATGATAATCCTTACTATAATTAATTAGGAAAATTAAAATAATAACTAATTTATATAGAACAAACAAAACTTTCTATCAAGACTTTAAATTTTAATGGTTACAGAAACCTGTTCAAGCCAATATTCAGATGCTATATTAGCTTCTAAGGTTCACTATCTATTCAGGATTGTTTTGAGTTTTTTTGTTTTTAAGCCTTAAACTTTGTACTATAGTCATTTAGTTAAATTTTGTTAATCTTAGTTTTCATATTGCAAACAACGTTGTCAACTGGTTTTTTGTTTTGATATAGATATGATATATTTGTCTTTTAAAAAAAATTGCACTAATAAAATTAGACATATATCCAAGCACCCCAATTTCTTGTTTATATGATTACGATACGTAACAATAATGTTTACTTTTTATTTTAAATATAACAAACTTTAAGTATTTTAATCTAAAGTTTATATATATTTTAAATTTTTTTAACGTATTCATGTAACATGTGAGTTAATTTATTTAAGACTATGGTAAAACAAAAAACATGTAAATTAATTCAGGGAACATGTTTTAATTTAAGAATGCGTCTCCTTGGTACATGGACTTATTTTTTGTGTTTTAAGCGCATTTTAGCCCAATTTCACTAAACGTTGACCGAGTGCACGGATTGACTGACCCGACTGGACTACCTAAGACTGCGAATTCACTAACCGTTACCAAGTAATGAGTTAACACAAAACAATTTGATTCATGCAAGAGGTTTAAACTTAAAAACTCTTAAAACGGAATAAACTGGTTTGAGTATAACTGAATTACAAACCGTTATTTAAACCAAGAAATCAAATACTACAAAGCGAGAACTTAAAGATTTCTTTAGGGAAATCTCAAATATCATCCCGAAACCATCCTTACGAGGCTAGAGAAAATCTAATTAACCAAACAAGTATATTAGGAATGATGATACTATACGTTACTAACCTATATTTAGCTGAAATAATTTGAATAAATATACAATTTAGGAATCATATAAATCCAAATTGTTATGATCTACCATGAACATGAAATGTGTATATTATGAAATTTAATATATAAACAAAAATTTTTCACATGAGAATATGGCATAATTATCATGACTTGATTGACTATATGTTATTATTTTTTGAACAAAAGATAACACACTTTCTCTAAATCTACACTTAAATCTATACGTTTGTTCACAATGAGTCTCAAACCTTTAACATTGAGGTCATCTTAAACATCTGATACCGTTAGGCTAGAAGTCCTTTGGTATTAAACACTTGGATGACTCATCATAGTTATCTTACAAAAATTGATAATTTTTAAGAAAATTATTCTTTACATTATTTTGAAACAATCCAATGCAAACTTCTTGTTTGTTGTGAGTTTCAAATCCATAATAATTAGTTGATGAAATTATTTGACGTGTCTAAATTATATGTCCAAACATTAATCTAAAAACATGATTATAAGAAATAATGAAGGAGTCTGGAGATAATAAAGAAGAAATTATACAATATAAATATATGTGTACGTCTAACATTAAAAATTATATTAGTTATTTATAATCAATATTATTTTTTTATATCAATTAAAAACCTTATCAGAACACCATTTTAAGAAAAGGAAATATTTTTTAAGTAATAAAAGGGTGAATTATGTTAATAGCATTTGGTTGAAATATAGTATATAATAAAGCGTTAATATTAAAAAAACACAATCAACTTTTCTCATTTTTTCAATTAAGTCTCTATAAGTTTTTTTTTTTCCAGTTATTTAAGTTCCTAAACTATGTTTGCCTTATTAAAAAACATATATGTTTGACCGGCTAACGGATTTTTCGGTAAAATACAATTGATAAAATAAAAAGTTTAGAGACTTGATCGCTAAAATATGAAAAATGATAGAGGTTTTTACAACATTAATCAAATGAAAAAACTAAGGTTAATTGTTTGGTAACCGGTTAAACATGTCAAATATATATTTTCAAATAAGACGAAAATAGTTTAAATACTTAAACAATAATTTTTTTTAAACAACTTAATCGTGAAAACGAAAAGGTTAATAGAGATCTTTTAATATCAATCCTGGCAGCCGCATCAACATCAATATTTTTGAGTAGGAAAAAAGAACATAAGAGTGGTCTTATCACCTCACAAGTGTTTTTTTTAGGGATCTTCATTCTTCCCCTTTAAGCCTAAACACACCAACTTCACCTTCTAAAGCAAAACCTAAAAAATAATTTCATTTTTTTTCCTTAGAAATATAATATAAGAATAGCATGATTAATACAGTCATTATATGTTAATTTTTATATAATAAACTAATCATTTTTATAAAAGCCATTATAGTTTATAGCATTTAGATATTTGATATAATAAACTGATCATTCTTATAAAAACCATTATATTCGTTTTAGTTTTGACGCTCGTCTAATTTTTGATGTTTGTAGCTTTAGATATTTCTAATTTATAGCATTTAATTCGGTTTCTAACATCGTCGAGCCAGAATACATAATTAACGAGTGGATAGCAAAACCTAGCTATCAAATACAGTTTTTGGAAATATATTAGAAAAATAAAGTAGCATGCTTTTTTATTGAGAAGATGAAGAACAAAGGACCTTTTGAGGATACAAAGTTTAGTGAAATTTTTGAGAAAGATAGAAATAGAAGGGCCAACCAACAATAGTTAGGTATTCCATCTTCATCTCATCTCTTCATAACTACTTCTAGAGTTCTACTTAAACTTCATCCCTCTCATTTATTCTTCATAATTTTTTCATTTTTTTTACACTTAAACTATACCTCTATTCCCATATTTTTAAAAGCACAACAACTTACAATGTTTCAAAGGACAAAAAAGTTCTTCAAAAGAAGCATCGAGACGTTCAAGTCTTACTTCTCTGAAGGCTATCAAAGGCTTCCAAAAACCCCTTCATACAATGGGAGCGACAACGCCAATTTTAGTCTGGACAACATCTACACTGAGTTCGTTGATCAATGGGAAGCTGCAGACCGCATTATGGCAATTGCATATGAAAAAAATACAGATAACTTGAAGCACAAGAAACCATTATTGATCAGTCACCATGAAGTTGATAATAAGAAGCAACGAAAACATGAAGAAACATTATCAAGAGAAAGAGAGGAAAAAAGGGGTTTGGTGACAAGACGACTGAAGGAATTAGAAACCTTGGATGAGAATAACGATGATCATGTTCTTGACATTCAAGAGGTTCTTCATTACTATTCTAGGTTAACATGTCCTGCTTATCGTGAACTAGTCGAGAAATTTTTCATGGATATTTACTCAGAGTTCTTTAATCTCCCTCGTCTTGACAACTCTACGTTAAGAAGAATGCATGTTCGAGTTTAGAAACATGCAATCACTTCTGTTTCTAACAAAAAAAAAAAAAAAAAAAAATTCTATGGACTTTTCCAACTAGAAATCTCAAATCTCTCACAAAGTTGAATTTAGTCGAATTAATCTTCTAATTTCGATATCTCATCTATTTAGAAATCAGCAAAAACAACAGTAACAAGATTTGAGGCTTTGATTTTTTTTTTTAGGTTTATATATTCATTTTTCAAAAAACTTATATGACTTTACCTTATTGTTTGTTTGTAAGATATTGCTTGAATTGGTTTGACTAACTCATAATGTATGTTTTGTTATTTCATTTATGTTATTAAAGGAGGGTGCTTGATGTCATATTGGTTTCTTATTTTATATTACTTTGAATCTTTGATATGACAATAAGTTTACAAATTCAAACTTACCTTTGAAGCAAAGCCAATAATTACAAGTAAAATCTCTACATCACAAAAATGGATTTCATTTTTACATTTAAGGAGTGTTATTTTTTGGTTGATGAAGAATTATTAGAACTACTATTTCTATTATTTGTTTTTAAATATTATGCAGTCTCCCTTTATGTAATAATTAATACCATTTCTTTCTCGAAAAATATAACTCTTTCCATAGTATGATTATCCAGGAAAAATATAGTTTTTTTAAGGGATAATTGCGCAAAAAAACACTCGACTTGTCAGTTTTTTTGTGATAAAAAACCCTAAACCATTTTTCGTTGCATAGAAAACCTCAAACTAACTGAAAATTAGTAAATCAAGGTTTTATCAATGGATAACCGGTTGAAACCGGTTATTAATCCTATATGGACCGATAAATAACCTACGTGGAATAAATTTTAATTGTTGAAACCGGTTGTCAAGTATTATACCTCATCTAAACCCCCCATTGATAACTTTTAATTGTAATTTTTAAACGAGATTACATCATCAACGGGGATTTAAATGATGTGTAATACTTGACAACCGGTTTCAGCAATCAAAATTTATCGTGCGTAGGTTATTTACCGGTCCACGTAGGATTAATAACCGGTTTCAACAGGTTACCCATTGATAAAACCTTGATTTACTTTTTAGTTGGTATGATGTTTTCTATGCAATTAAAAATGGTTTGAGGTTTTAGTCACAAAAAACTGACAAGTTGGGGTTTTTTTTCCGCAATTATCCTTTTTTTTTATGGCATGATGATATTAAAACATGACAAAAGTACAAACACCACAAGCTCGAAAAAAGAAACTAGACAACGCGAAAAAGCAACACAAAGGCAACTAATTGTTTGCTTAGTATTAATTGAGCCTCTAGGATTCAAAATCCAACGTTTCCACGAATGTTTGATCTATAACTTCTATTTTCCAATCTAAGGAGAGCCGATCTTGTGTTTTCGAAGAAAAATATAGCATTTTTTCCTTTTGGGTAAATTCATGAAAAATATAGCATTTTCCATTGTGTTATGATGATTACCTGAAATTAATGATTTTGATTATGTAGCAAAAATCTTCATCATTAATTTTATTAAAAACGTAGACATTTGATTTTGATGGTTCACAAAGAATTTCAATTTATACGTTAAATGAAACAAGGAAGTACTAACGAGTTATTGGGCCCAATCATCCATTTTGAAAGTTAATAAAAAACCAACATGACAATTGACAAGCCTTTTATGGGCTTTCTGTTATTAATTGGAGTTAAAGTATTGGGCCTGCTGGCTCATGTAGCTAATTGTATTTAAATGATTTATTTCAGGTTTAATTACAAAAAAGGTAACATTAAAGTCAACAATATTCTATTTAGGAATCAAATTAATTTTCTCCACATGAAAATATACGAGCTTAGAAAAAACATTCATTTAGAATAATATAGGAATGGAGTTTTGAAAATCGCAATATCAAAACAGTTTAAGTTATATTACCTTGAATGAATGAAGTTTTGAAAATTTAAATGTGTTATATTTTTAAGTCATTTATTAGAGGTTAATTCCAACCCACTATTAAAGTGTTTATGCTTTGACCTGATTTAACAAGTTCTATGCTTGTATTGAAAAATGAATACGCTCCTTTTAGTATTATGATCATGATATAAATCATCCTATTTCCATAGGGCCTAATGGGTTATCAACTATGGTAAAATTAAAAAGGACTTTTAAATACTACATTTCTATACTAATTATTGAATTTAGAATAAAAGTGATGTTTGTGCAAAAAACCTTAAATTCGGACCTTTTTGTAATTAAAACCCTCAATCATATTTTATTGCACAAAAAACCCAAACATACTCAAATTTATCAAAATGAGATTTTTTTTTTCAAAAATAATGATTTGAGAAATAATATGTTTGTTCGTTACGTACATATGTTTGGGTTGAGAAAGAGAGTGAGAAATGATTTGAGAAATAATATGATGAATGTATGTATGTATTTATGGAGGAAAGATAGAATATATATATATATATATATATATATATATACTATTAAAAGAGTAACTATACTCATTTCTAGTGAAGCCACGTGTCGTCACCATGAATCGACATGTGCCAGTTATAAATTTTAAAAAGAATAAAAAAATTTAAATCAAATCTATCCAAATCTAATATAATCCACTTTTAAATTCAAATCAAATCAAATCAAACAAAATCTAATACTCTACTAACTTACTAACTAAATCTATCCAAATCTAATATAATCCACTTTTAAATTCAAATCAAACAAAATCTAATAATCTACTAACTTATTAATTGTAATATGATATAATAAAAGTTTAAAAAAATTTAAGAAAATAATTACTCTTCATATATATTTAAAAATATACAAAATTAATAGGTCATAATAAATAATAATATCACCTTATATACTTTTGTTTAAAAAATAATATTAATATCTTTATCTTTTTATTTATTATATTTTATATATATTAATAATATCCGCGTAATACGCGGGTAATAAACTAGTACATATAAAAGCAAAAAAAATAGCATTGTCACATATAGAGAGAGAGAGAGAGAGAGAGAGAGGAGCCAGGGCTGGGTCATCTCAATCAGGGCCGAGGTAGGGAGGGCGATTTTCCCGTCACGGTCGTCTTACGTGGAGACTGGCGCCTCATCCTACCCAATGAGAGAGGTACTGCTTTCGCACTTAGTTAATCAACCAATCAATGCTCGTAAAATATTGAGAAATGTTGTCTCATGTCATCCATTTACAATTAAAACACTTACAATGTGACTACGAAAAACAAGTATATATATTTAAATTAATAACCTGATCAAAAGCTTATTTGTAGTTGAAATCATATTGGTTAAATTGATCAAGTTAACCAATCCTATAGCATAATCGATATAAATGTTAAAGTGACATGTATATTGATAGTATTGAAGTTGACATTTTCTCTTTATATTGTTTAAAAGTCACTTATTACATACTTTTTTGGCTTTTTGCCTAAGCATTAATCTTAATGAAACATCTACTTTTTTTTTAAAATGCTTTTCTTATCATTGTCATTAAACGAAATAATTTAAATACACGAAAATCATTGATAAAATTGGTTATCAACATTAACAATGATATCAACAATGTGTATTCATAGGATTTAATAATTAAAGTTAACGATAATTTACAATAAAAATTTCAAGAGAACTAATTATTTTCAGCCACTCATGATATTTTCATGAACCTGTCATTATCAAAGAAAACGATCTTTAACTTTTGGTGGCTGTCACGTCGCCTCACCTATTAATTTATACTGAAACATCCTTTCAAGAACATCATTGCTCTAACAGTCGTTCCCAACATGAAATACACATCCATGCATACATATCAAAACTCATTTATGTAAATCCTATAAACAAACTGATTGACTATTTCATCTTGTGTAGAACTAGACATGATATAAACATAGTTGTTCTTATGTACTTAATCATGATATCACTACCATTGACATGATGATATAATGTGCATTTACTATTTAGTTTTGATTTAAAATTATAATAATTAAATTTACTTGATCAAACATTTTTATAATAATGTATATTTTTTTGTTCCAAATTGCTCGACAAAAACACTTAGTTTTGATTAAATTTACTGTTACCTATAATCAATAATTATCTTTAAGAACTCAATTTATTTAGATCATATAATCAATGATATAATTCGAATCTAATATATTTTATCTAACTAATTATAGACATGAATTATTTTGTGGCTAATTAAAAAAAAATTGATACATATTATTTTAATGAGTGGGAGAGTTTCATACATATACACGTAACCCATAGTAGATTTGCATATCAAATATTTAACTGTAATTTAAATTACAGCACATACGCATTATTAATTTATTATATATATACACACATAAAAAAAAAAGGAAAAATAGGGAAGGAAAAAAAAAACAAACAGCATTTTAAAGGTATTCGGGTCCAAAACCCAAAAATCCGGGTTGACCTACTATGCCCAATGTGGAAAGGTGGGACCAGAACTGCCAGAATGCCGAAACGTGTGTAATAATGGGGCAGTTACAGGTGGGGACCATGACACGTGGCAGATGGGTAGTGGTGCAACGGAATTTCTGAAATTAGGTAAAGAAAGGACAAATGTCCCTGCATGGTATTGGAGATTTTACTGCGCAGCTGTCTGCTTTTAATAATTAAAAAAATTAATAAATCAGCATAAGGACGCTGTCGTTTAGTAAAATGACGGTCAGTCACGTGCACGTGCACCCCGTGATTCTAATGAATCAGGTCACGCGCTGTGACCCGAACTCATAAACTTTTCCACTTTTTTGGATGGCGTTTGAGTCCTTTTGATTTGCGTTTTGGAATATTAATCTGAAAACATCTAATAAGAATATCAAGAAACTTTGATTGCTATTGATTTTTTGGCTATTAAATTTTTTTCTTAACAGATAATTTAATAATTCCGATAATCATTGATTTGTTTATGATTATGCGACAATTCTTCTTGCCATGTCATTGTCATATAAGTAACTAAAATTATATAGCATCGTTATGTTAGTATGTATATCAGTGTGTAGGTAACCGATAATTAAAATTACCAAATTATCTAGTGATCATAAAATCCTAATTACTCCATCAACATGAGATTGAGATTTTTTGTTGTTGCAGTGTAATAAAGACCAACTCCATATATACACTATTAGCATATAAATAGTCTTTTAAGATACTTTGCATAGTTGAGGGGTTGTTTTTGTCAATATCCTATTTCTTGTTTATATATCTCTTTTTTTTTGTTCATTGTAATGAAACACCTCTATATTCAGTATGCCCTAGCCGTTTCACATAAACCCTAGTTCCTTTTCTTCATTTATCTTTATGGTATCAGAGCATGGTTAGTGATCAAGGGTTAAGTTTTATATAACAATCGATTTCATGGCTGTTCGTACAATCGATTTCGTCATTGTGTTGTTCATACAATCGATTTGGTCACTGTGGTGAGTTTGCTTTGGTTTTCGGTTCTCGATTAATGTCTCGATTCACTATTTTCGTCACTGTGGTTAGTTTTGTGCATTTCAATCGATTTCGTTGTGTTCGATTGTTGCTCGTGATTTGTGGATTCTTGTGATTTAATAATGGCTGATCGCAAAGATGATTCTCTACAGTTGATTAGTATTCAACTTGAAGGTAGTAATTATGCGTATTGGAGTTATGTTATGAAAAAATTTTTTGCTTGGAAAATCTATATGGGGTTATGTGATTGGTACGAATGATATACCTATGAATAAGGCGGCTGAAAATTATGCAGCCTTACTTGATACTTGGGAGACAGATAATGCAAAGATCCTTACCTAGATAAATAACTCTGTTACGCAATCGATTAGTATTCATTTAGCCAAGTATGACACTACTAAGGAAGTCTGGGATCATCTGAAAAGTTTATACACTCAGTCTAATTTTGCAAAACAGTATCAGTTAGAAATAGACATTTGTGCATTACACCAGAATGATATGAGTGTTCAGGATTTCTATTCTGCTATGTCAAACCTTTGGGATCAGTTGGCACTCACTGAATCGGCAGAATAAAATTCGTTTGGTCTGTATCTTGCTAGGAGGGAAGAACAACGTCTATTACAGTTTTTGATGGCACTCCTATCTGATTTTGAAGGATTACGTGAGACAATCCTTCATCACACTCCTCTTCCCTCGGTTGATTCGGTTGTCCATGAATTAGTTGCTGAAGAAATTCGTCTTAGATCTCAAATTGATAAAAGCTCAAAGTCTTCATCGAATCCTACTATTTTTGCCACCCCACAACATTCTGTTGACAAATCGGCTCCTAAAGTTGCTTATGATGAGTGTGCTTTCTGTAAGAGAAAACAGTGTCCAATTTTACTTGCCAGGGGTAAACAACAGTGTAAACAACAATGGCATCAAAGGCCTTCGCAATATAATAAATCTCCTGGACAATTTCAACATCGTCCTCCAGGTTCCACTCGTTGGGTCCCTCGTCCGCCTCAGTTTAATACTGCTGCTGCTGTGCCTTCATTGGATCATTCTAATGCCACGCCACCTTCCGCATTGGATCCTCAAGTATTTGAGCAGTTTAAACAGTTTTTTGCTTCCTCATCTGCTGCTTCGACTAACTCATGTATGCCTCCATTTTTATGGATATTAGACTCTGGGGCATCACATCATCTGTCATCGTTTGTTTCTTTGTCTCCGGGTTCTTATATGTCTATTATGACTGCCAATGGCACATCTATGCAATTAGAAGGTGTGGGCTCTATTGTTACTTCTTGCGTGTCTCTATCTGATGTGTATTATATTCCTAGTCTTGCTTTTGTTAGTAAACTATGCAAATCAGGTTATTGTGTTTTCTTTTCTGATTTAACTTGTTGTGTTCAGGACCCGCATTCTAAGAAGGTGATTGGGACAGAACGTAAGCAGGGAGAGCTCTATGTTTTGGACAATCTCAGAGTTTCAGATTTGGCTGCTTCAAGTGTCGATTTATCCTCTTTTTGTTTGAGTCCTTTGTCTTCTGATTTTTACATATGGCACTATCATTTGGGTCATGTTTCAGTGTCTCGTTTACAGTTTTTGGCCTCTAAAGGCGCTCTAGGTCAATTGAATTATTCAGATTTATCTGATTGTCATGTTTGTAAACTGGTGAAATTCTCCCGCTTTACCATTTAATAAAAGGTGTCTCTTGTTCTTTTGCACCATTTGATCTGATTCATTCTGATATGTGGGGACCTTTTTCTGTGTCTTCTAAGGGGGGTGCTAGATATTATGGTTCTTTTATTGATGATTATACTCGCTATACATGGATCTATATACGAAATACAGGTCTGAATTTTTGTCCATCTATAAAGATTTTAGAGCTCTGGTGAAAACCCAACACTCAGCAGTCATTAAATGTTTTCGTTGTGACTTAGGAGGCGAATATACCTCTAATGCATTCACCCAGTTACTTGCTTCTGGTGGTACAATATATCAAACATCGTGTACCGATGCCCCTCAACAAAATGGTGTTGCCGAACGAAAACATAGCCATCTGCTTGAAACTGCTAGGTCGTTTTTATTGTCTTCTGAAGTTCCTCGTGTTAATTCTGAGCGCTTGACGTGTAGACAGTTTTAATTTATAAAAACTAAATTTGATTGACTTAATTAATCGTAAAAGATACTTTTTGTTAACTTTAAGAGATTTGGAAATACTAGAGAACTTCATACTTGATTTTCTGAAATTAATAAACTGTGTTCTTGAATCGGTTGTACATCAAAGTTTGTTAACTCTTGAGCTTAAAAGATTAAAACAGTTGTATTAAATTATAACTTACTTTTCTTTGACCAAAAACATCCTAACTGTTTATTCATCTTTTTACTCTCGTTAATCCTAAAAAACATATCCAAGTGAGTGTTGCTTTTATTATATCTGCCATTTGCCTTGTTCGTAGTTTGATATCTTTGCGTCTTTATTGTTTTGCTAGTTAGTTATAATATTTAGGATTATATTCAACATCATCCCTTTTAAGTGGTTAGATATTAGCAAACGTCTTAGCATCGGTATCTCGTTTCCATTCGCCGTTCAATGTGTTCGATAATTACCTAGGTCAGCTTCAAACTGTGCCATCTACGACTGGTACATTGTCAGTGATATTTGGTATAACTTAAGCTTTCTTCATTTCTTTTGTTCTTGATAGCCAAATACGCAAAGATCAATAATTCAATTATCAACATAAGCATACATCAACATGACCTAACAATAACTATTTATGGTACAAGGTCAAGTCGACTCCAAGTTATAAGTGTATACAATCCTCTAGAATATATTGGTGATTATATCGTCAGTTAAAGGAAACAGACTACTTACTAAAATAATCTAACAACTCTGATCAGCATGACGTGTCTCTCCTCGTACTACTTGTATCTTTATGATCAATCCTGAGTACTTGAGGTGTACAAGTTTGAAAACAATGTCTGCTCGCTGAGCTGGTAAGTAAATGCGCAGAACAACCGTAGGTGACTTTATAAATTCTAATGCAACAAAGTTGGCACAATCACCGTAGGTTATCGGCCTAGAGCAGCAACCCAGACGATTTCGTGCGGTTTTTGCATGAAACCAAAATTGAAAACAAACATGCGATTTTTAAAAATAGAAAGCTGTGTTTGTGTGGGTTTTTTTCTCTTTTCTTTGTGGTTTGGTGTGGTTTTCGGTTTTTAAAATTAAGGTGCGTAATCATGAGTGATGGGAATTGGCAACCATCTTTTAATATTTTCCTACCATTTATAATGTTAGAAACTCCATCTTATTATATTTTATGTCTATGGTCTTTCATTTGTTCATGACTTCATGGGTATAACAATGTTAATTATACATTACGCATTAAGTAATATATATAAATATATGTATATGTATGCATGTATACAAGTTGTTTGATTGCCATAAAATATAAATATTAAAAACTTTAAAATGAAATAAGTATCTAAAACACATAGATTAGAAATAGAAGTTTAATTCGTCGTCAAAGCTTCAACAATGTTGCCAATGCATATAAAATAGGGGTGAGCGATGGGTACCATTTCCCGAACCCGAACCGGTACCGGTACCGACTGATACCGAATTAATATATTCGGTTCGGTATTCGGTTTTTAAATTAGCTAAAATTCGGTATTCGGTACTTTCGGTTCGGTATTCGGTTCTTAAATTAGCTAAAATTCGGTATTCGGAACCGAACCGGCACCATATAAAATTATACGGTTCGGTATTCGGTTATTCCAAAACTAATAATTCGGTTTCGGTATTTTCGGGATCGGTACCGGTTCGGTTCGGTACGGTACCGAGCTCACCCCTAATATAAAATAATATATATATGCACATATATCCTTGTATATATACGATTGACAAACCCATAAAATCATAATAACATAATTATATATACAAGTATATGTGCGATTCAGTTAACATCAGTTTGGTTTTTGGACAAAAATCAGAATGGACCACCAATTGTGGTTTTTGAAAAACACATAAACCAAATTGATGGTTTTTCCTTCGGTTTGGTTTTTTGAGTTTTGCGTTTTTTTGTTGGTGTTTCGATTCCTTTACTCACAATAACAACTTGTCAACTACAACTTAACTAGGACCACATATAGTACAAAAATAGATCAACCTCCAAAACAATTAAAACCACAACTCAGCTCTGTCCTGCCAACTAATTAAGGGCGCAATCCTTGGTCGACCGCGGGCAAACTATTGCGGTCACGATGCATGTGATGAATTCTTTCAGCTAGACCGAGGTCAAGCCAAGATTTGCCAACCGCCACAACTTGATCTTGAGCCTCATTCTTTTGTTCGCAACCGCGATACGACAACGGACAAAACTTTACTAACTGACTGTTATAACCAAAAAGATAACTCGCTACTCAATTTCTTGCAATATAAATAGCATAGAACTAGAGGTGGCAATTCCAGTCAATTCAAGCAAACGGGTCGAGACGTTTAAAGACAAAAGTTTTTCATAATTTTGAAAAAAATTTCAAAAGACAATTTGTTTAATACATTATTTTTTAAAATCTCATATTTTAACAATATATATTCTAACTTAGTTTGTTAGTTTGAGTAATTTGACCAGCTCATCAATTTGGACCATTGGATTGAAATTGTCACCTCTACAAGAGCGACTTAGAATTCTTGTTACAACATTTACCACTTGAATTTAACAACCAACCATTGGAGTGGAATTCACCAATTGAATTCAACTATAGAAAGATGATACACGAAAATTAAAAGCTTCAATTAAATGTAGTGATTGGTGCTATCCTTGTTCCCTCCCTCGATTTCTTCCTGATCATGCTACTAACACACACAACTTTAAGTTTTTTTCAGGACCGGTCCGATCATTTTCGAAGCCCTGGGCAAGAACTTAAAAGAAACCCAATAAATATATATGTATTTTCAAAATAAACAAAATTCAAGTAAAAATGATAAATAAAAAACAAAAAACTTATGATTATATAATCTAAACTAAAATTTTTGGCAAGTCAATAACATTGTTTAACAGTTAATAGACATAAGTATATATAATAGATTTTTTGAAAATGGGCCCCTATGATTAATGGGCCCTGGACGGTTGTCCGTGTTAAACTTGCTCAGGACCGACCCTGGTTTTTTTAGACTGGAATGGAGCAAAAGGTACCTCAACATTTATACGTTCTATTCAATTCAGATATAGCACCCGAGTATCCATACGACCATACCCAAGTTGACTCCAAATTAATAACAAATTCTTTAACACCTCCAACTCATTAATATGGTTTTTAAACTAAATTTAGAGTTAACCCGTCTATTTTTTTCATGATTCACAATTTTACACATAATAACAACATACTTTGTTTAGTTAGAGTTTATTGGCCAATTGCACCCCATCCATCCAATATGATTACCATGCAATAATCAATAAATAAATTTCACATACCAACATCTATTTGTATATTGTTATTATTTTGATTAAAAATTACAATTAAACATCAATGGGGTTTATATGATATGTAATACTTGACAACCGGTTTCAATAATTAAAATTTATTCTAAGTAGGTTATTTACCGGTCCACGTAGGGTTAATAATTGGTTTCAACCGGTCACCCGTTGATAAAACCTTGATTTACTGGTTTTTAGTTAGTTCGGTGTTTTCTATGCAACGAAAAATGGTTTGGGATTTAATCACAAAAAAACTGACAGGTTGAGAGTTTTTAGCGCAATTATCCCATTTTTATATTGTTATTATTTTGATTAAAAAATTATTGTTGACTAACTAAAGTATTTTGCAACTCATTTATAACCATAAACAATAAAAATATGAAAGTTAATGTCGTTGGTGATAAAAACTAAATAATAAGAGGTCATGTTTGTTTACCTCTTAATAAAATCATTAAAAGGTCATCTTACCTTTGAATGACTTCTTAATTATTCCATTAATAAGTAAACAAACATCCCCGAACGTTAACTTTCAATGTATTACATGTTACTGTTTTGAACTATTGAACTTTGTTTCAGACATAACTTTTACACAAAACCACATAAGCACTGATGTGTTATTGTATTTTTTTTTTTTTCCGCGATTGTATATCAAAAATTAAAATAATGGTAGTTTATAATATATAAATATATTGGTTTGTCAGTAGGTGACAAAGATGAGCTGACTTCTATTTCTGGCCAATAACCGCCACCTACCTCTATAATATATAATTCTTAAATATGCTGCTTAACGCAAAAAGAATTATTTTAATTTTATTTAATATTGTATCATCCAGTGAATTAGGATTTAATTATTATATAATAACATAGATATTTTGTTGGTTACAATAAAAAAAAGCACACTAAACGTATCAATTAAGTTTTAGATTCTATTACTTAACTATTAATAAAAACTATTGTTAATGCATACATACATATGTTTAAACGAGTACAACCTATTATGCAGGACAACAGACTCGCAAAAATATTTTTAAATTTTTTTTTCATAAACATGTTTCAATATACAAATTTAACGCACATTCACACATTCTAAGTGCCTGAAATCATGCATCATATAAATGTACGTTCACATACATGCAAATTTATGTAACTGTACGTTCACATCATTTTCAAGGAAAGTTAGAAGATGTGAATGTATATGAAATTTACATATCATCTTTATAATGTTAATTAAACATGTTTATGGAAAAAAAATTAAAAAAGTTTTTTTTTCTAAAAGTGGTACATTCTGGACTTCTGTTGCATTGCATAATAAGTTGTACTCTCTCGAACCAATGAACCATATTCTATACATATATATAGTTTTGGGATCATAGTAGATTCTAATATTTATGAAGCACTAAGAAACAAATCGAAACTATTAGATTTAAAATTCAATGGTTATTAAGCAAACCAGTTTTTTAAATTAAAAGTGATATTTTGGTAAAATTTGCAAGCACACTAACTTTTTATCCTACAATAAAATACATTTTTTCTCTTACTTTTTTCATTGTTTATCTTACCTTTTACATTCTCTCTTCATTTTTTTTTTTAGATTTCTGTATCCAAATCATACATTCTCTTTCTTCATTTTCTTACTAGACTAATACAATATTACATATATAATACTGCATATCCTACATATAATACGAGAGGGAGGTTCAATGGAAAACCACAATGCACCTGAAAACTTGTGAAAACCGCACTGCACCACCACAAATGCATCAAATTCCCCGCGTGATGCATCAAAATCTCGCGTGATGCATCAAATTTACCGCGTGATGCATCACCTTATTTACGATCATGCCACCGCGTTTCTCATGAAATGCACCAAATCGGACGGTATGCGTAGGTTTCCATAGTTTTCAGGTGCATAGTGGTTTTCCATTGAACTCACCCCTATAATACGATATGCTGCAAATTCTATTACATCTTTATTACACATATAACTTTATAATCTACATGTGTAATATAATTTATACTAGTTTGTTGACCCATGTTATACATGAGTATATTAAATTAATAATTACTCTTAAATAATAGATATAAAATTAAATTATTGTTACAAAGTATAACAAAAAAGTAAAGTAGTCATGTTAATATACAAGGATATATATAATTAACCTTCAAAAAACTAATAAATTTATTCACTTTTGTCTACAATTTTATACATACATACATACATACATACATACATACATACATATGTATGTATATGTGTGTATGTGTGTAGACACACACATACACACGGTAATTCGGTTTGGTTTGGTCCCCTATCAGCTAGACTAGAAGTCTAAAATTCAATCCAAAATGTATATTAAATAAATAAAACGTAAACTATATTATTGTCGAAATCGGATGGACAAGTATGACATAAATGTATATTAAATAAATAATTTTGAACCAATAATAAAAGAGAGTATGTTTATCAAAATAAAACAAAATAATATTTGTCTTGTGACACTCTTTTGACTCATAAAATAAATTTAAATCTAAATATAAATATTTTTTTCTCTCTCTCCCCCTCTCTCACACAAACACATACATACACACACACACACACATACACACACACACACATATATATATATATATATATATATATATATATATATATATATATATATATATATATATAGGTTCAAGTGAGTACCACTCATTATGCAGCGCACCAGAAGGTACCAGTCTTAAAAGTATTTTTTATGAATTTTTTTTTCATGAACATGTTTTAATTAACATTATGAAGATCATATGTGAATTTCACGCAAATCCGAACACTCTAATACGCATCACATAAATGTGCGTTCACATGTATTCAAAATAATGTAAGTGTGTGTTCACATCATTTTTTAGGAGCTAAGATATGTGAATGTATGTGAAATTTACATATGATCTTCATAATGCTGATTAAAACATGTTTATGAAAAAAAAATTTGAAAAAAGTTTTTTTAAAGATGGTACCTTCTGATGCGCTGCATAATGGGTGGTACTCTCTCGAACCATATTCTATATATATATATATATATATATATATATATATATATATATATATATATATATATATATATATATATATATATATATATATATATATATATATATATATATATGGGAACGTTTGTTTAACATTTATAAATTGTGAAATTGAAAACCAATCCCAAATTGTCAAATATGCACGCGACTGTCATGAATATGATGAATTCATGTATTGAATATTATTCGTTTAATGCTCGTGTTTTGAAGTTGATAAATGTATGAACCCAATGGATAAAACTAGAATTTCGTTGTATTCATTGACTTTAAAACATGAATACTAAACGGACGATGAATTCCAACTATAAATTCTTCAAATTTTAAAGGGTTAATATTGAAAAAAACTCTACAAGCTTTCATGAATTTATCGATTAAATAACTGTATTTTTTTCTGAGTGTTTAAGTTCCTAGACAGTTTTTGTCTTATTCGAAACTCTATATTTGACCTGTTTAGCAGGTCACTAACTGGTAAATGATACAATGACCTAAACAAGAAAAATGAAAGTTAAATGACTTAATCGTGAAATTTAAAAAAGAAAATTGGTTTTTTTAAATAATAAACTATTCGAGCAACTAATTGATTTACCTGTTAAGCAGGTAGCAGATTAAAAATATATAGTTTTGAATAAGACAAACTTTGTTTAGGGACTTAGATACTCAGAAAAAAAAAAGTTCAGTGATTTAATGGATAATTGCATGAATGTCTGTGGGGTTTTTTTAGTATTAACCTAATTTTAAACATGAAATCATAGAATATATTTGAATATATTAAAATGAACTAAAATTATTTAACAAAATTAAATGCGTAAAAAAGCGAAGTTATATAAAATATGAAAAAATGTATCATGACAGTTTATTTAGTATAACAAAATATATACAGATTACATTCTATCATGGACAACAAAAAACTCAAGTTATATTAATTAAAAATTTGAAAATAAAAAGGTTCAAAAGAACGATAAAAAAGATTATTTATTGATATATATGTGTAAATTTAACATTTATGACAAAAACATTAATATTATTGTATTTATTTTTAGAAAAAAATATTTGTATATTTTATTTGACTTCTATATAAATAAATTTTATTATAAACATCAACATAATAATACGTGAGCTAATAAAAGTGCTTGTAGTTTTACATTATCTAATAAGAAATATATATTATATATGAGCCTATAATACAGTATATTAGCAAACAAGAAGACTGATATATCATGTGAAGTTCATTTAAAGTATCCATGTGACCACTATACACATAGAAATACAAGGTCCATTTATCACAAATTACAACGTTAAGTAATTGACAAAAGACGAGAACTGGATTGAATGTGAAAGGATGAAAGCGACATCCAAATATTTGTGACATTGAATTCATTTTTGTCGGTTTTTCTGACATAATTATCGATGTTGATGTTGTCTATTGGGGGACCGTATTTATGTGATTGTTTTGCAAATACTTATTGTTTTCATGAAATTGATTTTCTTGAAAACAATATATGCAACATTAATTCATATTATAACATTTTGTTTAAGTTTTTGAATCAATATGTGAATTAAAAACAATAATAATCAGGTGTTTAAATTTTATATACTATTTTTATAAATATACATAATAACAACAATGCAACATATGGGTGATTAGATAGGATGAAAGTTTTAATTTGAATAAGATCACAATAAAATAATGATTTAATCAATTCTTCAACCAGAATCCATTATTAGATACTTTTTTAATGATATTGACATAAATTCTTTAAGTGTTTTTGAAACGAAATTGATTGAACTAGCAATCACAGAAACTACGATTAGGTTTGTTTATCGTTAATTTGCTGTAAACATGAAAATTTGATGAATCCGTTTTCATATTATGTATTACTATGTTTTTGTACTTTGTATTGTTTGAACTTGATGTATGTATAATTTATCTTTGTACATTATACATAATAAGAATATGGTTCGAGAGAGTACCACCTGTTACGCAGCGCACCAGAAGTTACCACGCTTAAAAATATTTTTTTTGAATTTCTTTTTCACAAACATGTTTTAGTTAACGTTATAAACATCATATCTAAATTTCACATACATTCATATCTCCGAACTCCTAAAAAATGATGTGAACTTACACTTACATATATTTGGATATATTTGGATGTATGTGAACGTGCATTTATGTGATGTGTGATTTCATGCAATTAGAGTTATCGAATTTGCGTTAAATTTACATATGATCTGTGTAACCTTAATTAGAACATATTTGTGAAAAAAAATATTCAAAAAATAATAATTTTAAGAGTGGTACATTCGGGTGTGCTGTGTAATAGATGGTACTCACTTGAACTAAATCTACGTAATAATATATTGGTAATTTGAAATATTGGATTAAAGTTTGTTGATATTTTAGGGACTTTTTTCTTTGTATTTTTGTAAATGATTATTACATTATCTATCCTCTTTATACATGCATTGGACATTTGGACCGATGATGGGTGGGACAAGTTGAACCATAGAATTGAAATGGCGATTGTTTCACTATGCTTTCAGAACACTGGTTCTTTTAGAACTGTACAAAATACGAAATATGATATGATTTAGATTATTAATGCTGATAAATAACAAATTAAAACTAAATTTAAAAACCGCCGCCGAGGAGGGAAAATGGATACGGCGGTGGTGGTCTAACATCAGGATCCGCCGATCCGTCACCAAAGTAAACCATACCACCGCCACTGCCATCAGTATTGTTTGTGTACCTGCTAAATCCAATCATTGCCTCCGATTCCGTGGAAAAAGCAGCAACATCATCTCCGCCGTTGCCATGACCGTCGCTATTCCTAAGCCAAACCGCCGACGGTGTCACAGGAGACGGCATCGACGACCTCCACAACGGTTCGGAACCGTAATATCCTTCCGGTAATGAAACTACGCCTCCTCCGGCCACCTGACAGCAATCATCCACCTCAAGCTTAATCGAATTCGATATTCCGACACTTGATGAGGACGACAACGGCGGAGGAGTGATTAACCGTCGTTGTCTCTTTTTTTCCACCAGTCGTTTAGATCGCTGAACTTTTTCTGACATCATACGCGGCAAAATCTCTGGATCTTCAGCGACTTTACAAAGTAACGCCATCATTTGCTCCGGCCGTCGTTCGGTCGCTTCGAGTCTCTTGTTCATGCCTACAAGCTCCTCTTCTAGAGCCTTCTGCTCCTGTTTTAACCTCGCAATCTCCATCACCATCTCCTCCTCCTCCTCATCTTCTCCTCGCAAATATTTCCCCCTACTGTTAACTTGCCTCTTCCTTCCAATGTTCTTCAGTAAATGCACCTGTCCTCTCAAAAACCATTCGTTCGCAAACTCCCATCGATCTGGATCCACTTTTCTAAACCCCTACAAATTTAAGAAACACAAATCAATCAAAAACTTAACACCACAAATCGATACTGTCAATCAGGTACACCACAAAATCACAAATTAATCAACACAGCCACATCCATCACTTAATTATAGAAAAAACAAATAATTATTCAGAAAATAAAAAACTTACGTAAGTATTGAGCTGACGGATGAAACTGGAGAAATTATTGTGTTTGAAGTAAGCAGGTAAGAGGCGTTGTGAGAAAGCTAAGGAGTCAACGACGATGAAGCTGTTGTTGGAGGTTCCCCACCGGATGAGGTTATCCAAGGAAGAATCATTCACCATTTGATAAGTTTTCAAAACGAAGGGAGCGATTACTTCGTTAGATTCCATATATGATGATCGATAGATATCATGAACTGAACATAACTAATTAAGGCCGGAATTGATGAAATTGTTGCTTCGATCGATCTCTTCTGTAAGTGAAGCAAAAGGTTTGATATGAAATTAATTAAGCTGCAAAAGAGACGAAAATGGTATCAGTAACATTAGTATGATTGTATCTGCTCTGCGTTTTCACAAAATTCATTCAAGGAAGAAGCATAGTCCGCAGGACCACTTGTTCTGGAAACGTGATATCGGTCAAGTCAAACGAGAATCGAGTCTATTAAATCACGTATATTTATAACCAAAAATTTTATTTATTTTTTCAAAACAACTATCAACTAATAATTCCTATATTTTTCTAAATCCATTTTATTTTCAATAAAACTAGTTTATTACCCGCGTATTACGCGGATGTTTTAATATAAAGTTGTTTATATTAAATTCTTACAAACTAAGAATTAAACATAAAAATATTACTTTTATTACAAAAAAAATACAAGAATTATTTTATTATTATTTGACATAAACTATAATTTTTCTAAACTTCTAGATACATATGATTGATAATAAGTTTTTTTTATTATTTTTAAAACTTTTTATTATATTGTTGTTATCAATTATTGAAATATGAATATTCGATTAGAACTGATTTTTAAATCTAATTATATTTGATGTAAATTTAGAAAAAATAATGATTTAGATATTACTTGTTTTTCTAGAATATGATTTGTCACGTGTAATTTGTTGGTTGATGACACATGCCTTCACAAAAAATAAGTAAAGTTATTTATTTATTATTTTTTTAAAATATAAATTATAATTAGGATTAAAACATGTACTATTTAATTTAAAGTTTAAAAATATAAAGATTGTTTTATAAATGAATTATATAATTTAGATAAAACTTTTTAGGTAAATTAGATGTTAAATTAAGAAACATTTAAAATCATTAAATTATATTATTAATCTTTTAGTTTCTTTAAAAATCAATTATATAAATTAATTGAAAAAATTATATTAGACAAAATAAGCGGGAAAAACAAAAATTAGGAGAGTTAAGGGAGTGACACGTGTCACAAATATTTTGCTTTATTAATATATATAGATATAGATATAGATTAGTAGAATGCATCTACAGATATATACATATATGCATTTAGAATTAGAATTAATTAATGAGCCATAATATATATAATATGACACCACCAAAAAAAACCCTGAAATTAATGTGACGTTTGGTTCACGGATAGAATTCGATGGAATTAGAATTCAAATTTAGGTTGACTCTAGAATTTTTGCTAACAAATTAAGATGAATGGTTAAAATTTATTTAATTGACATCAAATTCTTTGTTTATAAGAATTTAGCATTCCTTACATTTCAAACATGAATTACATTCCAACGCATACATGAATTATATTCCAACATATAATTAATTAAATTTTTATATGTTATAAAAATAAAAATCTATCATTTTATTTGGTCAAGTTAGTTGGCCGTTGCTACTTGACTATCAGGTTAAATTACATGATATAATAAAATTGCTGGCCGGGGTTTATTAAATACGTACAATGTTACTTTAATTAATTAAATTTGTTGAATGTTATAATATTTTAGTAACTCTTATGAAAAAATCTTTCATGTATTTTATTCAACATGTATATAGCCTAATATATAAGATAATGCATTTTCCTTTAAATAGAATGTGTGTGTAAAATAGAGTGAGAGTGTATGCATTGGAGCATTGCATTCTATATTTCTATTCCCAATTTATGCATTGTAGTTTATTATGTTTCATTAGATGCATTTTGGATTGAATTAAATTGGTTTACTTTTTCATTGTTGTATTATATAATACTGGTTTTTAAACCCACGTATTAAGTAGATAGTTTTTAAATAATTGGTTACACAAAATGTATATATGAATTTAAAAATATAACATATAAATATTATTATCATAAAAAATAACTATTGTTATTTGTCATAACTATTATTTATATATATTCTTAATAATACGTAAATAGTAATTAAACGAACGAACATTAATATAGATTCCGTTCGTTCATTAATGTTCGTGAACATTCTGTAACGTTTGTTTATTTTTTTTGTTCATTTATGTTCGTTTACGTTCATTTATGTATAATAAGTTTAATAAATATATAATTATAAATATTGACATATTGTTGCTACTATTAGTATATAATATATTTTAATAATGTATTAATTAATACTATAAATTCAAAAAATAAACTTCAAACTGTAATTTACATTGAATATATGGAGATAAAAGAATATTGAAAGGCTCAAATGTTTGAAGGATTTTTATTTATTATTGAATTGGGGCTTCTTATTTCTTAAAATATTAATTTATTATTATCGTATTACTTTGAAGTCATCTATAGAACTTATGAATGTCGAAATGTTGTTTGAAAACTATGAATCGTGCGTTGCGAGTTTTGTTCTTATTCAACAATTTAATTGTTAATTTATGTTCGTTCGTTGACCGTTCGTTTATGTTCAATTATCTATTAAACAACTGAATATAAACAAACAAGAACAATGTCAATACCTTAACGAACAAACGTAAAAAGAAAATCTTGTGTTCGTTTATGTTCATTTTCATATTTAATCGTTCTGTTAAATTAATCGTTGGATTAAAGTTAAACGAATGAACACAAATATACCATCGTTTGTATTCGTTTAGTTGGTTTGAAGCTAACATCCAAATGACGAAATTCACATGGGGGAAAGTCGAAACCATATTTATTCAACTAATTGAGGACCTGAGTTTATGAATGAATTACATGATAGGACCACCTCAGGCAAGTGCCTGTGTGCTTGCGTGGCCGCCAGGATATTTTTGATAGCTGCGGACCCACTTGTCTTACAATTCTCTTTTTTATTAATTATTAATTACGATATTAACATGATATTTATACTAAATAATTAACAAATAATTACAAATGACAATCAAATTTAATATATCAACCTATATGGTAATTGTAAAATAAAACAATTATCATCACATGACACTCTTTTAATGTATCAACCTTTGGATTTCCTATCCACTTTAGAAATAAAAATAAAAATAAAAATCAACATGTTTTAGGTAATATATAAAGCGTTTAATTCACCAAATTGAATTTGATAATTATTACTTTTCTAAATTAACCAATAGCAACATATGTAATACATTTAATTACATCACAAAAATTGAAAAAAAAAAAAACAGTATTTATCTTTCACTATATTGTAATAAAGCATATATATCATGTGACATTTGAACCATATTTTTATTTTCTATTATTTTATTGACAATATTTTCTAATTTAAATTAAAATGTTATATTATCTTTCTGTGTATAAGTATAATTAAAAAAAAAAAAAATAAGAAATCAACTTTTTGAATTAAAATATTAACAATATATATTTCTTTAACCCATCACACTCAAATATTAAATATAAATTATATGATCTTTTAAATATCTTTGTCCTTTTTGTTGTAATAAAGGCATAAAACAAAATGATGTATGTTATGTGTCACTCTTTCAACAAACCATATTTTTCTATTTTCTCATAATTTTGCCACTAATCTAATCTAAATTAAATTTAAATCCGATTGGGTAAGACCTAACTTTTGTAAAGATCTTAATGATAGGTCCCAACTAGCAATACAAATAACAACCAAAATTACAATAGATTAAGATAAAAGTTTTAGCTATTACAAAGTAGTTTCAAATTAAAGTTATTATGCGTATATGCTTTGCTAATCTATTACAACATCATGATCAAATATTATTGCCATCTTGCCCCCAAATCTTTTTTTTTTTTTTTTTTTTAACTCTAATAGGTACTACAAAATTGGTTGAGTAGTGGTCTGTTGACTTCAAGCTTTAGTCAATTCTGAACCTAAGTAGATGGTCCAACAACGGTTTTCCTTTTCCAGAAAAAATGGTAATGCAACAACTGTAAGTTTGGCGGCTTAGTGAAAATATAAATTTAAAAGTAAATATTCATTTATGATACATGAAATAGCTCATGTTTCAGCAGCATGTGCAATTTGTTAATCAATTAGTCACTGCCCTTAGCAAATGAGACATAGTTTATAAGAGTAGGAAGATGTCAACCCATATTGTGGAGATTAGCCACATACTGGGCTAAATGTCAATAGAGTAACGTGAGTGACACCAGAGTAGTCATTATTTATAAGTTTCGCTTGAGCAAGTAGGAATTGTCATAACATGACTTTTAAGTCTTTAGCAAGAGGGTTTGGTCATTGTTTTAGTACAACAATGTCGAACCCATCATGATCACATTTTCATGATTTTGATTGATAATTACTTGAAATTGGTACCTGATTCTCGTTTAGAATCATTTGCTTGAACAAATTCAACAACGATGTTCCATAAGTTTGAGCAAAATTTAGTTAATCTTAGAGGGGAGAGGATTCGATTTATGTAATATTATAGAGAGAATGAGCAGATTTCAAATGTGAATAATCTGATGCATATGGTTGATGAACAAGACTTGATATTAATATTTTAGAGGTTTGAAATAATTACATTTTATACCCCTTAACCTTTATTATCAAAGATTAACACATTTAACTATACATACATACACACACATACATGTTTAGGCTAAACTATTGCTAATCTAAGTAATTAAAAGACTCTCTGTCGTGGATAGGCTAACTTTGATAAAGGTGACATTGAATAATCTCCAAATATATTTCTTTTCTCTGTTTTGTGCCCCTAAATAATCTCCAAATATATATCATGTGGTTTTTTCCACACACCATATATATTTTATTTTCTGTCATTTTTATTGTTAACTTAATGTAAATTAAATTGAATCTAATCTAAATCTTATCTTATTTAAACTAATAATCTAATATATATACTTAATTATAAAATTAATTAATGTATTTATAAGTTTATTAAGGCATGTTAAAAATAAATTCAGTGTATATAAATATATTAAAAATTTTAAAACAAATAATACAATATTTGTAAAAAAAACATATTATATCACAATTTATTTATCGTAATAAAGTATATGAACATTATGTTATATGTAACAATAAAATGTTGGATCATGTCAATTAATCTTACATTAAAGTTACTTTGAACTTTTGGAGGAGGAGCCTAACGGAGGTAAATTCTTTTGGAGATCATGTTAGATAATTTTTCTACTAAAGATAAGTTAATTGGTTCATGTTTGTTATATTTTTGATATTGATTCTAAGATCTTACGATCTTTATTCTTTCGATCAACAAAACCAAGTCGATCATTATTTAAAAAAAATTAAATGTAGGATTTTAGTCAGGATCTTAAGATCTACCATATGATATTAAGATTTTATCTAATCCAAATTTTCTTTGTTTAATAAAAGTATAAACATATGAGTTCATATATTATCTAAATTGTTCATGATAACACACTTTATAGAGGTAAAAATGCCACCAAATAGTTATATACTTTTGAGTTTGTTATTTTTTATTAGATTTTTTTAATAAATGTGGTTTAAATGTTATTTTTTATTATATTAAAAAAAAAATATGAGTGTTAGATATCGATCAATTATCGATGACAACTGATAACATCATTAAAAAGTGGATTTATTAATTTTTATATATGATAGATCATAGATATAATTTTTACTAACCTACAACATTTTAGATTTGCAATATTAATCTATTCATTAGAAACTTAACCTTTCAAACAATTGTAAATTTATTATATTAATAGTTTTTTAAGTTCATTATGTGAATAACTATGGTTGTTTGTATATCTTTTAATAGAATCATTAAAAGATAATTTTATGATTAATGATCTTTTAATGATTTCATTAGATGATAAACAAACAACCCGAATAATGTAATAACTTCTTCAGAATTATAATGTGTGTGTTTGACAAGAAGGTTCTGAAAGCTTTTAGATCTTCAACATTGGATTTATAAAAACTCAAACTTAAAAACTTTGTTTAATTGATAAGACCTTGAACTTTTGATTCGAAGATGAAAGCTTTTTCACGATAAGCTTCTTGAAGTAACTTTTAAAAAGATATTGAGATTTTGTCCAAACAAAATTACTTTTTTACTTTTCTAATAATTATAAATTACAACTTTTAATTAATATTAATATCTTTATAAGTCATTTAATACTAAAAGTATAGTTACAACTACTTGTACCGAACGTATTTAGAAAATTTAAAAACTCCAGCTCTTTAAAAGCTACAGCCCCTAAAAGTTTTAGCTACTAAAAGTTTCAGTTTAAAGCTACAGCTAGTTGTACCAAACGTACTCTATATGTTTAGTTTATTTTAATGGCATTAATGAAAATCCACTCTATTTAATTATTTTTTTTCCACAGAAAGTAATATTATCATTGTTGATTAAAAAAAATGCAAAATCAAAACATAATTTAATATATTTTTAATTAAATAATAATCTAAACTAGCCAATGTGTGACACAATTTACGCAAGATATTTAGTTTAATGCAGTAAGATGTGTTAAAAAAATATTTTAAGAGTCAGCTACCATTTTAATTAAATTTTAAATAATTATTCAGTTACCTTTGTCATCATCTTTTTCGTTTTGTTTTCTCAAACGGCTTTGACCACATATATGATATATTGGTGGGTATCAATATTTGACGAAGCAGTGGATGCATGTTATTGGGTGCATCTATTTGTTAACTTTGTTTATTAACGAGTTATATCATGTAAGTTATCATATATGTATATATTTAATCATGGGCGGATCAAGCTCATTGTTGCGACTGGTGTTACACGACACCGATAAATTTTGTCGGTGATATATAATATAATAGAAAATTCCCTTCAAATTCACGTAACATACGTAATCGACACCTATTATTTTTATATTTTAACAAAGTGACACTGATAAAAAAATTTCCTAGATCAGCCCATATATTTATACATTTTTTTAATAATTATTAACTAAAATTAAGATAAATATTGTGCTCAATGAAATCTCCAAACAAAGATATAAAACTTTTAACTTGATACAAACATATCATTTAGAAGTAACGAATCTCGAATGTTGTGGGAAACAGTATACCAAAGTCGATGGGGCTTCAGCCTTGTCACCTAAAACAGAAGCCTGTGATAACACCACCCAGGCTAAGCGGCCCCGACAAACGTGAGGCCGGCTCGGTCTCCCCACCCCTTAACGATTCATTTTATTTTGTTTTTTTCTTTTTAAACGGTAATAATACTATTTTACTCTCTTTCAATCATCTTAAATTTATTTATTTTCCTCTCTATAATACATATACATCAAACACAAGAAAATCCACACAATTTTACTCTCTGTCAATCATTTCAAATTTTAATTTTTCTTCCATTTCAATATACACAACTCTATACATCCGTATTTCACACACACTATCATCAATTTATTTTACTCTCAACTAATTTTTACTAATGGATCTGTATACATCATCCTCATCATCATCGGTTTCCGATGATTCGTTTGTTGAGAATTTATGAATACTCAACAAGCTATTAGTGTACTCAAATCTCATTTTGGTGTCGTCAAATCTCGTCGTCATCGTCACAAGGGTTGGCAACAAAAGACATTGAACGATCTTTTGTTGTACTCAAATATTGTTTCGTTATAATAAATAATCTTACACAATCGTTGCACCGATAAAAAATTAGATGCATCATGTATGCATGTGTCATACTACACTACATGATCTTACAAGAGAATGTCATGCGACATGTTCATTCAAGAAACCGAGCTTCCATCTCATCAACATTCTACTTCCGATGAAATATATCAAAACACATTATTGGAGATTCGTAATCAGTAAACAAACGATAACATTCGATCAGATCTGATGAAACATATTGCAACTGCTCATTGCCCAATTTAGACGGCTAGTTTGTATTTTTTTTTATTTTTTTTATTTAGTTTCATAACTTTTCTTTTTAGATTCTTGTAATTTTTAAATTTTAGTTTCTTGTAACTTTTTCTTTTTAGTTTCTTGTAATTTTTTTATTTTAGTTTCTTGTAAAATTAAATATTTTAGTTTAATAGTTTAAGTTAGTTTTTATAAAATTAAAATATTTTAGTTTTAATTATTAACTATAAATGAAGCTCGCCTTAGAAATGTATTTTCAACTTAGAAAGATGGAGTGTGTTGAGAAAAAAAGATGTGACATTGAGGTGTTTAGAAAGATTAAAAAATGAAAAAGGTAGGTATACATTTACTCTTATAGAAGTTTTCTTATTTTTGAGAAATAAAGACGTGTTTAAGAAAACACGTGTTGTATAATACATACAACAATTGTAAAAGTATGACTTCATCAAAAATTATTTATGTATTAATTGTATTTTATGATCAAAATTTTGTTGTATATTGATTTAGCTAATAACTCTTATATAGATGCATGAAATTTATTAAGTCATATCTATCTTTGTTAGATATTCAAGTGTAGGTTAGATACATTTTGTTATCTTGGTTCTTTAGATTTTGGTTTAATAAAAAAATTGATCAATAATATATACATAATATGTTATAAAATAAATATTTAATAATGACACACACATACATATATAGTTATATACATACTAACATACATATATGTTTTTGGGCATTAAACTCGTAGCATTTAGTGCAGGTTTGATGGTGACTTGTCGAGTCGTACTGGCATTAAACTCGTAGCATTTAGTTTAGATTTGATGGTGACTTGTCGAGTCGTACTGATGACTTATCGTGTCACCCGCAGATCAGAAGGATGGTCCTTTTGAAACATCCTTGCAAAAATAATTAAGATTAAAATGTTTATTGACGCTTTTAGAAAAGAATTTTAATGCAGCAAATACCAAAAAACAATAAACCATTACCGGGATCCTTCTATCGTATGTGAGACATGCATAAACAACAAATTAAAAGCACCTCCCAATGATCATGAATCACACATTGTTGAATTTCTTTCAAAAAAGTTTATAACAGTGGTACCTTCGGAACTCTGTAAAAATCCATTTAAATTGATATCTATACATGTATGTACTAATTAATATGCATATAATTATTAAGACTTACAAAGTTGATGAAATTTAGGACCACATACTTTTAAAGGAGTATCTTTGCATTGTTGAATAGGTAAAGATAAAATTAAAAATTGATATATATTTTTCAACCAATCATAAGAAGACACAAGGAACCCTGAATTGCATGGCTAGAGTTGAACCTTTGAATTTTATATGATTAATTAATTTAAATATATATAATTAGCAACCCATACTATTTCTGGGAATTAATTAACTAATAAAAAGTGATATAAAAAATGATGACTAGTACACATATTAATTCAAAAGTATAAGAATATTGCTTCCCATGTTTTTTTATTCAAAGTAGATCCATTATTTGCTCAAAAGGGAAAGGGACCACTCAAAATCCAATTAAAAAATTAAGTTGGGTTTTACTTTTTATATTATTATCTTATTATTAAATGTGTGTTTAAAAATCTTAATGTTTGATTTGACACTAAATATCATATAAATTATTTGACCAATATAAAAACCCTCATTGGGCACATTATATAATGATTTAAAAAAATAGGAAAGTTGCTTAGAATAAAAACGTAATTTATAAATTTCTTGTATTTTCAAAACAAACTCTAACAACCACATGTAACAAAAATAAAATGATTTATTATGAAAAAAATCAACATGTCTTCACATTGTTAAAAACACATATGATATATTGAATTCAAAATAAAAACTACAACTTAATGAACAAAAAACATTGGAAAGCGTCGCGATCCCACAATGGTGAGCTAACTTCAAAAACCGGTTCTCAATTCGTATTGCAGCAATGTTTTCGTCGTTAAATTATTTATTTATGAATAAATTGTATTATATTCATTATAATAATCTCATTATAAAAGTATTTGAACCATTTATTTTTGTCATTTTCATTTATTACCATTTCATTTCATCTCATTCATTATAATAATGATGATTTACAGTTCCTTACATAATTTTTCAAGCACATATTTCTTTTTGTCAAATTCAATATAAATACACTTGCTATACTCAACTTCAAAACAATCAGTTTAATGAATTAATGAGTGAATTTACATGAGAAACATCTTTTCTTATGCGTACGGACACATTTGTAGAGTATTTTATTGATGATTTTCTCCAAAAATAAAAAAGCCCCATTATAAATCTTCATCAATTTCATATCATTATCATTTTATGTCACACCCTGCTACCTCGGTTGGCAGCGAGACGTGACGAGTGCGGAAGCGTAACCATAATTATAACGAACGACCACTATATGGACGTTTTCGAAATATTACATCATTAAAATTTAAAAATGTAATAATGTTTTACAGAATGAAAGGAATGAAGTTCGCGTAATACAGAGATTCTAATACATAATTAATGCGTCCAAAAATAATGCAGTCAAATCTCCGTTAGTTTCGAAATATGCATGCGACTCCATGAAATGCGGAAGCTTGAAAGTTGGTGTATCCGAAGGCACACTTGCCTTAATTACCTGAAAATACATGCTAAAATACGTCAACAAAATTGTTGGTGAGTTCATAGGTTTACACGAAAAGACCAGTTGTATGGACATTATCAGATGCGTTGAATTTATAAAATCATAAATTCCATGAGATGTATTACATAAACCATCATGTCACCGAAACTTAATTAGAATGAGTTTGCCCCGAGCAGTATTCCCATACGTAATACCGTGAGTTGAATATATATGCACCCGCCGTTAGCTAAACCACTAACCCGAGTGGGGGACATGACTCCCAATAGATCTATCCACAATATATTCGCGCTTGCAAACAAATGCAACTAACGATTTCATGATATAAGGGCGGAAATCACATATGTAATACATAATAGAATCGAGAAGTTTTTGTGTCCATATAAAAATGAAGCATGTATTTCATCCCAAAAACATAATAATGGAAAAATGGGACTATGAAGACTCACCTTGTTAATTTTTGATGATGTTTTTGGATCTGAGTTGAACACTTGTTTGAATGGTTGAGACTCGTCCTAATATTTTTACGAGTTCGGGTCAATATCATCATAATACGTGTTTGAATATTTTATGTACTTGGGGGTGATGTATAATTAATTTCGTAGGATTTCATATGTTGATACTGATTTGTAGTTACGTTCAAGTAATTTATTTAAAAATATAATTTGTTGTATTAATTCCGATTTACAAAAATGACTTTAAGTAGTTTATTTCCAAGGATATTTTGATGCATGCATGCATGCATACGTACATATGTATTTATATATATACGAAAATGCATACATATATGTACGAGCATGTGCATCATTACGAAAGGGTATTCATACATTTTGCATGGAAAAATTTCACGAGTATTATGAAAACCGAGTTGTAAATGAAGAGTATTATATTTTAGTAAATGTATTTGATTTTTCATGTTTTATAAATTTTTAAGGTGAAAATAAAGTAAATAAGAAAAACTTACAAAAGTTTGAAGAACACTTGAACTTCTTGGCCGATTTTGTTTTGAGAGAGAATATGTGTGTTGGTGTGTTTTTGTGAAATGGGTTTGTCTTCTATTTATAGAAGAAAAAGGGTTATTAAAATAAAGATAAAGTAATTTAAAATTTTAGTGAAATAATGAAAAGTAAAAAGGTGTTTCGGTTGAGTGTTGGACAAAAAGGTGTGGCCGATTTCATAATTGTATGTTGCATGTTGTTTATTAATATAATAATACAAAAGTACAAGCTAGTTGTCATTTAAAGGACAACTTACTTTTTAGAGTGATAAGTAGTATGAGTTTTCAATTTTTATATTAATAAAAGTACAAGAGGCGTGCAAAAGAGGTGGCAATAATAAATACTGATATATATATATATATATATATATATATATATATATATATATATATATATATATACATATTTAGAAAAATTTCTGGAATGATAAACTCGATTCAAGTGTGAATCGAGTTTGTTGTTGTGTCAATCGAGTTTTATAACATAATGCCCGAGTTTTGTCACCCTTTGATCGAGTTTTATGCCTTTGTCATTCGAGTTTCATATAGCTATAGTCGAGTTTTATACAACATTGCCCGAGTTTCTTGCTTCTTTAATCGAGTTTCTTTGTTTAACTGTTCGAGTTTTATGTAGTTTTATTCGAGTTTTATGTTTCTTTATTCGAGTTTCATCCCTTAGAAATCGAGATTTGTATCTTCATCATTCGAGTTTTATACTGCATCATCCGAGAAAATCCTTTCTTTATTCGAGTTTCATCAAAGTGTCATTCGAGTTTAGGTCTTCACTTAATCGAGTTTCATTATATCATTATTCGAGTTTATTACTTCTTTCATCGAGATTCATACAACACCATTCGAGTTTATTGATTATATGATTCGAGATTCATATAACTTCATTCGAGTTTATTACTTCATTATCCGAGTTTTATATTTAGTTTAATTTTGAGTTTCATACCTTATATTTTTAGGCCAGTTGTTACAGTTTATGGTTTTCTATTTAATTACGGACTATTTATAGAGTTTACTAGTTTATGAATACATGTAATATGGAATAATTTTTAATAAATAATTAGTTATGTAACTTTAGAATTAAACCATATAACTGGTAATTATTATAATATTGATAATATCGTATTTAGATTTAATTTATATATGTATAATTCAGATAAAAAGATTATAAACAAATAAAATATCATGAATCAGAAGAACGTCACGTGACAAATTTATATTCTCCTTTATTTATATATAATGGTTCATCTAATTTATAATTTATATTTTAATTGACATATTTTATACATAATGCTTATATATTTTGTTACAACAAACAAAAAATGTTATGATATGTGTTCTTTATTAATATTATATATTTTTTGTGTCTTAAGATATAATCTTATTTATTTTTAATATAATGTTTCAATCAAGGTTGTCAAGATCGAGATCTTACCTAATATCATTTTTGTCATTGCAAGATCGGGATCGTAAGATTCTACCGAAATCAAATATTATATATCACAGTATTGTATCATAAACAAAAAAGAGTCATTTTCATCCAAAAAAATCATGTTCATAAAGAAAGTAATTCTTCATTCAAAAGAAAGCTAGTCATTTTCATAGAAGATTCAAATTTTAAAGACAATACTAAAGAAAGTCGTTTTCATACATCCATTCATAAGTCATAAAAAGTTTGAAATACACGTCGTACGATCTTACGATCATACTAACGATCCTACGATCTTGCTTACGAAAACAAACCTTATGTAGGATCGGATCGTCGTACGATCTTACTAACAATTCTACGATCTTGCTTACGATTCTACCTAAAATCGATCCTACTAGCGATCCTGATCTAATCTACTTGTAGTATCGTAGGATCGTACTTATCGCTATTTCGATAATCATGGTTTCAATAGTAGGTAGAGTTAATTATTTATTAATGTTTGAATAATAAATTGTATTGATCTTTTATTTAATTTAAAATAATAAATTGTTTTTACCTTTGAAATTAATGAATTGTATTGATCTTTTATTTTATTTTATAAACAATAATATATGTATTTATCTTTATAATTGAAATATGATGACGTTATGTGGCAAATTGTGTTCTTGTTTATTATGTATAGATATAGATTATAAAAAAACCAACATATTTTTTATTTTGTTGCGATTAATCTCTTTGTGGTATTTTTTTATCTATACAAATCTCAAGTTCTTTATTTTTTTCTGGTTTTTAAAAATTTACCTATAGTAATCCAATTATTTTGTTCTTTTTTAAAATCGTCCGATTGACCTATTATAACCAGATTATAATAGATAAATTTACGAAAACCATAAATAAATAACTTAAGAATTTAATTGATAAAAAAATAATACGAAATACTAAACCGTAAAAAAGTAAAAATATGTTGGTTTTTTCCATGGTAAACCTTATGTTATACTTAAAAAGCAATACTTGTTTTCGTATTTATAGAAATATATCAAAATTGTCAACTATTTTAAAACAAATACATACATTACATCTATCTATACCTTATAGATCTATCTATGTAGAAAATTTATAGAAATAATTGAATAACTATTTTGTTATTTGTCATACTTTTTTAATGCAAGTGACATCTTTTAATTTTGACATTTGTCAATTAACAATTTAAATAACTAATATGAAAATTTTGATAAATTTACTTTTTAAACCAAAAAGTTAGAAGACAAGATATTATCTTAAAATGGGAATTGGATATTTGAATTTTCTAAATGTGCAACAAACTACCAATTTACCTTCAATTTAATTTATAAAATGCATAGTCGATATTAATGGAAACAAATTTTTATATTTTTTCACTTAAACACAATACAATTAATGAGGTTTAATTTTACTAATTGTATACCCTCTTTCTAATTAATTACCTATTAATTAATTATTTGATTAATAAACATAAATGTCTAATAAAAAAAAATTCATTTTTATTATAACGGAAACCATAAATTTCAAATCATATGTCATTTATATTTCATAATTTAATTTTTAGACAATGATTAGTGTAATTAGAGAGTAATTAAGAGATGTACAATTATAATAACGTTAAATGTCATAACCTTGATCGATCAATCACCCATGTAATTCATGGGTTAATAGACTAGTATTTTATAATGTAGAAAAAGATTAATATAAAAGTTATAGAAATATATTCTGTATGCAACTAGTCTTGTAGTACTACGTGTGACAAAATGCCAAAATGGTTAAAGTATATTCACAATACTTAAATATAATATTTAAAGATATCACAAGAACTTATCATAAGTAGGTGTTAAGTTTTGCAATTCCAATTAATCATATATTATTATTTATATATGAATTAAAAACAAAATGAAAATGAGATGTAACAAACGTGTCACCCATGAAGTAGCACATGCCACCATTTTTTCGTTTTATTTATTGTGACACAAACAATTTTATATCACTTATAATATAATAATAAGTTGAGTAGAGAAATGTACATGTATACAAACAATTTTTTTATTATCTCAACATAAACATTAATTTGATACAGTGAAATCGAAATAATCTAATTATAAAGTATTTACAAACTTTTTTTTTTATCATACGAAGAAACTCGCAATTCTTAACGAAAATAAATAAAGATTTAAGTTTACTAAATTTTAATTATTTTTTTTTATCAAAATAAAGAGAATAAAGAATATGAAAAGGAACTTAAGTTTTATAGTTTTTTTATATTTTCTTTGTGGATATTTATTTACATGTAAATATCACTAATTAAAATTTTAACGTTTTATTCCCTACGATTACACCATTAATTAATTATCATTCGTAGAATGTGTTTAAATTGAGTGATATCTGTCAAATGAATGAAAAGTTGAAAGGAATGGAATTAAATTTCTTTCATTGTTGTGTTGGTTGGCCGGAATGAAATAACATTAAATTAAACTTCATTCCTTGTTATTTTCTTATTTGGTTTGTAAAGTAAGATGAAATGACTGGTGTACGATAGCTGGGGTAAGATGGATGGAATTGGATTGGGTGGGTAAGGCAAGGTTGAATGAGTTTAGTGGGGATGGGTGGGTTGGGGTATGGTTAGGTAGGGGTGTTCAAAAAATTCCGAAACCGAAAAACCCGATACGAAAAACCGAAAAACCATTTCGATTTTGAGGTTAACCGAACCAGATTTTTTATTATTTTCGGTTTGGTTAACACGACCGAAAAAAATGTTCGGTTTCGGTTTAGGTTCACGATTTTGGTGACGGATGGTTAAAAACAGAAATAAATTTAATTTTATATATTTTAACTTGTATGTCTATATATATTAACATTTATCCCAACAAAGATTTAAAATTTTAACTTATTTACTAGTCTACATTAATTGTTAAATCCAAAATAATAAAAAACTACACTAGAACAATTTAATTTTAAAAAAATTATAAAATGTTATTTTTGTTTCTATCATAATTTTAAAGATATTATATAAATAATTTGTAGTTTTATTCATCGTTTTTATTATATGGTTAACCGGTATCTTCGATTAACCATCCGAAATTCAATTTTGGTTCGGTTAACCATCCATGAACACCCCTATGGTTAGGTAGTCTAGCAAGGTGGGTGGGTGGGTAGGGTAAGGTAGGGTGGGATAGGTGAGGATAGTATTGGGGTGCGTAGGTACGGTGGGTATCGTTAGGTGGGGTAGGATAGGGTGTGTGGGGTAGGGTAAGGTGTGATATGGTTAGGTAGGGTGGGATGATGATGTAGAGTCGGTATGATAGATAATATCGACAGGAAAAACGTATTATGGGAATTGAATCTGATTTCTTTATCTATTAGGTAATAAAATAGATTCCAATGAATGAGGAAAAGTTTTATGTCAAAAGAAATTGTTTTTCCTTTTCCTTAAGCCAACCAAACATACAAAGGAATGAAATTTTCATTCCATTCCAATTCAATAGAAATCTGACTTGAATTTTGAAGAAACCTGTGAAACAAACAGCCCTTGGGTGTTTTTTGGTTACGAAATAAGTAAAATTGTACATTATAATTATTTGATCAGATTGTTCAAAATGTTTCATTTAATACATACATGTATAATTATATAATTAAAATTTTAAATTAGTTTGTGTAAAAACTTTCTCACATTACATATTTACTGATAACTTTATATAAAAAAAAACAATAAATAAAAGTTAGACTTGTGTTGAAAATAATATGATTTAAGCATGGTGTCATCATTTAAAATACTATTAAATGGAATGAGGATTGAACATCTCACTGTAGTGCCAAATTACCAACCTATCAATTGCATACTTAAACATCAAACTTCTTTGAACATATCTAAATATCTAATTAAATACCGATAGAAGTCCTATGCAGTAGTAAATTTTTACAGATCGTTAACTTCTATTAAAATCTCATTCGACTTGATAAAGTCAACGTAAGATAATCAAAGTTGAGCAATTAAGTCAAATCCATAAAAAAACAAGTAAGCATTCAACCGAGATTTGTGAAAACACGAATAATAGCTCATTGATCATGGTAATATATGAAAATTGCAACCAGTATTTAATAAAATAACACTTTAGAAGTTGAAGTCTTTTCTTAAAGATGTTCAAATTTGTGTAACTAAAAATAAAAATTAAAAGGATGTTGAAAATTTGTATTTAACCCTAAAATTAATTAACACTCTTTTGTTATTTTTGCTTCAAACTTGGAAGGACTACATTCACCTTGACCTGGTTGGGTTCACGATTGGGCCCACTTTAGGCCCAGCAACATGACTGAAAAGTCGGAAATAAAGTGATTCAAGTGTTAAAGTTTGTTTATTTATAAATACAATATTTTGTTTGTCAATCTGTAAGATAAGTAAACGATGATAACACAAACAAAACTGTAACAAATCCTTAGCAATTTGTTTTTATATTTAATATGAAAGCAAGCCATTATATTATCTTTATTTGAATTTAAAAATAATTCAAATATGAAGCAAAGTTTAATAAGTCAATAAAAATTTTCATTCATCGTTTTGATTTAATATATCTAATCTTATATAATGTCATAATTGATATGTTTGTCAGTATAAATTATAAATTAAATTGATATCTAAGTCCTATCCTATCAATATTTATCTATATGTCTAATTTAAAAAGTTATTTTGTGTGTTTACAAATGTATTAAAATATATTCAAAATAACCCCACATTTTCAAAAAAAAATTAAATGTTTGAAAAAAAAATTAATTAGTAAAACATATTTTATAATATTTTTAATTTTTTATTGTAATAAAATATATAAATATTATGATATATATAAAGAAACATCTTTATTTTTATCAATTAGAATATATATAAATTTATAAATAAAAATTTTAAAAAATCACAAAAAGTAGCTACTATCATATCTATTTATAAAATTAGAAAAATAATACTTATGACAAATAATAATAGATATTATTCTTATATTTTTAATTAATTTATATCTATATATTTTAATTTTTACTTTATATATATGGTTTATTGTGGTAACAAATCTATCAGTAGATCCTCTCTCTCTCTCTCTCTCTCTCTCTCTCTCTCTCTCTCTCTCTCTCTCTCTCTCTCTCTCTGTGAGTATTTTTAAAAATCCAGTATTTTTAAAAATCCAGTATATCGAGAGTACCTTAAATTTGTTTTGTTTAAAAAAATTGTAGTCTTTCTATGTTTATAGTTTAGATAGGAAGATTACACAACTTGCATATGTGGGGACATAGGGTAAACAAATTGATCTAATATTCAAATGTATCTATTTTGTCCATTTTGTGGAATTTATGGATAAAAAGTATTTTTCTCTGCCAATCAATTCATATTTCTATCAAAATATATGATTCATAGCTATTATTTGAAATTTTTGTTTACCTCATAATTGGTGTGAGCTGACAACACCACATGTGTTCTTCTTTGTGTGTATTACTAAGATTATTATTATTATATTTAAAATATATTTTGTTTGTGTAGTAGTAATTGGCATATCTCCCACATATGGGGACATGAACAATAAAAGGGGTCAAACAACCCCACCCCTTTTGGCAACTTTCATCACTTGCAAAATAACACAAAATTGTCAATCATTTTGTAGGGTTCTTTCATAGACATGTGTCACCATGCTATTACTTACTAACAAGGATTGCATTATATTTTATTTACACACAAACACAATTAGGATTCCAACCCTTTCACCATAATTATGGAACATTGTTTTGATTCATGTGTGAGTCTAATTGTATATATATATACAGGATTATTACCGAAACTAAATTTGGTAAAACTGCAAAACCAATTTTATAATTAAATAATATAAAAATTGATAACATATAAAATAAAAAATACCATAAAAAGCAGAAACTTTATTCATTTCAAAATGTGGCCGGTGATTTTATATTATTTCATATTTTTTTTTTTGAATATTCACTACTGAATATTCGACATTGAATAATCAACGTTGAATCCTCTGAATTTTATAAATTTGAACATTTAACATCGAATGTATGTTTCAACAGTTCTGCACCAAATTTAGGATCTACAATAATCACAACTCTATATATATACATATTGAATGAGATTCAAAAGAGAATCATGTTGCATCGGAAAACCAATGGAGGAACACAAATTCATCACAATTCCTGCATGATGCATCATGATTCACGTTTGATGCATCAGATTCGCGCGTGATGCATCACTCGATTCAATGACTATAAAGATGTTCCCCAGTTTTTCGATGCATTATGGTTCTCCATTAAACCCTCCCTTATATAGGTTAGGGATCTTTTAAACACCGACGAGCACCGTTTAAAATAAGATTTTTTACATACAATTTTAATTCATACAAGTTTTGAACCAACAAAAATAAACATTCAGTGAGTTTATTTCATTCATAGGTTTTAATATACACAAGATTCGTTACATTTTGGTACTTTTACATATACAAGCTTATTGCATTCACAACCTTTAATGTACACAAGATTTATTAGATTGATCACATTCAAACTATGAAAATAAGTTATCAACAACATGTAAAGGTTTTAATTGGTGTTCATGTGTTAAATTTTTATTCATCAAGCATGAAGAATTTGATTTATCATATTGATCTTTATAATTTCAAGTATTAAGAAATCATAAACTCTCATGCATGTTTACAAGTCTGAAAATCATTTATGACTTTACGATTAATAGGGTGTTTTAATTTGCGTTTGAAGAAGTGCAGTAGCGTTTTGTGAACTAATAATCAGATAATAACTGTAACAAAAAGTGCTGCCATAAATATATTGTTTGGTTTATCTTCTGCTGTCTGCTATCATAATTATCAAATAATTAGTTTTTAAAGTGTTTGGATTTGCATTTTTACTTGTAAAATGACCAAATAATCACTTATTAAACAAATAAACTACATTGTTTAACTTATGAAAAAGCGTGGTAGGATCAACTCTAAACGCGAATAATCACTTATTAACGTATGCAATCCAAACATTTTAAACCAATTATTTGCGTTATTGTAACGCAATAAACTAATAATCGCGTTCATAACGAAAAAAAATGCATATAAGTTATATTTTTTGTTGTAATATTCAAAATATCTAAAAAGTTTATCCATATAAAGTCAATCTTATGATTATGATGTCTTTGAGTTTATTGGTCCAATAGCATTTACAGCTTTTTCATCTTTTTTTTTCCATGAAGTTAAATACAATTCTCAAGTTTGCACATAATAATTGTCTCAATTGAATCCCTACCTAGTTTTTCCATATCACAATCCTGTTTTTACCTTTTTGATACCCGATTGAAGGTCGTAAGAGTGAAGGGTATACCAACCATTCTTAAAATCATCATTTTAGACACCTCAGCGACACATAAGCTTTTCTTTCTCATCATTTCCATTTTAAGACGTTAGAAATACCCATAATTCTATATCAATATCATCACCCATTAAAATTTAGAGAGACAGAAAGGAAGAAAAGAGAGAGAGAAAGGGAGAAGAGGCGGTGAAAGGTCGGGGAGGGCTCCAAACCAGTGGGGCCAAAAAGGAGGGACGGGCAAGGCCGCCAAGCCGGCAGGCAAGGTATACCACAAGGCCTAATCCTTATATCTATATATATATATATATATATATATATATATATATATATATATATATATATATATATATATATATATATATATATATATATATATGGTTGTTGAAGATGTCTCATTTTCTTTTGAAAACAACTTTAACTTAAAATTCATCATAATAAGTCAATTATAACTTTACTAATTATATGTGTACAACAACATATAAGTATCATACTATGGTTTTAAGACAACATGGTTGTTATTATCTTAGTTTATCCCATAAATATATTAATTTTTTCGAAGCAACTATCTGTTCCTATAGTAGCGTTAGGTTTGCTAGAATCTGTCCCAATTATCAGGAAATGAAATTCAATTCCAGTCAATTAATTTGTTTGGTTCAAAATAATAAAGGGAATTGGATTCTTAAGGTGCGTTATTGTAGTTATGAATCATTATATGTATGAGTTCAAATGTAGACTAGTACAAACGAGTATCATTAGTTCATTACTTGAACAAGTTGCTTGGTTTATTTGATGGTTTTGGTAGTGTTACTAAAAGTAATGTTCGGTTTGTTATGCTTTGGTACGAGAATAGAATTAAATAACAATATTACCAATACTATCAATTATTATGTTTTGTAACAAAAGAAACACATATACATGTAATTAACTTTAAATTTTAAATGACAATGACACGTGTATTAATGAAAAGAATGGTCAATTATCTAAAGAAAAAAAAGGTTTTTGCCAACATATTATCAAACCACGTCATAATAAAAACAATAATATCAGTCATCTCATAACATCATAAAATGGCATTACATGTGTTAAAGCCGAAAACATTTGTGGAAATTAATCATTTTACTAACAAATTCTTAGCCAACTTCTTCACCCACAGACATTGGGCCAACTGGGTTTTTGGATTTGGGCTCACTAAATCAATGAATCTAATTACCCATATTTCAAGAGACTTAATTTACATCGGCCCAAAAGTGTTATCATTTTAAATATATTTGTTATGACAATTGTATCAAAAGCTGCAATAAAAGTTACAATTAAAAAACATAACGTTAAACTTGATTCCTTGAAAGAGCTCAACTAATAGCCTTTTGGCACTGATGAATATCCGTTATGATCTTTGCTTGATGAAAAAACATACACCACGAAGATTGATTGATTGATTGATTGATTGATCTTTGCTTGATTTTTTCATTCTTACTTAACCTCCGGGGTCGATCGTGAGCCGTGGCTGGTTTTACGTAATTGGGTTTGACTTTGACTCTCATATCAGAGTTAGCCAGAAACATTGACAGCCTTGTAAATCTAACTCCATTGCTCTGGTTTGTGGTTTCAGAGCACGTCTAAATGTGTATTAATATTTAGAATAATTCAACTTTTGAACAATGTGTTGAGATGGCCGAGTTGGTCTAAGGCGCCAGATTAAGGTTCTGGTCCGAAAGGGCGTGGGTTCAAATCCCACTCTCAACATTAATATTTTTACTTTATTTTTTTTTTCGAAAAAAGACTCCAAATTTTAGGATGCGTTTAGTTACGGAAAATTTCCAAAATTTTCATCTCACTTTTCAATAAAAATGAAAACTTGTTTACTTAACAACAATTTCATAAATTTTCATTTCACTTTTAAAATATCACTTTTCATATTCTCTCTCTTACTTTTCTATCACCTACCCTATCTATCTATACTATTAAAAGAGTAACTATACTCAATTCTGGTGAAGCCACGTGTCATCACCATGAATCGACACGTAACATTTATAGGTTTTAAAAATAATAAAGAAATTTAAATTATATCTATCTAAATCTAATATAATCTACTTTTAAATTCAAATCAAATCTAATACTCTACAAACTTATTAATTATTATATAATATAATAAATTTTTTTAAAAATATAAGAAAATAATATTATTCATATATATTTAGAAATATATAAAATTAATAGATCATAATAAATAATAATATGATTCTTATATACTTTTTGTTTAAAAATAATAATATTTATACGTTTACCTTTTAATTCATTGTATTTTATATATATTAAAAATATCCGCGTAATACGCGGGTAATAAACTAGTATTTCTTTATACTACTCTCTTTCTCTCTCTTACTTTTCTATCACCTACCCTATTTTTTATTTTATAATCTCCCCTCTTATTTTTTCTTAAAACTAAAACTTCATTATCTAAACAAGTTTTCATTTTTCATAGAAACCCTTGTTTTTTTCTAAAAACTATAACTTGAAAACTGAAATTGAAAAATGACTAGTTTTTGTTAACTAAACGCAACCTTAGGTTGTCTGTTGCTGAAACTTTTTATATCATCTTCTGATCTTCACATTTCGATTTGTTTATAGTGATATAGTCGAATAATCTTTTCCTTCCCATTTTCGTTCATGGTATATGTGGTTTTGATTCATTTATCTTTTGAGTAGAAGTTTCATAATGATTTTTTTTTTGAAGCACGTTACATAGATTTGTTCACCACTTCACGTTGTACATTTTTCGTAATACTTTTATCATCATTATTATGTTGGAGAATGCTGAACCAAAAAAATGGTTTTCTCCACCATAATTCTCGGGGTATTGTGGGAGTAATCAACCAACTTCAAGTACCCGTTAAACACCTTATGAGAACTTGAATGTTCATGATCACATTCTTGATCGGTACAAAGCAAGGATGGATATCCAGCCATGAACTTGTGATACATTTTTTTTTAGCTATTGTATTTTCGGACATGTCTAAATCTGTAAACATCATATGAAATCATATATCTTATTAACCGGAGATGAAATTTACATCATGAAAGAGTTGTTTTCTGAATTTTGAGGGTTAAAAAATTTAAACATGTTATAACATTTCTTGCGTAATTTTTATGATTCTAATACGACCACCAACCATTATGGCCAAACAAGATCATTGCTATATAATGCAAGGAAAGTCGTAAATGGTAACACATGCAACTATATATGTAATATATCTAGAAACTTGGAAGGTTGCGACGAGTAAATCAGTTTGGGAGACTGAAGGCAGTTCTCCGTGGACTGGACACATAGCTTAGCAATCAGTTGCGATATGGACATATTTTACTGTGGGTGACATACATTAAAATTGTGTAGAAGATACGTATAAATTTTAAAAGAATTTATATAGAAAGATAATGTACATTTTTTTTAATAAAAAATGGTTATTTTTTATTCTTAGTGATAGGTTTTTAATTTTACTGTCATTGTATAATGACATAATATTTTTTTTGTCAAAGTTTTTACTTAATAATTAATATATTTGAGATACACATTATTTTGTTATACAATTTTAAAAAATGCATTATACGAATTAGACTTATAGAAAAAATGTTATACAGTATTTTTCAGTATTAAAAACAAATTCAGAATCAATGGATGAAATAAAATAGGTATTTTAGAATACCTTTTTTTCTCTCTCTTCTTCTCTCTCTCTACCAAGCCTTGAACATGTGACCTCTCCCATGCAAATTCAACATGGGAGTTAATACCATCAGGCCACTATTCGGTTGGTGCTTATTATGACCAAAGAATTTATTTATTTACTAAAAAATTAGTAAAAGACTTTGGATATTCTTAAAAATTAAAATCCTCTACTACTTAATAGTTAAAACTCAGTAATGTGGGTGACAAATGATTATTATAAGTTGCTTTTTTATAATTGGTACCCATGTGGCAAAATATTACTTCGTTGGCACATATATACTTGATATTTTCACGTGATGAATTATACTTAAGTAATGCTTTTTAATTTTAAATATAAAAAACAACTAAAATACAATGACTACAAAAGGTATGTTATTAGTTCCGTCCTTATGATTAACAAAAAAAAAACTATATATGTAATCGGTCATTTTTACTAATTTACTAAAGTAGACGTCGTGTAGTTAGCTGTCGTTTTTGTTATAGTAATTTGACCAGTCATCTTTTGAAAAATGATCATCTTTACCCATTATAAAGTAATAAAAGTAGGCAACCAATTTTTTGGTCATGTATGGTCGACACTCGATCATGATGAGTGAGAGACGATCCAATGGAGCACTGCATGGATCGGAGATTCGAAGTAGGAACAACAAAAGGCCAAAATGGTGGCAATGGTTGGTTGTTCTTAGTTGGGTGCAAACAAGAAAAAAAAAAAAAAAAAGAATGGGGACGACGATATCAGATGAAATGCTACAAAGTTTTGTTTCGGTGATTGATTATTAGGTTTTTTTAATTAATAGATAAATTTCATGTTTTATCATTCTTTTTATAATCATTAAGTTCTATTTATAAAGTAAATTTTATTATTTAAATATTTTAGAAATGAAATTTCTTCACCTATATTTATAAAGTTGCGTTTAATTAACGAAAACTAATCATTTTTCATTTTCAGTTTTCAATTGTCATAAAAGGTGGAAACTTGTTTAGATGATAAAGTTTTAGTTTTAAAAAAAAAGGCAAACAAATAAGTTTTCATGTTTTTTTAAAAGTAAAATGGAAATTTTGGAAATTTCATCAACTAAACGCAACCATTCCTAGAGTAAAATTATCATTCTTAAAAAAGGCTGACCGATTACAGGATCAAAACCAAAACGATTAGTCAACTACAGGAGGTCTAGTGTAACAAATTAGTAAAAATGATCCATTCCAAAATTTTCTATAAAACGTAGGGACAAAAGTTGTAACTTATCCTAATTATATGTAAATATAAAATCTTAACTTCAATAATTATTAAAAAAATAAATTATTTAAAATATAAAAACACCTTAACTATGTTATTCATAGGGTGTTTTTCATTTGGATCCAACTCCCTCTACTCTCCTCTTGCTCTTGTTCTAAGTTTATGCATTCAAGATTTCCTATCCTATTCTGAGTTTATGGATTCAATATCTGTTTATGAGTTTATGAATATTAGATATAGATTTGGATTTTATGAATGTCTTTTCAGAATTTCGTTTTAGGCTTTGGTGCTTCGATGTTCTTTATTTCTGATGTGGCTTTGTTCTAAGGAGTCAGATTTAGGGTTTGGTGTTTCGACGGGTTCTTCATTTTTAATAGGGCTTTGTTTTAAGGTTTCCATCTCATATCTCGTTTTAGGGTCGTGGCTTCAATATGTTTCCCATATTCGTTCAAGATTTCTTTTTAGCCTTTTAGGGTTTGGTGCTTCTATGTATTCAAGATTTTGATGTCGCTTTGATATGTTCTCATTTAAATTGATGTCCAAATTTGTTATTTGGATTCACTATGGGTACGAGTCCAGATTTGTTACTGCAAGTTGTGATTTCTTCGCTTCTGGGTACGAGTTATTAGCATGTGTAGAAAATTCATTTTAATGGTTTTTTTTGTTGGATGATGTTTTTTTATACATAAAAATATAGTTAAGAGAGTTAATCAAAAAAATAAGTCGTATTAGGTATGTTACTTAAAAATCCCTATATTTATTTATTTTATTTAGAGTAAATTACATAAATGGTCCTTGTGGTTTATATCAAATTTCAGGTTTCGTACCTAACTTTGAAAAATTACATTGGTAGTCCATATTTTGAAACCTTGTCACGTTTTCAGTCCCTAAGCAACTTAATTTTTTAAAAATTCCAATTTTGCCCTTATAAATTCATTTCACATTTGATCCCTAATCAATTATTTGATTTTTCTTTATATTTAATTATTTGTACATTTATAATTGTTTAATTAATAATTACTAAGAATTTAATTACAATTTATTCATGTATTTTATCTATATATTAATGAGTTTCATTATTATTATTATTATTATTATTATTATTATTATTATTATTATTATTATTATTATTATATACATTCATTTGTTTTGAAAAAAATATTTTTTTTCTTATTAATTTTTGTTTTATAATTTTTCCATCTATCTATATATTTAATTAATTGACTCTTCTTATCTTAATATATTAATTTTTAAGTGCTATTAAGGTTGTTTTTGAAAGTCTCAACGTTAAAAATATGTACATTAATTTACAAATTTTAAAAATCATACATTCTTATTTTATAGATTTTTATCAGTAGACTATTGTATATTCTACGTATAAAATAGTGTTAGTAAATTTGTATTATTTCTAATAAACTTTAAGAAGCTTGTAATTTTTTTTAGCATTTTTTAAAATTTTTATGAGTGTAACATAGGGTTGGAAACAGATCAAACGTTCGGTGAACCGTTGCCAAAAGTTCGTTTGTGTTCGTTCATTTATTAAACGAAATGATATGTTACACTAGCGTTGTAAACGGACCGAATGAACACGAACGATAATATGTTCATTAACGTTTTGTTCGTTTTACAGCCTTATATTACACTCATATGTAGAATATACAATAATCTAGTTATAAAACTCTATAAAATAAGATTGAATTATTTTTAAAACTTATAACTGAATGTCATATTTTTCATGTTTAGAATTCCAAAAACAACATTATTAGTATTTCAAAATTAATATAGGAAAATAAGAAGGGTAAATTAATTAAATATATTGATAAATGAAAAAAAATTTATAAAACAAAAATTAATGATAAAATAAATATTTTTGTCACAACGAACGAATGTAAATAATAATAACAGCATAATTATAAAAATAAATAATAATAATAATAATAATAATAATAAAACTTATATATAGGTAAAATACATAAATAAATTGTAATTAAATTATTATACTAATAAGTAAAATATCATTTATTTAACTAAATATAAAAAAAACTAACTTAATTGATTAAGGACTGTATATGAAATCAATTTATAAGGGTAAGATTGGAATTTTTTAAAAATTGAGTTTCATAGGGACTGAAAACGTGACAAGGTTTCAAAATATGGACCACCAGTGTAATTTTTAAAAGTTAAGGATGAAACCTGTAATTTGCTATAAACTGCAGGGACCATTTATGCAATTTACTCTTTTATTTAGTTTTATGACTTTGTCATAGTATTTGCTTACTAATGTAATAATTTAGTCATTTGTGCTACAAGAAATGAATTAAAGTTCATTTAAATTCCATTGAAATAGTCCTTGAAGGAATTTGTCATTACTAGTCATTTACAAACTAAATTAGATTCTAACAATCCACAACTTAAATCTCTAACCGGTTATTTGATGGTCATATTAGGAACTATTAATTTTGATGCCAAATATCGGAAGCAACTTCAAATACACCCTCTTTAACATCAGTTGGCTTCAGATCCATTTAGCTCAAAAAATGGCCTTAGAAATAGTGAAGAAAGGGATTCACATCAAAACATGAACAAAGGTTCGAGCAACAGAGTAATGTATCACAACCCAAGTTTATTAAAAGTATACGCATGGTATGGTTTAATAACTAATAAATATATAAAAAGATATGAACCAACAATACATCGTATAATCATACAAAGTACGAACTTAAAAAGATTTCAAATATTAATAAAATATATAGATTTCGTACTAATATCGAATCTCATGTAATCACTAATGTAAGAATTATCTTTTCCTTCGAATAATTGATAATAACTCATTGCTTGTCATGGATTTCCTAAACAACATAGCACGTCTATTCTTACGCTTATCCTGTTAAAAAAATCAGGTCAATGTTTAGTAACACATTTTTTACAGGAAAGATAACATGAAGTGTTGTCAAGAATACATTACTCATTTCAAAAAAAAATAATAATAATGAAATGTATGCATCACCTGTAATGGAAAGGATAAAGCTTGAGGTTTTGATTGGATGGATAAGTTATCACGAACTGGTAAAACTGTAAGATGTGCAATAAACAGATTAAAAGCTCGTGTAACCAAATTTACTTGCATTTCATATAATTTTATTGTTCGGATTTAAATTTGCTACCTGCAAGTGACGTGGAACATGTCTTCTCATCGCCCATATCAGATACTGATTCATCAAATTGTGATGATGATGATTTGTAAATACGTGTGTAGAAGGAAGGAGGAGTTTCATCGTCTACATCAAATTCGCGCTTAATCTTGGCGGTGTTTATAACAATTTCATTCTTTGAGTCACTTCAAAAATAAGTAGAGAAGGTAATGAACAATTATCATCTAATAGAAAAAAAAGGCCTAGTCTTTAAAAACAAAAATTCTAAGTTACCTTAAGCTTCTATTTCGACTCAAAACATCTGAGAGAGCTGGAGAAAAAAAACAATACATAAAACATTTTATTTGTTCTTTCCATGTTCCAAGTGACTTTTTTTTGACATAAAAGAATAAAACCCATATCCAAAAAATTAACAAAACTGAAATAGACAAGACGAGATTTTTCGTACGTGGTTTTAGATAACGACAACTATATCGAGGGGTATCAGTTCTCCAAGTTAGTTTAGCCAGAGCAAGCTTGTCGGAGTATTCTTGACTAATAAACAGTCTCTACATCATAAAAACAAAACACGTATCATTAGAGTTTGCTACAAGATGATAAATAAAATGTAACTAGTATTCATGTATGTATAAAAAGATAAATAAATAATATTTATTATAAATAACTGTAATTTTCTTGTATTTTTTTGTAAGATTTAATATTCATATAGTTTAATTTAAGTTTATATATATTTTATGTAACTAATTATTTATTAAAATTATTACATAATACATGGGTTCATAAACAAGTACTATATAAAATGTAACGCAAAATCGTAAGTGATAATCGCATAGTAACACATGTTGAATCTAATCAAGAAACAAAAATAAATATGCATATTATTTAAACAAAAATAGGTATTTTAAAATACCTTTTTTTGTCTTTCCTCTTTCTACACCAACGACACCTCGAACTCACAATCCCTCCAATACAATGGAGTATGTATTACCAGCGAGCCACAAGTCAGTTGGTAATTCTTAATTTTATTATAAAGTCTATGTAAAAAACTGCTTTTATCTTCTTTTAAATTATATATATATATATATATATATATATATATATATATATATATATATATATATATATATATATATATATATATATATATATATAGATTTAGGTTCAAGTGAGTACCACCTCTAATGCAGCGCACCAGAAGGTACCACCCCTAAAAGTAATTTTTTTGAAAATTTTTTTCATGAACATGTTCTAATTAACATTACACAGATCATATGTAAATTTCAAGCAAATCCGAACACTCTAAGTGCATGAAAACACGCATCACATAAATGCAAGTTCACATGTCTTCAAAATTATGTAAGTGTGTGTTCACATCATTTTTTAGGAGCTAGGAGATGTGAATGTATGTGAAATTTACATATGATCTTCATAACGTTAATTAAAATATGTTTATGAAAAAAAAATTTAAAAAAAGTTTTTTTAAAGGTGGTACCTTCTGGTGCGCTGCATAAGGGTGGTACTCTCTCGAACCATATTCTATATATATATATATATATATATATATATATATATATATATATATATATATATATATATATATATATATATATATATATATATATATATATATATATATATATATATATATATATATATATATATATATATATATATATATATATTGAAAATTACTGTAATATATTAAAATTACACATATTATTTTACATCATCTGGATTATAAGCAATATTTGGGCAGGGGCAGACCCAAGTGATCCACGTGTCACCGGTTCTTCCGTCAATAACTTTATTTTGTAATATTAATTTTTTACGATTTTTTGTTTGTGCAACCGGTGATCTTTCATACAACCCTATTTTCAAATATTAGAATAATTTAACTAATAAAAAAATAACGAACTTAATAATATAAAGCCCAAAGTTAAATACCCATGAATAAGCCATTATTATTTATAATTTTGGTTTATTTCACCAAACTCAACATCATTATTCTTATTCAATCTCAAATTTTATGAAATTTCAATTAAGATTATCGGCTGTTAACCCGACCCGACCAACCTAATTAATAAAATTATAAAATCGGAAATACAGCTCAATTTTGTGCCACTGGCGACCAAAAATCATAGGTCTGTCACTGTATTTGGGTATGATTATATATGAGTTTTGCATAAAATGAGGAAGATTATAGGGGATATAAAAGCTTAATATGAATATGATAGTTAAAAACATACCTGTTTTAGAAAATCAATTTTAATTTCAGATTGAGCGATTACTTTTGTATTCGTTTGAGAAATGACGTCATCAAGGTTTGCTGAAACACTTCCAAGATGATCGACAACAGCAACCACTGCCCTGCATACATACTCCTTGGTGTTCTCTACAACTCTGCATATATATAAACGTATATACAACCCTTTTATTTAATTTTTCATTTTTAATTAATCGATCATTAGTAATGGAATTGAAATATTTTCAATGAATATTTTTGTGTGTGTCAGTGTGTGCATATATATACATATAATCACGTTTAATTAAATATACAGTATAATACTACTTGTAAGAAATCACACACAAACGTACATTTTGAAACCATCATGTGTATGTTCTCATAGCGTATTTTCATACTACTATATATGGTCACATACGTACACTTTTTAATGTTCATGTGAGTTTTAAGGTGTTAGAACTCATAAATACGTGTGATTTTTTTAAAAGTAAAATTACAATAGACCTGACAATTTGGTACATGCACGACAGACACGACACGAACATGACATAAATTCGTGTTTCGTGTATATTCATATAAACACGAATTTCAAATTTGTGTTTCGTGACTTATACAGGTCAAACACAAAATTACATATATAAACACGTGCAAAACACGTATAAAAATTGATATCTTACACGACACGGAATGTCAGTACGTTCATACATGCATACGCGTGTGTGTATATGTATGTGTGTGTAGAGAGAGAGAGAGAGAGAGAGAGAGAGAGAGAGAGAGAGAGAGAGAGAGAGAGAGAGAGAGAGAGTATTAAGAAGAAGATAATAGAAAGAGACTGACAAATGCTTGTGATTGGAATTCAAGAAAGTGGATTCACAGTGTCCTGCTGCTGCATGAAGCTGTGAACACAAATCCCTCAGTTCCTGTAAACATCCCCCCCACACACACACACATACAAACCCAGCAAAATCAAATTAATAATTACTGCAATTAAAAAAATAGTAATAGTTTAATTATCTTTTAATATTAGATTTTGTTCCGTTTCTCAAACGCTTGATATATATTTTCTCATTTATTTTTAGTACGAATTGAAGAATATTTAACAAAATCCAACCCTAAAATTTATATCTGCAAATTAAACTGAAAATGTTTGCAGCTTTCTGCTGCCAACACATTTCCGTTAACTGGTTTGACATGTCAGAAAGTGGAATTTGAATAAGATCCTGCGCACTTTCCTTGTTTTCTACATTTTATTTTATTTTATTTGCAGAAAATGATTATGAAATAGTGAAATATATATATAGTAACCTGGAGAGATTTGCTGAATTTTGAGTAACTCTGTGCTTCAGTTTCAGATGCATCTGATTCCTTCATCTTCCTTGCACTTCTCACACTTGCCTTAATTTTCTCTACACATATATATATCTCTCAACCCTCTCTCTCTCCCCCCCTCTCTCTCCTCTCTCTTTCTCTATGTATATATGGGTGAGTTCAATAAAAAACCACTATGCAGTATGCACCTGAAAACTATGGAATCCTACGCATACCGTCCGATTGGGTGCATTAAAGAAAAACGCGGTGACATGATCGTAAATAAAGTGATGCATCACGCGGGATTTTGATGCATCATGTGGGAAATTTGATGCATCACGCGGGAAATTTGATGCATTTGTGGTGGTGCAGTGCGGTTTTCACAAGTTTTCGGGTGCATGGTGGTTTTCCATTGAACCCCCTCTATATTGGTTGGGTTCAAATAAAAACTCCTCAATTCCGTGAAAACAAATAAAAATGCACAAATTTGTACATCTAATGCACAAAATGAAAAATTAAATTTATAACTTAAACATTATTGGTCTTCAATATTAATATTAAAATTTAAATTCATCAAATTATACACTAAATGCACAAATTTGGTCATCAAATGCATGGATTTTGTCAAATTCACAAATTCGTACATAAAGTTAACAAACTTATCATGATATGCATACATATTAATATGAAAAACATAAATTTATCAAATGTATAAATTTTAGCATCAAATTCATAATTTTATGCATTAAATTCACAAAGTTTGAAAAGATTCTCACGGAACTAAGTAATTCTTACCGGAACCCAACCCTATACACATATAATATATACGCACACACAATGATACACTCATACACATATATACAAAATGATAAAAAGATGTAAAAAGTTGCATCATCAATTAAATTGATGATACGTAGGTATAAAGTGCATCATAAATGTTAATTGAATAATTGATGATTTAATTTTCTTTGTGTGCGATGTGTTTTCGTTGGAACCCAACTATATATGTCTGTATGTAGCAATGTATGTATATAAAAGGTTAAATTAAATGAACCAAATAGTACCACGTAATATATGTCTTTTTGCATCAATTAACATTATAAAAAGCAATCACATACGATGATGATATTTTATTTTATTTTTAAAGGTATTTAATGGAATCTATTATCGTTTGTTTGTGTGTATTTTAAATGGCACATTTGTCCTTTTTAAATTCTTTTCATTATTTTGTTATAAACTTTATTATAATAAGCCAGCTCACCGGTTGAAATTTGAAGTAATTTCAACCCATTTACTTGTACCAAACGACCAAACTTCAGTTACACCGATTAAATATATGTCTTGAGAAAATTGGACAAAATATGATAACCCTATCACCTAGTCTATTAAATATTAATAAAGCTCGTAATAGCTATACTTAATTATTTAAATTTCATTATTGTATTTATAGCATTTTTTTTTCTTTCAATCAAGGTACTAACATTGTTAATGATACATTTGTTACTCAAAAATTAAATTTACAATGAAGAAGTATGAACCTCGAGGATGAGATTATTTTTCTTCGTGCCGTTTGTTATGAACATGCAACTTCAATAAAAAGAAACATGAGAGGGTTTTATAGGAAGTTGTATGTAGAGAGAAGGGTACACATACCTTTCCCAAACCCACCTTTCTGTACACCTCAGCACCACATCACTTTTTCTCTCTTCACATTTCCACACCTTTCTAACTTGGAAATACTCATCTTTCTAAACTTTTCCATCTTTCTTAAAAAATTTTTAAAATAAATTCATTTTAATTGACAAAACAATTAAAACCAAAATAATTAATTCCATAAATATCTAAAAACTATTACATAACTA